>CM066041.1:269756159-270096943 GCA_033557465.1 Ichthyophis bannanicus
AATGTATAGTGCACCCTATATGGCTGGCAACCGTAACGTGCCCTATAGGGTGCCCCATAAAGCACCCTCAGAGGCACCTTATGGGTACAGTACGCTGAGGGTGGTATTGCTGGCAGCAACATATGTACAGTAAATTAAAATAAATCTGTGGACACCCCTATCACATAACCCCACTGTGGGTTTGAACCCATGACATCTGGCTGCACAGGCAGTGACGTAACCATTGGGCTATAGCTCTATAGCTGTAAGCAGCCCCTGGCTGCCTGCAGATAGCCTGTACGTCACCTCACTGACAGTCTGCTGTTGTGAACCACCCGTACCCATGATGCACTGCACATGCAAATCAGCTGTCCACGATTGAACACAGGATGGGAAATGCACCCCTAAAGCTCCCCGGCCTGGTAGGGGGAAGTGTCCGTGTGCACCCACACAGCACCTCGGCCTGGTAGGGTGTCCTGAGTGGGTGGACAAATGGCAAAGAGTAGCTAAACACCATCACATTGTGCGGTTACTGTGCTCACCCTGAGTGTGAGATGTTGCACCCAGGACCAGGTCCACAACACCAGGCATGGCTGAATGCGGCCATGTCAGAGCTCCAAAGCAGCAATAACCTGTGGAATAGGTAGGTGCTGCATAAACATTTTGGAGATCTCTGTCTGGCTCAGTTAGTGGGGACCCCCACCCCATGGACCCCCAGGTGGATAAAACAGGGCTTCCCCTCAACAGATCCCCACCCCGATGGCAGTAGAGTGGACCATCAACCCCAGTCCTGTTAGAGAACAGACACCCTACAGCACAGTCCAAGCAGCTCCACACACATCCATAACACAATATCAGACAGACATTAGGCCTGGATATTCAAAGATGCACCCCACCACTATCTGATATTCACCTGCAGCAAGCCATCAGCCACTGCACAGCACTCCATCACAACACATATCAGCTGTGAACAGTCTGCTGGCTGGTCCTGATGGACATGCATGCACCCACAACTGGGGTGGCAGCACACACAGACAGATAAGTCCATGAAGAGGCCCCCACAGGACACCCATACATATCACATGGGAGAATCACAATATAGCACTATGGGGGTGCCTAGCCATGCTGCCGTCACTGCACACTCAGGGTGAGAGTGATCCCCCAGCAGCACATACAGAGGTCACCCTGTCTGTGTAGGTGGTGGCCGGGCACTACCATGCCCCTGCCAGTGCCCTATGCCCTGTGCAGCTGCATCCTGGTCAGTCCACTCTGTCTGAGATATACCCATGGTCCCTTGCTACTCATTATGCACATTGGCAGGCCAATACTGGCAACAGTGTTGGCAGTGTGGGCTGTGGAAGGGGCATGCAGCCAACACCCACTGTATAGACAGACACACAATTCCACACCTATGCCATCATGGTGCTACTATTGAGGAGGTAATTAGCCTTGCCCACCAAACCGGTGCTGGGCACGGCAAGGCATGGATATGCTATGCAGTACTGCTGGGGGTCACTCCCCAGGGTGGTAAACACCGTCAGAGGCAAGGGCTGGAGCACGCACCGCAAACACCAAACAGATTGTTCGGATGGGGTCAACTAGCAGTATGTGCGTAACGTATGGATATCTATCTGCCAGTACTCCTAGCAAGCGTCTCAGAGCTGTGTACCGTATACCTCAGGTGAAGGGTTACATTGCTAGGGTATGCAGGTGCTAGTATTGGGAGATGCACGCAGGGTCCAATGTTCTGCCTCTCCAGGAGACATTGGCCAATGGGGCCTGTGGGTGTGGGTGTGGGTGTGGGTGTGTCTGCCCCTGTTGGCTGCTGCTTTACGGCAGAGATTCCCAACTCCAGTCCAGGTTTGCATCACACTGATCGGGTTTACCTGCTGTTCCTCATGAATATGCATGAGCTATATCTACATGCCATGGGGGTGGTGCATAGATATACAGCACAGGCATTTGTATGAGTGGCAGCATGGACCCTGACTGGTGTGTGGCCCACCAGGACTGCATTTGGGAGATTCTGCTCTAGGTACTGCCCCTGTACATGGTGTCTGTGCTCAGTGGGGTAAAAGATAGACGTAGTACCATTGCATATGTCCTCGCCACGAAAGGTTTGTCCTTACTATCACTGTGTAGCTGTGGGAAAAATATGTGGGAAGGATTGGCGGTAGCCCCAGCTGGGCTTTGAACCTGTGACCTTCTGTTCTTGTATGCACTGTCTGTGTGCACTGCACCACCTTGTAGCCACAGATTGGCTGGATTCCCTGGAACGTCCATGCCTGTGGATCCGGCAGGGCCTGTGTGTTGCAGTGGACTGTGCCAGCCTGCACATGGCTTGGCCTCTGTCCTCTGTGGCTAGCTGCCACTGCCCCCTGCACCACATGTACTCGTGCGCCAACATGCTGGCATGAGCTTCTCTCAGAAAAAGCAGATGACCTGATTGCAATGTGGCAGTACGGGACTGCATTTGGGGGACTTGGCTGTAGGTATGCCCATTGTTGTGGTGTGTTTGCGGTGTTGGGTAACATATGGGTGTTTCCCCCATGCTTATGTTCCCTGCAATACAGGGGTGTCTGCTCTATCTTTGTTTAGTGGTGGGTAAAATATATGGACTGGGCTGGCAAGTGCCCCAGCTGGGATTTGAACCTCTGGCCTTCTAGTCGTAGAGGTCATGGCTATGTCCTCTGCACCACACTATGGCCACAGAGACAGTGCAGCCCCTGGAGGTAATAAACCTGGCAGGATGGAGTCACAAACCCTGCTGTATGCATTTTTACTGTGGGCTCCTTCACCCTGTGTGGTGACAAATGTGCAAATAAAACCCGGGAATGACCACGGAACAAAGGGGGAAAACATATACCCAAGCTGGGCAACAGTGATATTAATGGGCAACCCTAGATAACACTCCCAGGACAGCTCCAGAAAAAGGGAAATGTTTTTTGGATGAGTCTCCGCTCCGTACACCTTTCCATAAATCATTTCTTTTTTTTGGAGCTTTCCTGGGTGTGTTATCTAGTTTTGCCCATCACTATAACTGTTCCCCAACTGAATTACTATTTTTCATATTTTTGTGGTGGTCATTTTCTATTTATAATTGCACTTTTGTGCTGTGCACATGTATCACACTGCTCACGTTTTGCAGGTTTCCCTGGTTTTGCTGTACATTGCTGACGGAAATGGTTTCTCTTCCCTTTAAATGCATTCTAACGCGAGTGATTCACTCGCGCTATTTTTTTTTGGAAATTCAGCCCCGATAATGTGCGGGGCGCCTCTCCCCTCCCCTTCCCCGCCCATTAACCCCTTCTCTCCGCCCCTCCGGGGCCTTCCTCCGCCCTCCGTTAGCCTTTCCACACCTCTATCGGACATTTGCGGGCACGTACTTGTGCGGCACCCGTTACTGTGACGCGCAAGTGTGCGGGGCTTCATCGCACGTTTGCGGGGCGTTTAAGCGCTCTTAAGTACCGCTTTTAGTGCGCTATTTTGCGGCGCGCTAATTAGCGGTTTTTAGTAAACATGCCCCTAAGTTTTTTGCGAAAGTCTGTGGTTGATTTGATATTTCGAATTGAGGGGGTAGTGAATTCCAGAGTGTGGGGGAGTAGATGGAGAATGCTCTCATTCTTGTGGTTTGCTTGGATTTGCGAGTCTGTGATGGGAGACTGAGGAGATTTTGGGTGCTCTTTCTTCTTGGTCTGACGGAGTCCAGAGTGTGAATTAGAGCTTGGAGTTGCTCTAAGGCTTGTTTATCCAAGGTTTTATGAATGAGGATTAGAACTTTGACTTGTATTCTAGAGCTGATGGGAAGCCAGTGGAGGTGTTTGAGGACTGGCGTTATGTGGATTTGTCTTGAAGCTTGGAAGATGGATCTAGCAATAGTATTTTGGGCGAGTAGTAGTGGAAGGAGAGCATACTTCACTAGGCCATGATAATTTTATTTATTTATTTATTTAGACAGTTTTGCGTGCCGCCTTATCCTTCAATCAAAGTGGTCACAACACAATTGGGGGATACATTTAACACGCAGGGATATGAGACACATACACTAATACTTACAGGGAACATGGGCTATGGAATTACAGTAGTCAAACAAGGGAGTGATAGTGGCTTGACAGATTGAGCGGAATGTATCAGGGGGGTAGGAAGGGGTCTAGATTTTGGAGAGTTTTGAGTTTATAATATGCATATTTGGTGATATTTTGCATATGGGCCTTGAAGGTCAGCTGTTGGTCCAGTGTGATACCTAGGTATTTTATCTGGGTGCTGACTCGCATATCGTTGTTGCCGAGTTTGATGGAAGCAGGGGGGATTAAGTTGGGGTCTTTTGTGACATGGAGGAGCTCTGTTTTATTGAGGTTGATGGAGAGATTGTGAAGATGGGTGCCAGTTTATTACTTCTGAGAGGCAATTTGAGAGTGTGGAGTACTTAGGAGCGGAAGTTGAGAATGGTGCAATGATCATGATATCATCAGTGTATATCAAGAACTCTACTTGGAATTGTTGGAAGATGGCACACAATGGTTGAATGTATATATTGGGCACTAGAGAGGAGAAGGTTGATCCTTGTGGCACTCCCTGTTTCAGAGTGAAAGGAGCTGAGGTTTGTGTTCGTATCTTTATTTTCTGGTTTCGGCTGGTGAGATAGAAATGGAACCATTTGAGGGGAGCTCCATGGACTCCAATGTGGTAGACTTGGTTAAGGAGGAGCTGGTGGGATATGATGTCAAAGGCGGTGGTGTTATCCAGAAAGAGCAGGATGAAGCCTTGGGTGAATGTTTCAATACCTGTGATGAGTGAATTTAGGAGGGAGATCATAAGGGTTTCAGTGCCGTGGTTGGGTCAGAATCGGTGGTAATGCATATTTAGAGATGTAAAATGGTCTATATGATCTTGGAGTTGAGTTTGTGAAGCTTTTTCAATGGTTTTGGAAATAAACAATATGCTGGTTATAGGTCTGTAAGAGGAGGGTGAGTGTGGATCCAGGTTGGGTTTCTTCAGGAGCGGTCTGATTGATGCTTGTTTGAGGGAGGGAGGGAGTAAGAAAACCTTGCGAAAGGGATAAATGGACAATGTCAGATATGATTGGTAGAAATTGTTCTTTAGTGATTTTGAGCCAGGAAACTGGACAAGGGTCAAGTGAGGAGGTTATTGTGTTGATGTTGTTGACTGTGTTATTCAGTTCGTCAGACGATAGTGTCTTTAAGGTAGTCCAGTGGTAGTCTTTGAGTTGCAGTAGTCTATGTGGGGGATGATGAGGGCTTGTAGAGTGGAGTTAGACGTCTGTTAGGGCCAGCAGAGGGCAGAGACGTTGCAAAGAGCAGATCTTGTAGTATATTCTCGCTGTGTTATTGATTTGTGGTTTCAGGGTTAGATGCAGGTCTAGGATGACTCCGAGGAATTTCACTTCACGTTGGAGTGTGTCGGGTGCATTCCAGGAAGGAGCGGAGGCAGCAACGGTCTCTAACAAGGCAGCAGAGATATTGCATGCTACCCAGTTAGCAAACAGCACCGAAAAGATAGGCGAGGAAAACCCTCACCTGTCTTTAAGGCACAGGAGCTAACTGAGCAGCATGCCATATCGCTGCTGCCCGGTTAGCTTATGCAGCTTCCGCATGTGCAGCATACCCTGGATATTCAATGCTGGGGCCACATATGACCCTGGCATTGAATATCCAAGGTTAAGGGTTGGCAGGTATGGCTATGCACCATAGTGGTGCATAACCTGTCCACATGACTATCAGGCCTGTAGAGGTTTGGCCTGCCCAAGCCACACACCCCCTTTGAAATTTCTGCATGGTGTGGATCTCCATTTGTAAACGGCAGCTTTCTGAAATTGTTTATGTGATCTGTGGGGCAGGTTTACTAAGCTGGACTAACCTTTGACACACTCTATTTGTAACTATGTCCCACTGAACAACATGGGATCTAGTTACCAGTAGTGCCTGCTGACCATTAGCTCAGCTTAGTAAACATGTCCCTATGTGTGTAAATGCCATTATTTACACTTGCAGATGCTTCTAAAGCAACCTTCTGCAATTTCCATGAAGTTGTTGTGTGCCGTCAAGTCAATTTTGACTCCTGGTTACCATGTGGATTGTTGTCCTTATCTCCTGGGTTTTCTTGACAAGATGGAACTGGAAATAGATTGCCATGCCCTTCTTCCACACAGTAAGCCAATAGCACCTGCTATTCCAAGGTGGTCTGCTTAACTTCCAAGATCAGGCTCACTCAGTGTGGCATTGCCATAGTCTGAAACCTCATGAATGTCACTCTAGCCTTTCAAAAGCTCTTGATGCTATTGCTCTCCTCCAGCCTGTGGCTTCCTCTGTGCCCCAGCATCATTGCTGGTTCCATGTAAGTCTTTACCTATCTAAATATAAGCTCCAAAAAGCTGAAGAGTGGTGGCAATGGACTAAGTCCTCTGACCCATGTCACTATAAAGCCCTCTTTTCTTACTATCGCTCTCAGGTAGCACTAACCAAAAGACAGTGTTTTACTAACCTCATTAATATTGCAGCTAAGCACCTAAAACGTTGTTCTCTATTCAGCCACAACACTCTACCTGGTCAGGACCCTCGGCTGACATTCTTGCTACATATTTTGATTCTAAGATTCTTGAAGTTCATAGGACTTGTGGAACTAGTCATGCTCAGACATTAGTGTTACACATACGTACCTATGGATGTTTTGTCTTGCCCTAATACAAATTCCCCTGGATCCCTACCCCACCGATGACTGCAGTTCAATCTTGTTACATCCCTTCCAAAATGAACCGCTTTGCTCAAGTAAAGAAAACCACTTGCCCATTTGAATCCCTTTCCTCACAATGGGTTGGGAAAGCTTCCACTGGTCTTTTGCCTACTTTGCTACTCATGATCAACCTTAGTTTATCAATTCTCTCAAATATCTTGTAATTATAATCAACACTGAGCTCTCTTTTCATAATTAGATATCTGCTGTGGTTAAATTCTCCTTTTGTGCCCTCTGTCAGTTCAGAGCCATTCATTCATTCATTCCTTGAATCTGCCTCACAAAATGTGCTTATCCATGCTCTCATTGCCTCCCACTTCAATTACTGCAACTCTGTGCATTTGGGTCTCCCAACTACAGAATTCTGTAGCTTTGAGACCTGAATACGCAATGGAACGCCATACCTGAAAGGGTGGGAAGTGGAGGTGACACTGTAGATACAAGAAATGAACGATTAGATAGAAATGAGGAAAACCAATGCTGCACTGTATCCTGAATATCTACAGCATGTAATCTAGTGTCACGCCCTTAGCCCCTTACATTGGTATGGAGGGGTGTGGTTTTGTTTTTGCCATTGGGGTGCTTCAACTTCTGGCCTTTTTCTAACTGGATGCCTTTAAATGCATTTTGGGAAAGGTAGTTCAGTTAGATATCATTTGGACTCAGATGAAAAAAAACACCTCCACTGTAGTTGGGTTGAGTAGGTGCATTGACAAGAATTTATTCAAAGAAAGACACGCTAGGTTCAGAGATCCACCTTTTTAGATATTTTCACCAGGAATTCTTGTAACTCATTACAGGATAACTTGAACTGAAACAAAATAACTTTCCTCAGCTTTAATTAACAGCACCTGCTTCCAGCAGAGCTTGCCGTGCAGTCCAAAACATACAAAAAGAAACTTTAAACCAGGTTTTCTTTCCCTTTCCAGTCCAGAACAAATACCTGGCTATCTTGTATGCTTAAACTCAGCACTTCATACAGATAGACAAATTCTCACAAGCAGATAAAACTCTTTTCAAGGTTTTCTCAGTAGTTAGACAAACAAAAGCATTTCTTACTTCCTTCAGTGGAAACGGCATCAAAAAGAGCTCAGCACTGCTCACAGCTGTTTCTCAAAAGATAACCAGGAAGCTTCAGCTTTTCACTGTGTAACACTTCTCCTGAACTTAGAACATTAACAAGCTAACACAGCTCTTAGGGCTTTGGACACTGGAGGCTTCTCTTTACGGTTGACATCCCTGGCAACCATGCTTAATTGGCAGACTGGCATGCAGAGCAGTCCATGTATGAGACCTCTTCATCACAAGGTAAATCTGGCTCCCCCAATTCCATTGGTTCACTCTCTGGCTCAGATTCAGATAGTTTACTTGACTGCCTTCTGTTATGGTTAAAGCTGTCTCTGGCAAATACGTAGTTCTCCTTATTAGCTAAGCTTCTGGGACTCATACCTTGATCAAAGCCTGTAGTAGCTTCACTTCTTACATGCCCTGGCCACCATCCAGCACGTCCTGTTCTCCAATTAGTGCTTCTGGCTCTTACTGCTCCATTCCTTCTTGAGTGGGCAAAACGTCTGCTCTCTCTTTCTCTCTGGTCAGCAGTTGCTGCACTCTCAGGTCTCAGGAGTCCTTCCAGTTCCTCTCCACGTGTTCTACTTGTCCCTCCTCGTCTTGCCGGTCTCACTGATCTAACTGAGCTAAACTTAAACCCCTCAGGCTCCTGCTCCACCCTCTTCCCTGTCAGGTGAGAGAGATCAAACTCCCTCGTGGAAGCTGAGTGATTAGGGGATGCAGTGACGTAAGGGTTTCTTACCCTGGGCCTGTATTCCCTCTCCTTTCCACCACTAGGGGCACTCTGTTCCTCATTGTAGCCAGGAATTACCTGCTTTCTAGGAGCAAATGGAGTTTTAAGTCCTGGACCTTTTAAAATGGGTCCCTTTATTAAGGTAAATTCCTTCTTTTTACCCCTCTCTTCTAGGTCCTGATAAGCTTCCTTATCACACTAGAAAGAAGAATAATGTAGTCAACCAAACTGAAAGCGGCAGAGAGATCAAGAGAGACGATTAAGGCAACATAACCAGTCTAGATTACTATGTATTGAGAACACCGCAGTCTGACTCCTTGTTCATGCAGGTAAATATAACCATATTACGCTCTTACGTATTCAATACCACTGACTACCTGTTTCCCATCAGATCCAGTTTAAGATACCAGTTCTAGTCCACAAAATCTTTTATTCCCAAACCGTTCCATACCTGGCATTATGACTATTCCTTATGCCCCTGCACACATTCTCTGCTCCGGCCTGGAAAATTGGTTCAGTATGTTGGGTATGATCTTCACCTGTCAGATTTACTGCTAATGCTTGCCTTAGAGCTTGCATTTTGGTGCTCATATGATGTAATATGTGAAGGCATTCTATCAAGCTGAGCTTGCAATTTCTTTGTAATCATGCCAGTGACTCCCAATACAACTGTGAATATGGGGCATGTTTACTAAACATTCCTAACGTGCGGGGCCGTGCTAGTGTGCCTGTGCCATATAAGGAGTGGGCGGTTCAGGCAGAAAATAGAAAAAAAACGGTAGTAAGCAACCGGACGTGTGTGCGTCGCGCTAATGTGCGGGGGTCGACATTAGCGCGTGGAAAGGCAAAGTGGCGCGCTGCTGAGTATACAAAACAACAGAGCCGTGGTACAACGGTGAAGACACTGACCAATGGTGCAGGGGCCATGGGTTCAATCCCCCAGTGTGCGCAACGACAAAGGTCAGCTGAGGCAGTAACTGTAATGATTAACATTGTTTTAGGAGGCAAATTAATTTGGAACGGCATAAGGCGGCGCACAGTTATTTTTGGGCGGCAGAAGGCGGCGCACAGTGCTTTTTGGGCGGCATAAGGCGGCGCACAGTTATTTTTGGGCAGCAGAAGGCGGCGCACTGGTCCCCTTGGGCGGCAGAAGGCGGCGCGCTGATAGGCACAAGGCGGCGCGCTGATGCACAAGCACAGGAACAGAGCCACAGCACAATGGTTAAAACACTGACCAATGGTGCAGGGATCAGGGGTTCAACTCCTCACAATGCCCAGTGAAAAATGCCTGCTGAGGCAGTATGTATTATGTTGTGGAGTGCTGTAGGAGGCTGTATAATTGTATTTTGTTATCACTACTAGCAAACGCACTCTCCCAGCATGTTAACATACGGCGGCCCATAAGGCACATGTTACAGTGCACTGTTCGCCAAGGCACCCTTGAATGACCCCTATAGGGCAGCATGTATGTTGCGACACAGGATAATGTATAGTGCACCCTATAGGGATGGCAACCATAAGGTGGCCTACAGGGCGCCCTATGAAGCACCCTCAGAGGCACCTAATGGGTATAGTAAGCTGAGGGTGGTCTTGCCGGCATAGACATATGTACAGTAAATAAAAATAAAGCTGTGGACAGCCCTACCAAAGGGCCCCACTGTGGGTTTGAGCCCATGACCTCTGGCTGCACAGGCAGTGATGTAACCATTGCGCTACAGCTCCATAGCTGTAAGCAGGCCCCTGGCTGGCTGCAGATAGCCTACACGTCACCTCACAGACAGTCTGCTGGTGTCAACAGGATAGGGTTAGGCCACCCGTACCCATGATGCACTGCACATGCAAATTAGCTGTCCGCAGATGGACACAAGATGGGGAATGCACCCCCACAGCACCTCGGCCCTGTTAGGGGAAGTGACCGGGTGCACCCACACAGCACCTTGGCCTAGTAGGGGGCACTGACCGGGTGTTTTACTGGCACAGAGTAGCCACACACCGTTACATCGTGCGGGTACTGTGCTCACCCTGAGTGTGCAATGAGGTGGCCAGGACCAGGTCAACAACACCTGCCATGGCTGATGGAGGCCAAGCGGGCGTTCCAAAGCAGTGTTAATATGTAAGATAGCTAGTTTCTGCACAAACACCATGGATATCCCTGTCTGCCGCCATCAGGCACCCCCCCCCCCCAGTGGCAAACATGGTCCCCATCAAGGGATCCACACTCTACCTCCCTGCAAAGGTGGCAGTAGAGGGCAACATCAACCCCAGTCCTGCTGAGGAACACCACCACCACCCCCCCCAGGCAGGCAGCTCCATACACAGCCATAACACAATAGCAGACATACATAAGCCCAGGGTATGGTAAGCTGCACTCCACCACCAGATATTCCCCTGCAGCAAGCCAACAGCCACTGCACCCTGCAAGCCATTATAGCAAGACATTTACCAGCTACAAACAGTCTGCTGGTTAGTCCATAGTGCATGTTCCCAATGGAGATGCATGCACCCAGAACTGGGCTGTCTGCATACACAGCAAGCAGATAGATCAGTGACTGGGCCCCAAAGAGAAACCCATATCTATCACATGAGAGAACTACTATACAGCACTATGGGGGGGCCTAGCCATGCTGTGGTCACTGCACAGTCAGGGTGAGCGTGATCCCCCAGAAGGACATGCTTTGGCCACCCTGTCTGTGTAGGTGGTGGCCGGACACTACAATATCCCAGCCAATGTCCCTGCCAGGGCCCTATGCCCAGTGCAGATGCATCCTGGCCACGCCACCCTGCCCTGGCTATACCCATGGTACCTGGCACCTCATTATGCACATTGACTGGCCAATACTGGCAACAGTGCTGGCAGTGCGGGCTGTTGAAGGGGCTTGCAGCCAACACCCACTGTATAGACAGACACACACTTCCACACCTCTGCCATCATGGTGCTACGATTGAGGGGGTAAGTAGCCTTGCCCACCAAACCGGTCCTGAGCACGGCAAGGCATGGATATGGTACGCATTACAGCTGGTGGTCACTCCCCAGGGTGGTAAGCACCGTCAGAGGCCAGGCCTGGAGCATGCCCCGCAAACACCTAACAGATTGTTTGGATGGGGTCAACTAGCAGTATGTACGTAACGTATGGATAACTGCCTGCCTGTGCTCCTAGCAAACGTCTCCGAGCTGTGTACCGTATACCTCAGGTGTAGGGTGACATTGGTAAGTTATGCAAGTGCTCGTTTTGGGTGCTGCATGCACGGTCCAATGTTCTGCCTTTCCAGGAGACATTGGCCAATGGGGCCTGTGGGTGTGGGTGTGTCTGCCCTTGATGGCTGCTGCTTTACGGCACAGATTCCCAACTCCAGTCCAGGTTTGCATCACACTGTTCGGGTTTTCCTGCTATCCCTCATGAATATGCATGGGCTACATCTACATGCCATGGGGGTGGTGCATAGATATACAGCACAGGCATTTGTATGAGTGTCAGCATGGAACCTGACTGGTGTGTGGCCCACCAGGACTGCATTTGGGTGATTCTGCTCTAGGTACTGCCCCTGTTCATGGTGTCTGTGCTCAGTGGGGTAAAAGATAGATGTCTTACCATTGCATATGTCCCCGCCATGAAAGGTGTGTCCTTACTATCACTGTTTAGTTGTGGGAAAAATATGTGGGCAGGATTGGCAGTAGCCCCAGCTGGGCTTTGAACCTGTGACCTTCTGTTCTTGTATGCACTGTCTGTGTGCACTGCACCACTGTGTAGCCACAGATTGGTTGGATTCCCTGGACTGTCCATGACTGTGGATCCGGCAGGACCTGTCTGTTGCAGTGGACTGTGCCAGCCTTCACATGGCTAGGCCTCTGTCTTCTGTGGTTAGCAGCCACTGCCCCCTGCACCACATGTACTTGTCCGCCAACATGCTGGCATGAACTTCTCTCAGAAAAAGCAGTTGACCTGATTGCAATGTGGCAGTATGGGACTGCATTTGGGGGACTTGGCTGTAGGTAATGCCCATTGTTGTGGTGTGTGTGCGGTGTTGGGTAAAATATGGGTGTTTTCCCCATGCATACAAGGGTGTCTGCGCTATCTTTATTTAGTGGTGGGTAAAATATAGGGACTGGGCTGGCAGGTGCCCCAGCTGGGTTTTGAACCTCTGCCCTCTGGTCCTAGAGGTAATGACTCTGTCCGCTGTACCACACTTTGGCCACAGAGACAGTGCAGCCCCTGGAGGCAGTAAGCCTGGCAGGATGGAGTCACAAACCCTGCTCTACGCAATTCTACTGTGGGCATATGCACCCTGTCTGGTGACAAACGTGCACATAAACCCCGGAAATGACCACGGGAAATGTGGGACAAAATATCACCACGCTGGGCAACAGTGATATTAATGGGCAACCATAGCAAACACTCCCAGGAAAGCTCCAAAACGTGGAAATGTTTTTGGAAGAGTCTCCTCTCAGTAGACCCTTCCAAAATTCATTTCTTTTTTCTGGAGCTTTGCTGGGTGTGATTTCTGTATTTGCCCATCACTATAACTGTTCCCCAGCTGAATTACTATTTTTAATAGTTCTGTTGTGGTCATTTTCTATTTTTATTTTCACTTTTGTGCTGTGCACATATATCACACTGCTCACGTTTTGCTGGTTTCCCCGGTTTTCCTGTACATTGCTGACGGAAATGGTTTCTCTTCCCTTTAAATGCTTTCTACCGCGAGTGTTTCACTCGCGGTAGTTTTTACATGCAAATTCGGGCCCGATACTGTGCGGGGAGCCTCTCCCCTCCCACTCTCCACCCATTGACCCCGTCCCTCCGCCCCTCCGGAGCCTTCCTCCACCCTCCTTTCGCCGTTCCACGCCTCTATCGGACATTTGCGGGCCCGCACTTGTACGGGGCCCGTTAGTGAGCCGCGTACCTGTGCGGGGGTGACACGCACGTGTGCGGGGCATTTAAACGCGTTTCTGCGCGTTTCAGTGCCGCGTTGCCGTGCGCTATTTTGCGGCGCGCTATTTTGCGGATTTTAGTAAACATGCCCCTATGTCTGTATCGTTTTGCCACATTTCTTGGTACTTTCATAGTAACATAGTAACGATTCAACTGGAATGTCCTTGATCACAACTTCTTCATTCATCACAATTCTGGTGGATTCACATTGTTTATGTATTGGCCACTCTAGCTTTCTCCAAAATGCATATTTGCAGTGCCTCTTGGGGCCATTTGATGTTTGATTTTGATTATTTAGACTCTCCTTTTGGTTCTCCAACCAAAACTGTCCTTTCAGAATCATAATTAAAGGAGACATTAAACAACATGAGTTTTTGTTTTTATGAGTTGCCTGCAGGTATGCATGAAACCTTGTGGATAACTGGAGTGGAGTGGAGGAGTGGCCTAGTGGTTGGGGCAAGGTACTTCAGGCCGGAAGGTCAGGGGTTCAAATCCCACTAGAGGACAGCAACCTTGGGCCGGAAGGACTGGGGTTTCTACTCCCACAGGTGCTCCTTGTGGTCTTGGGCAAGCCATTTAACCCTCCATAGCCCATGTTCCCTGTAAAATAGTTATCTCCAAGTTATAATGCCCTGTTCAATGTAATTTCAGTTTGTTCAATGTAAACCACACTGATGCAGAATAGCACGGTATATAAGAGAATGTAAATAAATAAATAACTGCACTTGACTCATAGTTCAGCTTCTCTGGGGGCAAAAGAAATCCACACCGTATAACAGTACATATATTCTTTTATTTGCTGTGACAAGTGGGCATGGTCTGTTATGCATCTTAAATCCTTGTAAAAACATTGATATAAATCTCCCGATCACACTGGATAAATCTCATAAAAACAGATTGCCGAATATTATGATCCATAGAGTTGTTTTCTAGCTGGAGATTTGCTGATTAGTTCAGATCTTGCATGCTGTACTTCCATCCTGCCAGGAATGTAATATTTCAGAGCCCAGTTCTTGACTGCTGAATTAAATCAGATTTTCTTAATCAAGCCCATTACAGTACACTTGAAAACATTTCCAGCTGTGAACTTGATGGAGAGAAGGAGATTACAGTAATGTTTTGGTTTCCTTCAGCCAAAATTTCATATCTAAATGTTTTATTCTTATTCTAAAAGATTTTGCATCTGAAACAAGAACTGGATGAAGATGCTGGCACGTACGGTGAGTTGGTTCAGTCACATCCACTGGAATTTTATTGTGATGCACAGATTTCTTAATCTTACCCACCAGTTTGTTTATCCTGTTTTGAGATTGTACGATCCATTCAGACTATCTTTCCCTTCATAGTCTTGACCCGTTGACTTTAGAACATTCAGAAATGGAGGGCAGAAATAAGGTCCAATTCTTTACACTGTCTGTGGAACATTCCATTGCAGGAAGATTCCATATACTCCTGAGAGCCCAATCACTGTTTTGTGATACAACAAACAAAATGACATTCAGAGTGACACTTGCTGGTCTGTCCACTGCCGGATTTAAGAGATTTCAGACAGTACAGAATACAGCGATCTGTATGCTTACCCATAAGTATGACCACGCAACTCCTCTACTCTTTCAGCATCACTGGTTACCGGTAAAATTCTGTGTCCGATACAAGCATCTTCTTCTCACCTTTAAAGCCCTATTCCAAATGGCCCCAGAGTTCCTATCATCACTAATCATCCCCTACTGCCCAGCCTGTTCTCTCCGATCTTTGCACGGAAACAGGCTCTGTTTACCCTCACCATCCCGGGCTAGGTTTGAGGTCACTAGGCATTTGGCATGCTTTTTCCTTGCCTCTTCACTGTGGAATACTCTTCCAGCTGATATCCGTCTTCGATGTTCTCTCAGTTGTTTAAAGGCCAATCTAAAAACGTACCTGTTTGACCTCCAAGGATAACCATGCCTGCTGGGGGGCTGTGCCATGGGGTGCCCCTGACCTGGATGATCTCTTGATTGTGACTCTTAATTGAATGTTCATCTTTGATAGTTGCTTCTGATGAATGGTCTCTCTTCCCTTGTGTTTTCATGTTCTTACTGTCCTATCAGTTTGGTTGTAGTTCCCATTCCTTTCTTTTTTCCATTGTCGATATTTTATTGTAAACCGCTTTGTACACCTGGCAAAAGGCGGTATAGAAAATTCAATAAGACAAACATAAAACATAGCAGACCACCCTTTAATGTTTCACTACGAATTCTACTCCTGCTGGAATTCTGCAAATGTAATTTGAACTTCTGTATCAAAAGGTCTAACTTATGCAAAATTCTGCATGTTTTGTTTGCCAAAGTAACAAACCATATTTTTTTTGAGAGACGCCTAATTTAAAATATAATGCAGAACAAAAATATCACAAAAATGCTACATTTTGAATTTTTATATGCAGAATTCCAGCAAGAGTAAAATTCATATACTAGAGCTTGCTGTATATTATCAAATTATTATCTTCATTTACAATTTAAATGCCAAAATTCCTCAACTTCACTTTGTAGGGAAATGCATTCGTCAATATATATTCAGTTCATTTGGGCACCTAAAATATTTTTATATGTGCAAATTGCTTATACACACATATACGTACAAATGAACATTAATATGGTAAATGAGAGCAGATAAAGAGCAGCATGATGCTTCTAATCTGCCCCATAAGGTGCTTTTACTTTGAGTGGTAGCTACTGCTCTATGCAGGTTACCTCCCTCTCTGTGTTGTAGCTGCTGCTCCATGTAAGTTACCCTCACTCTATGGGGTAGATTCTGCAGCCTGAATAGCAGAGGTTGGATGTAGAACTCGTGCTCAGCTGCTGCTCCAGATTCCACCTTTTGTGCTCCTGCATGTACAAGGCTTTTGTGCAGCGAGCATTGGATGGGGACGGGAGTGGGTGGCATAGAGGTGGAGCAGGGGTGGACCAGGGGCAGGCTGAAACGCCCACACATATAGAGGCCACTTGGCTTGAGGGTGGAATACGTGCCGGGTGTCTAGGCGATCACAGCCTGCAGTAAACCAGCACTATCATGCCACCACGGGAGCGTGTCAGCTGCCCGATCCCGGCCATGGGGGCCCATGGTGGGGGTCGGGTGGCAGGGTGATGGGGCCACTTGGGGTCCTGCTGTTCTGTGCCTGCTGTTGGACATGCAGTGCCATGGCAATGGGATGTCACAGCACCAGCACCCCAGCCAGAGCATTAGGGGGCCTGGCCAGGCAAATCCCCATACGTCTCCACCATTGGGATAGGCTGCATGCCAGTCCATCCAAGTGCCCTGATTCTGCAACTGCGGGAATGTATAGCTCCTGTGGTTGCAGAGTTACGTACAAATGTGCCCCGTCCATGTTCTGGATGTCTGGACGGCCCGAACGTGCAGAGTTCTGCATCGGCCTCCACACCTTTTTTGATTATTAGAAATTTCTTTGCAATAAAGCTTAAATTCTAAGCATTCAACCAGCTTCCAATTTTTGTGGTTTGTTTTTCATGTTGCCTGTTTCCTCCATTATAGATTTTTGTGTCATTACCAAAAGGCAAATTTTTCCTTCATTGGGATATTAACAGAAAGATCTCTTAGGCTGACTTTTTCCAAGACCCCTATCCAAAAGTCAGGGCTGTCCCACCTCCAAAAGCCTGAGTGCATAACTGCCATGATGCACCTGAACTTCGCCAACCCTATCATGTGTGCCTGTATCCTGTTGCACTCATTTTCACCACTCTGGAACAAACTACAAAGAGAGTTTTGATCTTTACAAAGCCCCATAGCTAAAATGATTGTGCTAAGTACTGAAAGTACAAGTCACCATAATTGCACTATTGAGACGCTAGAGCAACATGTGCTTGTACAAAACACCAACCGGATGACAATTTATAGCAGTTTAACTTCTTTCTAACCTGATCCATCTAAAATTAAATGTCATCGCAAAATGTGCAAAAATAACCCACAATTGAACCAGATGGTATCTGTTGTTAAGTGCCATCAAGTCAGTGTTGACTCATGGCAACCCTCTGGATAGTTGTCCTAAACTGTGTTCTGTCTTCAGTCAGGCAGCTCATTGTTGATAGAGTGGCATCCATAGCTGCTATTATTGTATTGATCCATCTCATTGCTGGCCTTCCTCTTTTGCGTTGACCTTCAACCTGAGTCAAGTATGATGTTTTTCTCCAATGATCTTTCTCTTTGCATGATGTGTCCAAAGTATGAAAGTCAAAGTCTTGCCATCTGATCTTCTAAAGAAAGTGTAGGTTTGATCTCCTGTAGTATTGACTGGTTTTTGTTCTTCAGGCAGTCCATAGTATACACAGTATCCTTCGCCAGCACCATAATTCAAAGGCATTGATTTTCTTCCTATCTATCTTTTTCACTGTCCAACTTTCACAACCATATGATGTTACCGAAAATACCATGGCTTGGACAAGTCAAATCTTTGTATGGTGAGAGATATCTCTGCTCTTGAGAATCTTGTCTAGGTCCTTCATAGCTATTCTGCCAAGAACAATGTGTCATCAGGTTTCTTGACTGCTTGTCATTTCTTTATTGATTGAACCATGCAAGTTAAAGTTGCTCACTATTTCTAGTTCTTCTTCATCATGATGAACTTATTGATTTTGCCAGTTGTCTGGATCTTTGTCGTCTTTATGTTAAAGTGCAGGCCCATTTTAAGGCTATGTTCTTTTATCTTGAGAATGTTTCAGATCATCTTTACTTTCAGCCAGTATTGTGGTGTCATCAGAATAGCAAAGATTGTTGATGGGTCTTCATACAGTGCTGCTTCTCTGATTATTTGTTCTGCATATAAATTAAACAAGTAGGGGGAAAGTATGCAACCTTGTCATACACCTTTGCTGATTTTAAACCATTCTGTTTATCCTTGTTCTGTTTGAACTGTTGCTTCTTGATCAATGTAAAGGTTGCACAGGAGAACTATCAGGCGTTCTGGTATACCTGTGCTTCTTAATGTGGCCCAGAGTTTCTCATGATTTACACAGTCAAAAGCCTTGCTACTGTAGTCAATAAACCACATATAGATATCCTTTTGGTATTCTGGACCATCAGCCGTTTCAACCTGATCTTATGAGCTGGAACCATTGGTGATGAAAGAAAAAGTCAAAGCAGCACTGAAAGCATTATCAAAGAACAAATTACCGGAATATGATGACATTCCCACTGAAGTATTACAGGAATCAGATGCGGCTGTTACCATATTTGCAAGGTTCTGCTAGGAAATTTGGAAGACATTATCATGGTCAACTGACTAGAGAAGATCTGTGTTTATACCAATACTAAAGAAAGGTGATCCAACTGATTGTGGAAATTATCGCCCAATTGCTTTGATCCCATAAGATCATTCAACAGAGACTACAACCATATCTGGAACGAGAATTACCTAAAATGCAAGCAGGGTTCAGAAAAGGGCGAGGAACAAGAGACCATCTTCGCGGATGTGAAATGGATCCTTGAAAAGACAAAATAATGCCAAAAGGAATCTATATCAGGCTCATTTCGAGCCACGAATAGCGGGGATGGACGTTCCAACGTGTTCCTTCCCACCGGTGTCTAACTTCCCTGCCAGTTGTATGGGGAAGTTAGAGGGGGCGGGAAAGGAGAGGATCGGGGGCGGTGTTAGGGTGGGTAGTGGGCGGGTAGTGTCGGCCCTGTATATCCGGGGCCGGCGACTTGGACTACGAAGTTATTCTACCTGTGAGGTGGAATAGCTTCCCCGATTTGGCAGGATCGGTGGGCCCAGGACTGGGAAGGGATGGCAGGGGGCAGAGGGCATTCCCCACAGCCCGACCCTGGCCCTGAGAGGCCAGATTAGGGGTCGGACTATGTGGAATTGGCTTCAGGAGCTGGTGGCCGGGGGTTGCGGCTTTTAAATGGAGCCACGGTGCCATTGCAACCAGATGCCATGGTGTCATGGCTCCATTTAAAAGCCCTGACTGAGTTAGTCGGGCAAGGCCTATGCGTGCAGGCTGGGCTGAATTGCAGCCTCAGCCCACACGTACAGGCCTGATCACAATTCTGATCCCTCAGGGCTAGATGTGCCCCGCAGGATCTGAATCGCGACGCCTTCTGTATGCCCGATTCAGAATGGACGTACAGAGGGCATGTAGGTCTGGGATGGAATTGGGCCTTATGTGTTTTATTGACTACAGCAAGGCTTTTGACTGTGTAAACCATGAGATGGCATCTACATGCCACAAAAATAAATGTTTCTCTGAGGGCGAGTTCCACAGTCAGGAGAGGACTACAGAATCTTATCACCACTGACACTATCGTTAGTCTGTCTGCTGGGGGGGAGGGGGCCTGATAAGTCTCTGGTGCTGTAATGAAACAGAAAACTATGTGCACCCTTTGGTTCCGGAGGTCTGACTGATCTCTTTGCAGCCCTCCCTTGTACTCTGTCCCAAAACAGTTCTCTGACAAGGACACCTAATGCCCGACAGTCAGAGGCACAGAAAAACCTGTATTAGACATCATTCTTTACCAACAACATGGACAAACAAAATATTTCCATCATCCAGGAGTCTGCCAGTAGCAAAAGGCTTTATCTGCTCCAGACCATTAAAACAACACAACACTCCCAAGTGCCTGCTCTCTTCTAACATTCGATAAAGATTTAATTGTTACTCAGGCTGCTGCCAAGGTCAAGGACATTTTTGAAAAGTATATGAACGAAAACAGCACTGAACAAAACAAAAGAGAAAGAAAGCAATCTAGAAAATGCAGACGTGGTATTTGGAGACAGACAAGTTATTGGAAATATCTAATTTGCACTTTTAAAAAGATGGATCTCATTCAATCCCCTGACTTGTAGAGAGATGCTGGATGTCTTTGATGTGTGAGAACACACTGAGCACTCCTAATTTGCTTTTCTGACACCTTTTCCTTGATACATATACTCTTTGGGGGGTATTGTGCATGAGCTTCTGAATATCCAGGCAAAGTCAGCAGCTTGGAACTGGTGTCTTCAGATGCAATGAGATGCAGCAGAGAGAAAGGGGATGAAGTCTGGCGCATAAGCCACTTCAACCAGTGGCATCGTTCAGCTGAGCGCAGCTGTGAGTCGTCTCTCTTGCCCTGCCTTGTCCCAGTAGAGACCTCCCTATCAGAAAGTATAGGGACTCCTTCCCTGAGCACCCCAGCACCACTGTTCTAAGGGTACGCAAGCCAAAACATTTCATTTTATTTAGTTTCTCGTGTCATTTGTGGACTTTTTCATTTTGTTTTAAAATTTGCATTTCAGGGAAAATATAATTTATAGTGTGCACCCTTGCTCAATAGTGCACACTAATGAAGGCACATTTCACAAATGACGTCCAGGCAAGAACAGCTTAAAAACAAGCAGTCATATCCAAGAATAGTATTCGAGACTGGGGATGTCTAATAGCCTAATGGTTAGAGTGGTGGGCTAGGACCAGGGCTCCAATCCCCCTGCTGCTCCTGCGATCCTGGGCAAGTCACTTACTTTACACCTTCACTTACACCCTCAGCTTCTCTACACCCTCTGGATATTTTATGGCCAAAACAAGAACTTTCCCAATGCCTATTCCTGCCTGAAGCAGGTCTAAGCTTGGACGAGGTTTGATGTTTCTGAAATTGAGCAGAAAGATGCTAGGCTGCCCAGAGACAGACCTAACCAGCAGAAAGAAGGAGATAATGCCTCTTTATGGCTAGTTGGTGAGGACTCACCTAGAATACTGTGCTTGGTTTTGGAGGCTGTGGAAAGCCTTCATAAATCACACCCTTAGGGTTCCTACAGAGAGTACTAGAACAATGCAATAGCTCATGTCATCATAGCTCAGACTTCAATGGATAATTGTCATATGCCAGAAAAAGAGTCGGAAGACTTCTGTCCTGAAGCAAAGTATGGTTCAAGGAAATGCCAAGAGGGAGAGGATAAGGTCAGCACAGGGCCGGACCTACCATTGGGTGACTGTGTTCTTTGCCCATGGCCTTGCTTTATAGCCCCACTATTCAACCTCTTATGCAAATGAAGCCCCGCAATTGGTCTCTGCACATGGCCCCACTTCTCTCTGTATCCCCCTCAGGCTGCTCCTGGGTTAGCAGAGACTATTAGCACATATCACCCCACCTCGATCTCTGAACACCCCTTTCATGAACTTACAGATAACAAGTTTCAAAGTCATTTACCCAGGTAAAATAACTTGGCTGAAATTTGCTCCTCTCTACTTGACTAATGTACACCCAAGTTTCCTTAGCATGCATACCTTTAGCTGGGTTAAAAAGACACTAGCTCCTGAAGCTCAGTACTTTGATCTACAAATTCCATAAATATTGCTAATATGGGGAAACGAAAAACAAAAACCAAGGGGTATGTTTACTAAACTGCGGTAACGTTACAGACCGCATGTTAGGTAATGTTACCGCGTGATAGGTAATGTTACCATGCATTGGGTAACATTCCTGCGTGGTAACGCAACGTTACCGTGCAGTAACGTTACCCAACATGCGGAAGCATTCCGCGGCACTGTATACACTGCAGAGGGAGGAGAGAGGGCGGAGAGCAGGGGTCAATGGGCGGGGAGAGGCTCCCTGCACAGTAACGCGCTAAACTGGAGGGCTGAATCCTACCGCGAATGAAAACCTGCCGTTAGATGCACATTTGCAGGAGAGAGAAACCATTTCAGTGTCAGCAATGTACAGCATAGGCAGGGAGCACAAGAAACGTGATAGTAGTGCTCCATTTGCAGCAACAGCATAGTGGCCAAGTATGAAAGGCCAATATGGCGATGGTGTAAATTGGGCATAGGGGGCTGCAGGCAGCACATGTAATGGGGGCATCCGGGGCATAGGGCTGACTAGGCTGTGGCCAAGGTGGCACATAGGAACACAGAAACTGGAAGTCAGCAAGACAGCATCTGACAAAGGCCAAACACAATATACAAATACCTTGCCCACCCTAGCCAACAGTTGCTAGGGCGGAGACAGGACATCACTGCAGCCATCCCTCCCCCATGTTGAAGACGGTGATGGGGGTTGGATATCCATATATGCCTTGCCACCCCAGACCCCGCACCCTAGGCACCCACCTACCTGCACAGTGGATGGCCTGGGACAGCGCACGACCAGCACCGACAGGATATGGTCATGTCGGCATGGCAGGGTGTGATAAGGAAGCTTATCATAGCTCAGGAAGGGGCTATAGAAAAGGTGAAGTGTCTCTGAACAATCAACCTGTCAGTGCTGGTAGAAATGAGAAAACAGAATTTTGCCATAAAAGACTACCAGTCCCAGAATGCACCAGGTTTCCAACAGCCATGAGAGGAGCTGAAGTGAGAAAACGTGTGTTCAATCAAAAGGGCTATGAGGTAATCCCCAAGCACTCATTGCAAAGGGCAGGGCTTGATTCAGCACAGCTGCGCTGTGCTAGGATGGAACACTCATCTCAAAGGGCAAGGCCTGATTCAGCACAGCTGCGCTGTGTTAGGGAGGAGCACTCATCTAAGCAGAATAAGAGTAGAGTTTATTCTACAGATGACCATATTCATGATCACCTTGGATATCCAGAGAATTGTCCTCAGTATCCTGAGAATCAGCTTGAGTTTGATCATCAGTTTCATCTGAAGGATCATCAGAAGCAGAAGCCAAACCGGACAGACAGAGAGGGAAAGAGACCCTTTGGAAGAAGGAAGAGAAAAGCCTTTGAGAGGTCTAGAAGAGTCCAAAGCAGTACGTATACTGGGAGGTATTCCAAGGGCCAGCATACACCATTGGACTGGGGAAAGCCAGAGGAATGGTGCTGCAGAGCTAGGAATCTCCAGATGCTACCTGTGAGGGAGACGGCTGCACGTGGAAGGGGCCCTAAGACCTATGCCAGAAGGTATGTGAAGAGAAATCCACTGTCCAGGGATCTAGATTGGAAGGCTGGACATAAGAACTGGACTACATACTGGCCAGGCTATATAGAGAGGAACTATAGCAGCAATGGAAGCTCAGGTATGAACACTGATCTATGCCCTAGCTATAACCTTGAAAGACAGCAGGGAAATAAGTATTCTCCTGAAAGTGCTCCATTGAGAGATTCATCTGTGCCAATTGATGATATTGATCCCATGCTTGTTGATGAAGGGGGAATAATAGCAGATGCAGATACTGTTTACATGGACTGCTCTCTATCCAAACTCTGTTGGTAACTTTCTGTTTCAAAGTACAGCAACCATCACAAAGAAATATAAACTTGTTCTTTATTCTACTTCAGAAAAGCTCCTGAAGCAGGATTTGACCTGCACAGTAACAGCAAACCAGCTAAGGGGTTTCAGCTGGTAGTTACCAGCAATTCAGCTGGTAGTTACCAGCAATTAAGCCTTACCTCATTGCTTGTGAGCTAGGAGAGAATCACTTCTGAAGCTATGTGGGAAGTAATCAGAAGTTAACCTGACAAGAACAGTTTATTTCTTTCTTTGTGGCTTTTCGTTTGTTAGAGATATGCTAAGAAAACATTAGCTAATTGCCTGACAAGTTTAAAGGTTGTTTTCCTGATTTTGATTTTTTGACTTTGTTTTTCCCAGTTAAACACTGGAAGCAAGTAACCTAATTTATGTGCTACCAAGCATATCTGTGTTGGGAGAAATAACCCCATAAATAAATAAAAATCTTATTGGCTTTACCACTTGAGCACAACTAAATAATTGTCAGCAGCTGTGTCTGGTGTGAATGAACTACATTGCCCACAATACCTTGCAAATCATATAGAAATATGCACTTGCCAAGAGTGTGAAGATTCTCACCCAGGCAGCCGTCTGACAAGGGGGTGTGTGTTTGTGCTGGAGGGAGCAGTGCTACCCACCTGCAGTAGACCTAGGCCATGCCCTGTACCAGTATGTGGTGTGCAGTGCAACAGAAAAGGTCTGCCTGAGGAAACTAAGGGTAGCCCCAGGGACTGCTACCCCTGTGGCAATAGTGTGGTGCAGTACACACAGCCAGTGTGTCCAAAAGCAGAGGGTCACAGGTTCAAGTCTCAGCTGTGGATCCTACAGAGTATCTCCCCACATTTTACCCTACAATGCAGATACAACATCAACATGTGCAAACCCCAAGCAGCTTCGAACAGGGGTCAAAACACCCACTCACACAGGCTCCACTATCTAAAGCTTCATGGAGAGTCAGGCTGTTGGCCCCAGCACGGAGCTGCAGTTATCAGCAGAGCACTACTACTACCCCCTGCACAGTTTAGCAATGTCGGCACCGTGATCAGGACCAGTGTGGCGAGCAGGATTGCCAACCACCCCTATCATTGCACAATGCTGCAATAGGAGTGTGTGTGTATGTCTATCAATTGCTTTGTGTCTGCCTACACCGCTCTTGGCCCACAATGTACAACTGTTACCAGCATAATGAGTAGCAAGGTATTATGTGTATGGCCCGGACAGGGCGGATTGGCAGGATGCATCTGCACAGGGTGTAGGGCAATGACTGGGACACTGTAGTGCCCGACCACCACCTGCATGGACAGGGTGGCCACAGCATGACATGCTGTGAGGTCATTCTCACCCTGACCGAGCAGTGACCATGGCATGTCTATGCCCCCACATAGTGCTCAACACTATTTGTCTCTACTTATATCTGTGTGTTCCCAGTTCTGTGGCCCAATCACTGAGATATCTGCTTGGTATCTTTACTTACATCCCATCTCTGGGTGCACAGGGTTCCCCTGTGAGCATGCACTATGGACTGGCTAGTGGACTGTCTGCAGTTAGTCTGTGCATGGTTGGAACACCTTGTAGGGTGCTGCAGGTGCAGTCTGACTGTGCCATCTGCTGGTGAATGGCAGACTGTGGGGTGGGGCAGTTGAGGTTTCCCCGGCTTACCCCAAGCATTACTGCTGGTATGCCACTGTCAAAGGTATGGCTCTGGCCCACCAGCCCTGGGGGGCTGTCTTCTGTCAGAAGGACTGCGGTTGCATGTCCTACAGCCTGGGCTCAGCCACCTGTCCCTCCACTCCCTCACCTACAAAATGGGTGATTGTGGGTCCTTTGGGGTATATAGTGTATACCACTTTGACCCGTAGAGACAGTGCTATGTCCACCTCATGCAAGTCTAGACAACCCTCTGCCCTGATAACAGGTGCCCATGGCAGCCAGACCTTAACACTGGGTATGCACTAATCTGGGTGGTGTCTGGCCCCACAGGGCCACATGTGACTGCAGAACGCAGATGGACACAGAATTACGTTCAGTTGCGCTGCTAGGAACACCTGGCACACACTGGCAGTGCTGGGGATGCACAGCAGGACCTATCTCTAGCACCGCATGTACTGCGGACCTAGTGCTGGGCGCCCATCCTAACCCTCAGGGTGAACACAGAACCTGCACAATGGCATGATCTGTAGCTACTCTGTGCCAGTATCATGCACTGTCAGTCCGTCTTACCACGCTGCAGTACCGGAGAGGTGCAGACCCCATCTGGTTACCAACTGTAGACCGCTGTTCTGCATGTGCATTGCATCATGGGTGCTGGTGGGGTTACGCTAGCCTGGCACACAGAGCAGACGGTTTGTGCAGTGACCTGCAATCCTCCTGTACCCAGCCATTGCTATGCAACAAGCCATAGAGGTATAGCCTACTGGTTAGTACAATGACATTCTAAACAGTGGTCATGGGTTTGATTCCTCATTGTTCCCTCTCTTCATGCCTGTCTAACTCAGATATTTTGCATGCCTGTAACAGTCATATCTTTGCAGATCCGTGCTGCCAGCCCATATTACCATCAGCACTGATGCCAACAATCCTTCAGTCCATCTTTCTGCGTCTGTCAGCTGTGTAGAGTCCTGTCTTCCTGTGCAGGCTGCCACCCCATCTCCTGCACTGGTACCCTTTCCTGCATTGTGCTTTATCGTGCTTGCCTCGCCTGTGCCTGATCTGCATGGCACCGCCACTCCTCTGACCACCCATCATTGTAACTATCCTGCCACCTCCGCCTCCACTGGGGGACACGTATTCCAATCGTCTGCCACCAGCTGTCTTTCCAGTACTTTATATTGCTGACACCCTGTGCTGTGGTACAGTTGCCCCCACCATGTTTGTCATGAGTACTGGCAGCCACATCGACTGCCCACAGATATGGCGGGTCCAGCAGCTCCCAGCTCTCCCTCCTTCACTCACCTGTTCATTGCCTTTCCTTGGTGCTTTATCTACTGTTAGGGCTACATTTTATTTTTTTTTAATTTATTTTTTATACCGCGCTCTTTAGAATCAGTGCGGTTTACATGTATACTAACAGGTACTTTTTATTCCCTTGTCCCCGAAGTGCTCACAATCTAAGTGGAGGGTTAAGTGACTTGCCCAAGGAGTGGCCATGGGACTAGAGACCCCAGTCCCTCCGGCCTGAAGTTGCTTGTCCCCATGTGGGAATTGAACCCCCGGCCTTTTGGCCTGAGGTAACCTGTCCCAACCAGTGAGCCACTTCTCCCTCTCTGTCTCTATGCCTCACAGGTCATGCATGTCATCCTGAAGCACCTTGCAGCCCTTAGGGTACACTAACCTAGGGCACCGTAGCCTTGTTAGGTCACCTTAACCTATGGTTCCATAACCCAGGGTGCCTTGTCCAGGGGTGCCTAAAACGCGCTTGGCCTAAGGAGCCTTATAGGGCATCTTACAAGGCGCCTTATGAGGCACCTTACAAGGCGCCTTATGAGGCACCTTACAAGGCACCTTATAGGGCACCTTATAAGGCACCTTACTTACAAAGCATCTAAGAAGACACCTTATAAGGCACCTTACTTACAAGGCACCTAAGAAGACACCTTATAAGGCACCTTACTTATAAGGTGCCTTACAAGGCTCCTTGTAAGGTGCCTTATAGGTAAGGAGCCTTATAGGGAGCCTTGTAACGCGCGTTAGTCTAAGATGCCTTGTAAGGCGCGTTAACTGATACGGCTTGCCATGACGATGCTCCACCCACGCCTTTATATGGGCCTCTGTATCAGTACCGCGGAACCTAACATAGTAAGTGACGGCAGATAAAAACCAGCATGGCCCATCTAGTCTGCCCAGCAAGATGGCAAGAGTAGGTGCACCTGTCGCTCTGTGCTGGCCACCCCTCCCCATGTCTTTGTTTAGGGGTGAACCCACCACTCCATGTAGGACACCCCTATTTGTTGAGACATTAGATGGTTCAGAAGTTAGATGGTACTGTTTATTTTGTTTTTATCCTGTTGCTGTAAAAGGATCCACTGTGTTTGTCCCATGCCGTTTTGAATTCCGTCGCCATCTTTGCCCCCACCACTTCCATCGGGAGGGCATTCCAAGCATCCACCACCCTTTCAGTGAAGAAATATTTCCTGACATTGCCTTTCAATTTGCCACCTTGCAGCTTCATGTTATGCCCTCTAGTTTTACAGCTTCCCCGTCTTTGGAAGAGGTTTGTTTGTTCATCATTTCTCTTTAAGTATTTAAAGGTCTGAATCATATCTCCCCTGTCCCTCCTCTCCTCCAAAGTGTACATATTTAGGTCTTCAAGTCTCTTCTCATAAGGCTTCTGACGCAGGCTCCAAATCATTTTGGTCGCCTTTCTCTGAACAGTTTCCAGTTTTTTTACATCTTTTGCAAGATAAGGTCTCCAGAACTGAACACAGTATTCCAAGTGAGGCCTCACCAGTAACTTGTACAGTGGCATAAGTACCTCTTCCTTTCTGCTGGTAATCCCTCTTTGTATGCAGCCCAACATCCTCCTGGCTGTTGCCACCGCCTTGTCGCACTGTTTTGCCACCTTGAGATCATCAGAGATAATCACACCAAGGTCTTTCTCCTGAATCATGCATACCAACCTCTCGCCCCCTATCGCATACATTTCCCTTGGATTTCTGCTACCCAAGTGCATGACACTACACTTTTTCGCATTAAATCATAGTTGCCAAGCATTAGAGCAGTCTTCCAGCTTTTGTAGATCTTTCCTCATGTTAACCACTCCCTCGGGGGAATCCACTCTGTTGCAAATTTTTGTGTCATCTGCAAAAAGACAGACTTTTCCATTCAGTCCTTCAGCAATATCACTCACAAATATATTAAACAGTGCCGGGCCCAGGACCGAACCCTGGGGCACCCCGCTAATCACCTTTCTCTCATCCGAGTGAGCTCCATGTACCATCACCTTCTGTTGTCTGTCAGTCAACCAATTTCTAATCCAGTTTACCATCTTGGGACCCATCCCCAAGCTACTGAGTTTGACAAGCCTCCTATGAGGAACAGTATCAAAGGCTTTGCTGAAATCCTGGTAGATGACATCCATTGCATGCCCCTGATCTAGTTCCTTGGTCACCCAGTCAAAGAACTCAATAAGATTTGTTTGGCAAGACTGTCCTTCGGTAAAACCATGTTGCCTTGGATCTTGCAACCTGTTGGTTTTGAGAAAGTTTACTATTCGCTCTTTCAGGAGCGCCTCCATTACTTTTCCCGCCACCGAGGTAAGGCTCATGGGCCTGTAGTTTGACACTTCTTCCCTGTCACCACTTTTGTGTAAAGGTTGTCAGACGGCTGCCTGGGTGACAATCTTCACAGTCTTGGCAAGTGCATATATCTATATGATTTGCAAGCTATTGTGGGCAATGTAGTTCATTCACACCAGACACAGCTGCTGACAATAATTTAGTTGTGCTCTTGGGTAAAGCCAATAAGATATTTATTTATGGGGTTATTTCTCCCAACACAGATATGCTTGGTAGCACATAAATTAGGTTACTTGCTTTCAGTGTTAACTTGGAAAAACAAAGTTAAAATCAGGAAAACAACAAATGAAAAGCCACAAAGCAAGAAACAAACTGTTCTTTTCAGGTTAACTTCTGATTACTTCCCACATAGATACAGAAGTGATTCTCTCCTAGCTCACAAGCAATTAGGTAAGGCTTAATTGCTAGCAGTTACCAGCTGAAACCCCTTAGCTGGCTTGCCTTCCACTGTGTGGGTCAAATCCTGCTTCAGGAGCTTTTCTGAGTAGATCAAAGAACAAATTTGTATTTCTTTGTGATGGTTGCTGTACTTTATAACAGAAAGTTACCAACGGAGTTTAGATAGAGAGCAGTCCATATAAACAGGATCCTCATCTGCTATTATTCCCCCTTGTTCAACAAGCATGGGTTCAATATCATGGATTGGCACAGATGAATCTCTCAATGGAGCATTTTCAGGAGAATACTTGTTTCCCTGCTGTCTTTCAAGGTTATAGCTAGGGCATAGATCAGTATTCATACCTGAGCTTCCATTGCTGCTAGAGTTCCTCTCTATATAGCCTGGCCAGTATGTAGTCCAGTTCTTATGTCCAGCCTTCCAATCCAGATCCCTGGACACTGGATCTCTCTTCACATACCTTCTGGCACAGGTCTTAGGGTCCCTTCCACGTGCAGCCGTCTCCCTCACAGGTAGCCTCTGGTGATTCCTAGCTCTGCAGCACCATTCCTCTGGCTTTCCCCAGTCCAATGGTGTATGCTGGCCCTTGGAATACTTCCCAGTATATGTACTGCTTTGGACTCTTCTAGACCTCTCAAAGGCTTTTCTCTTCCTTCTTCCAAAGGGTCTCTTTCCCTCTCTGTCCGTCCGGTTTGGCTTCTGCTTCTGATGATCCTTCAGATGAAACTGATGATCAAACTCAAGCTGATTCTCAGGATACTGAGGACAATTCTCTGGATATCCAAGGTGATCATGAAGATGGTCATCTGTAGAATAAACTCTACTCTTATTCTGCTTAGATGAGTGCTCCTCCCTAACACAACGCAGCTGTGCTGAATCAGGCCCTGCCCTTTGAGATGAGTGCTTAGGGATTACCTCATAGCCCTCCTGATTGAACACACGTTTCCCCACTTCAGCTCCTCTAATGGCTGTTGGAAACCTGGTGCATTCTGGGACTGGTAGTCTTTTATGGCAAAATTCTGTTTTCTTATTTCTACCAGAACTGACAGGTTGCTTGTTTAGAGTCACTTCACCTTTTCTATAGCTCCTTCTTGAGCTATGATAAGCTTCCTTATCACAAGGTACAAGATCAGCCATTCTCCAGTCCTGAGGAACCTCTCCTGTTTCCAAGGATCTGTTGAAGACATCCTTTAACAGTCCTGCAAGAACCTCTCTGAGCTCTTTCAGTATCCTGGGATGTATCCCATCCGGTCCCATGGCTTTGTCCACTTTCAGTTTAGCAAGTTGTTCTAACACCTCATCTTCTGTGAATGGTGTGGTATCTACTTCATTCCCATTTTTATTTGGGAGTCACATCTGGACCATTTCCAGGATCTTCGTTAGTAAAAACAGAGCAGAAGTATTTGTTTAGCAATTCCGCTTTTTCAGTGTCACTTTCCACGAGTCCTTTCCCAGCACTTCTGAGTCCTGCAAATCCAACTCTGATCTTCTTCCTTTCCCGAATATACCTGAAGAAAGTTTTGTCGCCACCCTTAACATCTTTAGCCATCTTTTCCTTTGCCTTTGATTTTGCTATCCTTATTACTCTTTTAGACTCTTTGAGCTTGATCCTGTATTCATGTCTGTGTTCTTCTGTTTGCAAGCTTTTGAATTTTGTGAAAGCTGTGTTTTTTGCCTTTATTTGAGCAGCCACCTCTTTGGAAAACCAAATAGGTTTCCTTCTCCTCTTGTTTTTATTTACTTTTCTTACATATTTATCTGTTGCCCCTTTTATTACCACCTTTAGTTTAGCCCATTGTAATTCCATTTCCCTTATCTCCTTCCACCCCGTCATCTCCTCCTTTAAGTACTCGGCCATTTTATTGAAGTCAGTGTTTTTTAAGTTTAGGACTTTGAGCTTGCTATGATTGGCCTGTACCATGGCTTTTATCTCAAACCACTAACGCGGGTGACATTACCGACGTTTAGTAAACATACCCCCAAGAGTTACCCAGTTGCTATAGAGCCATCATAGACATGGCCGGCCCCAGAGTTGGTTCAAGGTGTTGGCACCCTAGGCAAACCTTAAGCCTTATGCCCTCCCAACTTTCAGAATCTATTGTTTAGCTTTCTATGCCACCCTGGTTTTTGCTGCCCTCCAGAAACTGCCAACTTAGGCAACTATCAGTTATGCCTAGAATGTCAAGTTGCTGGGTGGTAAGCAGATCTCTGATGATGGGGATTTTGTTTCTTACCGAATGTGCAGTTGTGTTTTGTGCTTTGGGGTATGTGTCGCACAGTAAGTATTGATCCTAATGTCTTTGAGGTGTTGGAGGTTCCATTGTCTTGTGTATTGATGTTGTCAGCTTCTTAGCTCGAAAACATAGGGGCTTGTTTACAAAGCTACAGTAGCGGCTTCCGCCTGATATCGGAGCCATGGCCCCATTGTGGGGCCGCGGCTCCGATATCAGGCGGAAGCCGCTACTTCGACTTTGTAAACAAGCCCCATAGTGTCCATATGATAGGAGGTAGGGTATATAGTGTATGAGGGGGGAACAGTTTAGGTTGTGGGAAGGGGTGTGGGCAGAGGCTATGAGAAGGAGTGTGAGCAAGGTATAGAGGATTAGGTATATGTGCCACATTTTTTGTTGTGAGTTCAGGGGTTAGCGGTCTGGTTGCAGCCCAGTATGTTGGAATGATGGTTGCAGCTAATCTGTTAAAGTGGCTGTGCTGACCGTAACGGGCTTCTCCCTGTCCCACGCCTAAGGGCTGTGCCCAAGGGCCCTTAGGCTTGTCCCTTGGGTGTGGGCTCACCGGGAAGCATGGATGTTTAAAACCTACCTCCTGCAGCTCGGGTTGGTGGATCACGAGAGTGGGGAGGAGCTACCTACCCTGGCATACTGCTGCTGCAGTCTGATGGTCTTGAGACAAATTTAAAACCAAAACTGGCAAAAATTCTCACTCCTGGAATTGGGTATCTTGGCAACTCTGGGTATAAAATAGTGCCTTCTGAAGGCTCTGGAGAGGTAGGAAGGTGAGGATGAATTATAGGGCCTTCAGAGCTCCAGCCCACAAAATGGAATGCCTGATTCACTGGAGAAAAGTCCCATGATTTTCTAACTCCTGCCTAAAATCCATCCACCAATTAGGAACTAGGATACAGGTTTCAAATGCTTAGAAATCAAAGTAATTATATTATTTTCAGCCAGCAGGTGGCAGCATGACATAAAAACAAACATGCATGCAGGACACATGTATGGTTCAGCAATATAGCATTAAATTGTTGTTACAGAACAATTTTAATAATTGTCTTATTAAATAAAGTAACCATGTTCATCCATTCTTTGTAGGTAAGTTGGAGAAATTTGAACTGGATGCGGAAATGAATAGGGAGCCAGTGAAGTGACTTGAGAAGAGGGGTTACATGAGCATAGCAACATTGGCGGAAGATAAGCCATGCAGCTGAGTTTTGAACAGGTTGAAGGGGAGAAAGATGATTCAGAGGGAGACCAGCGAGGAGCAGGCCTCCATAGTCCAGACAGAAGGTGATTAGTGAGTGGATGAGGGTCTTAGTAGTGAAGAAAGAAAGGGATGAATTTTGCCAATGTTATAGAGAAAGAAGCGACAGGTTTTACCTATCTTTTGGATGTGTGCAGAGAAAGAGAGAGTAGAGTCAAAGATGACCCCAAGGTTGCGAGCTGAGGAAAGAGTATAGTGTTATCCACAGAAATAGAGAAGGGAGGAAGGGGTGAGGTGAGTTTAGGGGAAAAGATAAAGAGCTCAGTTTTGGCCATGTTAAGTTTCAGAGACATCCAGGCAGTAATGTTGTATGAGCAGGCAGAGATCCAGCTCTGGATTCCTAGAGAGATTTCAGGCGCAGAAAGGTAGATTTGAGAGTCATCAGCATAAAGATGGTACTGAAAGCCATGGGAGGAAATAAGTGCACCAAGGGACTGAGTGTAAAGAGAGAAAAGGAGAGGTCCTAAGACAGAGCCCTGAGGTACCAACTGAAAGCAGGATGGCGGAGAGGAAGATCCACCAGAACAGACACTAAAAATGCAATGGGAAAGATAAGAAGAAAACCAGGACAGGTCAGAGCCCCTAAACCCAAGTGAGGACAGCGTATTGAGGAGAAGGTGGTGATCAATAATGTCAAAAGCAGCAGAAAGGTCAAGAAGGATAAGAATCGAGTAGAGGCCTTTGGATTTGGCAAGGAACCAGTCACTGGAGACTTTGGCAAGAGCTGTTTCTGTGCAATGTAGAGAATGCAAGCCAAATTTCAGTGGAACTAGAAGGGTTTGAAAGGAAAGAAAGTCAAGACAGTGGTGGTGAACCACTCATTCAAGTAGTTTTGAAGCAAAGGGGAAGAGAGAGAGAGGCTGATAACTGGAAGGACAGGCAGGAGCTAGTGAAGGCTTTTTGAGGAGAGGTGTAACCACAGCATGTTTGAAGGCCGCAGGAACAGTTGCAGTGGAAAGCGATAGGTTAAGGATATGGCAGATGGAAGAGATGATGGCGGAAGAGACAGAACATAGTAGACGGGTGGGAACGGGATCAGAGGAGTAGGTAGTCAATTTGGAGGATGAAGAAAGGTTTGCAGTCTCCTCAGTGATTTCAGAAAAGGAAGAAACGGTGACCGAAGGTGAGGGAAGGATTTGGGATTGAAGAGGGGAAAGATGAGGTGGAGGTGACCCTGCAGAGAATTCAAGGCTAATCTTCTGGACTTTGTCATAGAAATAGTCAGCCAAGGTCTGGGCAAACAGTGAAGGAGGGATTGGGGAAGGAGGGACCTTGAGGCGAGAGTTGAGCATAGTGAAGGGTCAGAGGCAAGAGAATTAGATGGACACAGAACTCTTACTTGGTGAGTGCTATGGCCAACTGGAAGAAGGTTAGCATGAATTTGAAATGTAGGTAGTCAGCAAGAGTATGTGATTTAAACCAAAGGCACTCAGCTGAGCTGGCACAGGAATATGGTAGCGGGTTGTCGAAGACAGCCAAGGCTGAGATACGGTACACCTCATAGGGCATGGAATGGGAGGAGCCAGTACATCCAGAGCAGAGCAGAGGAGAGTATAGTGTTGTAGGAAGATATTGCCTCATCAATGGACTCAGAGGACATAATGGAGGAAAGAGGTGACAAGACAGCAGTGGAGAGAGCTGAAGGGTTGATAGCGTGAATATTCCTAAAGATGTTGGTGGAGATCGGGCGAGACCAAGATAGGGGGTGGTTAAGAGTAAAGGCTACCAGATGAGGGAGGAGTGGCCTAGTGGTTGGGGCAAGTTACCTGAGGCCAGAAGGTCAGGGGTTCAAATCCCACTAGAGGACAGCAACCTTGGGCCAGAAAGACACGGGTTTCTAGTCCCACAGGTGCTCCTTGTGGTCTTGGGCAAGCCACTTAATCCTCCATTGCCCATGTTCCCTGTAAAATAGCTATCTCCCAAGTTATAATGCCCTGTTCAATGTAATTTCAGTTTGTTTGATGTAAACCATCTTGATATCATGAAAGGTGGTATATAAGAAATGTTAAATAAATAAATGGTCAGATAAGGGCAGAACTGAGGTGGAGAAGACTGGTGGTGAGCAGTTGGAGGAGAAGACAAGGTCAAGGCAGTGGCCATGCTTGTGGCTGTATACAGAAACCTCACAATTGATCATTGGCTGTACCTACGCCACCAGAAAAGCATCACTTTTAGAGCCATTCTTGTCAACCTGCATGAGCTATCTGTTGGTCAAAGCCCATAACACTACTATCTTTGCCAAATATAGCGTTAAGCTGTGGACAAGAAATCAATGGATGCCATCACTGAGGAGGCAGTAAGTGGACTGGTAGGGGAGGATTGAGAGGTACTGTAAATATAGAGAAAACATAACAAAGACAAATGGAAGGCAGAATGGAAGCTCCATTAAATGCTCAAGATGCTAGTTGCAGATTCTAAAAGAGTAGTTCAGGAATTGATATATTCCCCATAGTGAATAGCATAGCAAACACTGCACAGTTTTCACCATGTATTCAACTGTATTCTCAAAAGAATTTGCAGGCCTGAGCTCCATCGAAGCTGTATTGGACAAAGAGGCTTCCAGGCAGACTTGCACGGCACACAGGTAAGACCCAACTGTGAATATTTTCAAACAGGAGCACATCACCTGTATATTGGAATGTCACTTGCTGGAAAGGACTGAGCCACCTTAAGATTTTCTGACAAATAATGCCCTGATACATGACCAAGATCAAATTACGTTAAAGATGTGAACTTTACGCCTGTGCAGTCCAGTTTTATAATGGGGAGGTCTGGAGGGTATGTAGGGATATCTCCCATTTCACGAATATGGGAAAAATGGCTAGATGAAGAAGCTCATGTTCTTTCACCTCCCCAGACTTTATGGTCTCCAAACTGGTGTGGTTTAAGGATTATCACCATAAATGTGTTTGCAATATAGTTGCATAAATTTGGGGACAGATTTGAGACTTTGGCATCCACAAGCATTACAGAAGAGCTGGCACAGAGGGCTTCGGGCAAGGCTGTTGCTCTATTCGGGCCGTCCAGTCTGCACTTCTCTCCCAAGGCTGCTTTCGTGAAGTTGCATTTGGAACTGATTTGAAACTCTTTTCCAGCGTTGCATGGGAAGCGGTTAACTCAAAGATATTGTTTTGGTGGTGCCAAGATCCAACCCCAGGAACAGATGAAGCTTTTAATATCATTAAATGAACCCAGCTGCCACTTGTTTGTTCACTTCAAATCACGGAAGTCAACCAGAACGATGGGAAGAGAGCAATTGTGGAAAGATACCTGCCAGAATATGAGAGAGCCTCTACCATACACAGCTTGGGTAAGAGCGCTGGAGTACAAAGCACATCTTGAATGTCTTCTTCTTTCACAAACTGTCCCATATGGACTATTTTTAGAAGAGCATATAATATGGAAAGACCAGGCCAGTTAATCTGGAGGATAAATGAACAGAATCACCACTGAAGGAAAGGACTCCTGTGGGTTGCAGGACCCAAGAAATATGTTATAAGATGGGAAGTAGGGCTAGTGATTGGATTTGGGTGTCCGAGATGAACCTTTAGCTTTACTCGCTCTCCTCAAGATTTTAATAATTAAACTCGCCAATCATGATTATTCTAACACCATCCCTCTCATAACTATCCTGTAAAAATGTATCATTGGACATCATGGGCCCTAAATCCAGCGGAGGCAGTTAGCGTATTCACACAAAATTTTCCTGAGGATCCCTCATTGTTGTGGCGGCAGTAGTGTGTACTCCTTCCCCCGGTGGGCAAACTGCCTCCACTCTTCTTTTAAGTTTTGAGGCCTGTCAGCCATCATCTCCCACTGCAGGTATTTTTGTGAGAGTTCAGCCCAGCAATAGAAGGTGATGGCTGCTGGGCCTCAAAAGAAGAGAGGAGAGACACACGAGACAACACGGCTAACATTTTAAAGTAAGTTTGCTGCTCTGCCTTTTCCGCCACTGTGTGCGCCCCCTTCCGCCCTGCCCCCCCCCCCCACCTGCTTTGCAGAGGCTGCTTGTGTGAAATTCACATCACTGTCTCTGATTCTTCTCCTGCTCCTTCCAAATCTGCGCCCTCCTATCACCCCATCTTTTCAACTCTTAGCAGTTGCACAGGATCGCTGCTTCCTGCCTCCTTTCGGAATCTTTTTGAACTTTCCCTTTTCCCATTGCAGCTGTAGTTTTATTTTTTTTTTAACATTACCATTGTCTAAGAGGAAGCACCTGCTTGCAGGGTGGGGAGAAGGAGTCGGGGAACCACGGCCTCTGACCTCTACTTTGTTCCATAGAGAGGCTTCAGTGGTACAGCTGCTCCTGCTTTGCCCTGCAGTGACACCTCCTGGCACAGAAGATTCAGAAGATCTGGCCTCTCTGGATTCTAAAAACAGTTGCAACCAGGAAAGTGACCACACATGACAGAGCAGACACACTCTAAATTAACAGAGTGGTGCAGTTACTAAGGTGTGCTCACATTAATGCACATTAATTCACCCTGGGTCCCATTCAATAACACGGGACCTGTGCTAAAATAACGTGGGTTAACGGTAGTGCACCTTAATAACTAGACCCCTTAATTCATAAAAAGAAGAGTTGCTTCAAGACCAGTTTTAGCACCAATGGCGTTATTAGCTCCATGGTCAGGAGGGAGTAAGCCTCCCTGGAAAATTGTGACAGTGTCTCTTTAAATCTACCTCTGCCTCCCTCAAGCGGCAATGCCCTGTGCTGGCCCTGGTTCGACTGAAATCTGTGAGAGTGGTGGATATTCTCTGCATGGGAGCTTATTACTGGCTGAACTGGTTAATTCTGATAGCTGATTGGGCCTTTTTCTGCCATATAAATCCCCTGTATACTTGATTTTAATAGCAGCAGGAGCTAGGGGAGAATATTTAACCCTTTGATATCGTTAAACCAGCTATCATTTAACAATATCACAGGGCTGAGTGTTGTTCGCTTTGCTGCTGTTGCTGTTGTGTGTTTGTCTGCGAGTGCCTCATTTTGGATTAACTTGATTTTAAGATACTACCCACATAGTCCACATTTAAAGATTTACATCAGTCTCTGGGTCTTTGATCACAGTATAGGCACTTTGAAGCTTTGCTTCACTATAATACCTGGTTCTTTGGCTCTTATCTTCGTTTGATCTTATTCTTGTATCTTTTGATTTCTTTTGGTCGAAAGCTTTTTTTTCCACAGAGCTTTGTTTCGCGTAGGATAAACTGTAAAACGTACGTTCTTGTCCGAGAAAAAAGATATATCTGTGTTGCCAGAGTTTTCTTCTTGATAGGAAGCGAACATCATAAAAGAAGGACACATCATGACCCTTCTAGATGAAGAGCAGGGATATGCACAGGCAAAAAGAATTTGGCTGTTTTTCAGATTTTGGGGGATTTTCCCCAATTTTCAGGCATTTTTTCCAGCTCATCTCAGACATTTGTTTTGATAAAATTGCACAATATGGATTAGAACTTTTTAACACATACAGACCGATTGTACATTTGTTAATTCATAGGTTAACATGCATTAAATTGATTCTGTGCATACTATGGGACTGATATTCAACGGCAGCAGTCAGTGTTTTTAAAGCACCTGGCCACTGCCGTTTAGTTATAACCTGATATTCTGTGCTGGAACTTGTCGGCACTGAATATCCGGTTTCATCAGAGTATTGGGTATCCGGTTCACAGTGATATTCAGTCATTAAGTGGATATCGAAAACAGGACACCCATTGATCTGAATATTGATGCTAACCAAATTGCTGCCAGGACAGCCCCTTATCCACCCACAGATCACCCCAGTTTTAACTAGGCATCTTTTCTGCAGTACGTGGAGATAGTGCATCTGACTATTGGGATCATAACTGCCTAAACTCTTTTGAATATGCGCCCCTCTATTTTTTTAAGGTGCGCTGATGAGCTGAATGCTCATTATTCAGCATAAAATATTTGAAATGAATCTATCGGTCTAAAATGTTTTGGAATTAAATAGAGCAGTTCGGGGCATTTATTTAAGAAAATTTGTAAATACTCATCCAAACATTGTCTTCTCTCAGCACTGTACAAGAAAGCATTCATTAAAAAAGGTGTAATTACATTTTCCAATAACAGCCATGCCATCTCAAGCTAGACAGGGCCCTTCTAATTCTCAACCTCCCTTCTCAAAAGCTTGTTGAAAAAAAAGAAAAGGTTTTCAAACCTTTACAAAATATGAAGCAATCAAATTCCTTCCTTGATGTTTCTGGTAATATGTTCCAGAACTGTGGGCCCACCCCAACAAACGCCCACAAGCACTTAGCCACAAGCCCAGCAGCATTAGCTGGTGACAAAGCTAACGGAGCATAGAACTGAGATCTCAGTGCCCTTCTCAGCAAACAGTCTTTCACTAATATACAGTGGGGGTGGTCCTTGCTTGCAGTGTGTGTGAATCTGAGCTAAGATCTTAAATTTAATTTGGTAACATGCAGACGGCTAATTCAATCTTTCCAAGTATGGATCATATACTCTTTATGATTAGAGCCTGTCAAAAGCCACACAGCTATATACTGAATCACCTGCAAAACCTTTATGTTCTCTTGAGACAGCCCAATAAGCCACCATTTACCATTCGTCTATGGCATCTGCAAAAGGAAAGTGAATTACAGGGCCCTTCACACTCTTCTGGCAAGCACAGTAGCATTACTGGTAGATAAGTGCATTTTAGTTACATGTATGTAAAAAATTCAAAAAATGTTTTTATAGAAAAAAGGGTAAATCACAGAGACCGGAAGCGATGGAGATCAAGGATTTAAGGGCCCATGGGAGAGGCGTGAATACCCATACCAGACCCACATAACAATATGGAGGTCTTTAACCCTTTCCACTCAGATAAATTTTCAATATCGCTCAAGCCATATTTGCTGCTTTGGCGGTTGTATAACGTCTTTTCTTACTCGCCATCAGGAAATGTTCATGCGCACGGGATGGGACTTTGGGTCGTAAACTAGCAGGTTTTTCATATGTTGAACAGGGTGGGACAGATGATCAGAATGGGGAAATTTAAATGTCCCATTGGGTGGGACAGCCAAGTGGAAAGGGTTAATATTTAAAGTGGGTATTTTGATGCAAAAGTTTGACATGAGTCATAGGAGAGGTGATTATGTGATGTAGCCCTGAGAGGAGGACAGAAGCAATTAGATAGAAACATAGAAACATGATGACAGAAAAAGACCACATGGCCTATCTAGTCTGTCCTTCCATATCAACAACTACAACAGTCCACTTTTTACCTTTAGAGATCCTCTGTGTTGGTCCCATGCTTTTTTGAATTCAGTTACTGTCCTCATCTCTACCACCTCCACTGGGAGACTATTCCACGGATCCACTACTCTTTCCGTAAAGAAATATTTCCGCATATCACTCCTAAATCTATCTCCCTTCACCCTCATCCCATGTCCCCTCGTAGCAGAACTTGCTTTCAATTGAAAGATGCTCTCTCCCTGAACATTTATGCCACGGAGGTATTTAAACATCTCAATCATATCACCTCTATCCCGCCTTTCCTCTAAGGTGTACATATTAAGATCCTTAAGTCTGTCCTCATATGCTTTATAATGAAGCCCACTAATCATTTTAGTAGCCACCCTCTGCACCGACTCCATCCTGTTCACATCCTTTTGAAGGTGCGGTCTCCAGAATTGCACACTATACTCCAAATGAGGTCGCACCAAAGACTTATACAGAGGCATTATCACCTCCTTTTTTCTGCTAGCCATTCCTCTCCGTATGCACCCAAGCATCCTTCTAGCTTTTGCCGTCGCCTTTTCTACCTGTTTAGCTACTTTAAGATCATCAGACACAACCACGCCTAGGTCCCGCTCTTCTTTAGTGGACAAAAGTACTTCACCTCCTATACTGTATTGCTCCCTTGGATTGCTGCAGCCCAAATGCATGACCTTAGATAGTAGAGGCATTACAGCAGCACACTGGCATTTCAAAAAATTGTGTAAACGACCGAAATCCTTTGCATCGCTGAAGCTAAGCAAACAGCAGAAAGAATGGTAAGCAGGAAGAGGTCTCTGTCAGAAGACAGAGAAGCCAGGTGGAGAAGAAATTTGCAGTCGCAAAAAAAGTCGCACGGCCTTCTAGGTGACAGGGTACAATTGTGATGGTATTGCACAAGAACAGATCAGTAATTTTATATTTGAGTTCCCCTGATGCGGGACGGATCGAAGTGGATATACCATCCGAAACCTGGTGCTATGTTGGAGTGTTAGTTAAAAGTGATGATAATTAAAACTTTACAGGAAAGATAAAAACTTTTTGGCAATTACTGCGAGTGAAAATATGTTTTTTTGACGTGGGCATACTGAAGGGATAATGAGTTTACAAGAAAAAAGGACTGTTTAAACTTCTGTAATACACAATATGCCACTATGGGAATGTGAAGTTTGGAGTTTGACAAAAAAAAATAATAATAAGATTGAGTGAGAAATAAGCATGTGTAAGAGCTTAATTGACCCCTAAAAGTGAAGACCATCATTAGTGCCTTAATTATATCATCCATTTACTGCACAGCAATGTGTTGCTATGTAACCTTTCTGAGGGTCAGCTGACCTTCAATTCCATATGTCGTAATGAGCTCTTTGTAACGTGTTTACTGTTAAATAAAGAGTAACAAAAAAGAAAGACTTCTGTTTTGCATACAGTACGAAAGGAATGACATAGAGAACACTGGTGAAATAGTAGAATGAGATTTATTAGTGTTAAAAAATATCTGAGGGATGTAACGAGAGCTGCAGAACTGTGTCTGCACTTTGGCAAGAATACCTCCAACCTCGTGAATAAGATATTCAGATCTGATGGCTCCCAGTAACTAATTAATGGCACATTTGAATTTGGGTGACTCAGTCGTTGTGGGCAGAATGGAGGGCGATAAATCTGCAGTGGTTTCCTGAGAGAAATCTCATGAATATCTGCTCTAGGATGGATAATATTTCATGTTTGTACTTTCAGTGCCCAAAATTTGTTTTTTGTAAACCAGATTTTGTAAACCACAATGACATACTCCACTTTCTGAACTTTCTGGGGCAAATACAGCAAAGATGTTGTTTCCCACTGTAAATCAAAAAGCAATTTTCAATTTTACCCTGGTCTCTTTCAGCCACAATAATGCTGGCAGCTATTTCCATAACTTAGTAACATATCATATTGTGACAGCTAAAGATCAATCATCCTTTCTGGTCTGCCCATTTATGCCTGTCCACCTTGCAATGGCCTATCTTAGTTGCTAGTCATAGAGCTCCAGCACTTAGAAGAAATCTCTCCTTATGCAAAACACCATTAAGCATTTTAGCAAGGCAAATCCATGATTTAGTCGCCCCCAGCAACACCTCCATTCTGTATAACCACAAAGCCTTGCAACAATCTACATAGCTGCCATTCTTGGGGTCCCTTTTACTAAGGTGTGCTAAGTTTTTGCATTTATTGCATGGTTTGCCTACAAAGTAATATGTGATAATATGTGCACTATGGATGTCAGTAGCGCGGTAGCAGGGAACACATGGCTGGAGCACATGTGCCTTGTCAGCCAGACATGTCACTAATGTGGTAGTAGAGGTGGGAGCACATTTATACTGCGAAGGTGCTTGCTACCAATCTTCTGTTATGGCCAGCAGTAGGCTACCAAATCCCTGCAGAGATATCAGGGAGCAATACATGGTCCCCTGCCACACTAACAGGGCACACAGTAACAGGCCAGTGAAGGATAGAGAGGGCTGACCTGGGAAAAGGCGCATCCTGCCGCACAGCTCAGAGCAATGGGGTTAAGTACAGGGAGTGGTGCATGCAAATCAGGGAAGCGCACACATGCAAAGAGACCATACTGCGGTCTTTCTGGGGGTCAAAGGGTGCAAATGCAGCATCAGAATGTATGCGTGCAGGCAGGGTATCAGTCTTACTAAAGACCACTAACTGGTAGGGATGTGCTTACATTTGGAACAAAAGGGGTGCTGGAAGAATCAGGAAATGATGCAATCATCATTTTGCGCTTCCCATCAATAGTGTGCCCTATTACGCAAGAGCATGTACTATTACGCAACAGCAACAGCATGCACCGTTAGCACATGCACAAATAGTGCGTGCTGTTGTATAATAGTGCACATTATTGCACAATAGGAAGCACTATTGATTGGAAATGATACAATACAAAAATAGACGAACATTTAGAAATAAAATGAAAAAAAAAAAACAATATGAAAGTTTTGGGCCTGCGCATCCCAACTAACTTGTACATGCAGATTTTAGCATATGGTAATTGGAAACTGAGAATGCTAAAAGCAGGCCTTGACACATTTCACTGGCTTTAGAAACCATCCCAAAAAACTTAGGAGCTGGGGGCCAAGACACCCACCACCAAACATGAGGAGTGGAAAGTGGGCTGTAATTTTTTTAGGACCTGATTTACTAATGCTTTTTAACATTCTGTGCCTTGAGAGAAAAGAAAGCTTAGTAAATCAAGCCCTTAAGGCAACACTGCCAGTCCTATGCTCTTATCCCATTCTTCCCCACCCTGCTGTCAGACAGTCACGCTCTTATCCTGTTTCTACCCACCATCTCATACCTCCCTTACAACTGGGCACCCATAGCCTAGGCTGCTGCTCCTCAGCAGTCAGTCACACGCCCAGCCAATACAGCCCTCCCTCAACCCAGCTAGCCCTTGCCACCCAGCAAGTCAATCAGCCCCCTGCCTGTACACTCTCTCTCAGCCACTATCCCTTCCCCCAGCTACCCCTCACCAACCAGGAAGCTGGTTGGGTCCTTACTATCCATCAAGCCATTGAACCCCCCCTCCTGGTCCCCTTACAGCTCTTACCCCCTGCAAGCCAGTTAACATTGCCTCAGGTTCAAACTTAGATTGTAAGCTGGCCATCCGGGGACAGGGAAAGAACTACTGCACCGGAATTTAACTTGCCTTGACTATCTACTGGAAAAGTGTGAGCTAAATACCAATACATAAATGAATATAAATAAAATAAATAAATACCTCCCCTCTCCCCCGACCATATCCTCAACTTACTGTCTGGGGTAGCTGCCAGGATAGGGGCTTTTGCACCTCCCATCCTGTTACACTGCAGGTGTTGCCATTGCCGGAAACACTGTCCCTGGAAGAAAAGCTTCCTGTTTTGACCTGCGTGGCTATCACTGAACTTGAGTGACACAGTGCAGGAAATCTTGTGCTGGTTTCAGTATCTCAAATCCTGTGAGATCAGTGCAAGACCTCCTGCATCACAGGGCTTGGGTTTTCTCAGCGCCACGTAGGTCAGAAACCAGGAAGCTTTTACTACCTCAGCACTGTTTCTAGCAACCACAGCGGCAGCAGGGATAGCAGGCCATGAACGCAAAGCTTTTATTCCAGCAACAGTGGTGCTGGCAGTGGTAACAGGGCACAAATGTCCAAGACACCAGAACCAAATTTCTAGTCTCTGGCACCTGGTACCTGGCATTTGTTGATCCCTGTGCTAACGCATACCCATGCCAGCTACCAGCTGCTGAAATGCATATCAAGGGGACCTTTTAGTAAGGGCACTAATGTGTTGCACCTAATGCATGAATTTTGCCAAAACCATGGCACATTAGATACAACATCCCTGCGTTAACTGTCAGGGGCATGAAAAGCATTTGCCTGGTAGTTAAGGTGCAGCCCTGTCCCATAGCACATGCATCTAATGCCAGCTATTGAACTCATCCTAATGCAGTTAGCACACGATGTGAACACAGCACTAATGCCCACTCTCCGGCTCTACCCCACCCACGTATGACCTTAATGCGGATTGTGCAGCTAGCACGGGAATCATCCTGTGCTAACTATCATGGCTCGGAACTACCTGGCAACATGCATCCCATCACACATTCAGCGCATGCCAAACCACACGCTGCCAGGTGTGACCCTCTTTCATTGCATGCTAGGGCAAAGAATGAGCAGGTTAGGGGAGGAGTGTGCGCATGGAGGGCATACAGCCACTAGGACGTGGGCAACTGACACCTGCTCAGTGGCACTTAAGACTGTGCCCATAAAGATGCCTCTCTGCGTTTGGATATGCGATTGTGTGCTGACGGAACTTGCTGGGCACACACGTGATGGCCACGCTTACTACACATTAGTTTTGGTGTTATTCATGCAGTAAGTGCACAGCTTTGGTAAAAGGCCCCTAAAAATGCTGAGTTAAATTAAATTAGAAACAAAATTGCAAATGAAATTTCTTCCTTTATTTTGAAAATGAAATGAAAGAGAAAGGAACAAAATTTTACACATTTTTTGGTTCCTTTTCAATACCAGTCATACTTCCTCTACCATTCTGGATTTATCCCTCATCAGTGATTGTCTCACTCAAATTGCTTCTTGGTTAAAAGTTAATCTCTTGAAGCTTAATATCCATAGAACATCCACCACCTGGTTCACTAATTCCTCCACTGCTCCTAGTCTTGCAGCTCTTCTTGATGATACCCCTCTGCTGTTAAGTATATCAATCAAATACTTCGGAGTTATATTAGATATGGGTCTTTCTTTTCATGACTATATTAGTTCTGTGGTGAAGAAATCATTTTATGTCCTTTGCCAAATCCGGTTTGTGTGCTCCTTTCTTGATTCTTCAGCGCTCATTACTTTGATCTTATCTTTAATTATTTCACTGTAATATTGTTGTTTCCGACTTCCCAGTTTATGAATTGAAACAACTACAATCTATTGAAAATATGGCTGTCAGGTTACTTAAGACCATAAAATACGCCATACTGGACCCCATTTCCAATGGCGGCCAATCCAGGTCACATTTACCTGTCAGTTTCCCAAAAATGTACACAGATTCCATGCTGCTTATCCCAGGGGCAAGCAGTGGATTTCCCTGGTCCTCCTAAATAATGGTTTGTAGACTTTTCCCTCCAAACCTCTTTTAAACCTGGCTACACTTTTACTACATCAACCGGTAATGAATTCCAGAGTTTGATTACGTGTTGAGTGAAAAAATATTTTCTCCGATTAGTCTTAAATGTGCTGCATTGTAGCTTAATTGTGAGTCCTCTAGCCTTACTTTTTGAAGGAGTAAACAACCGATTCACATTTACCCATTCCATTCCATTCATTATTTAGTAGATTTCTCTTGCCTTTGCCTCTAGGTTTGATCATATCTGTCTGCTCCTGATTCAGTGACTTCCCATTCACTACTGCCTTCAGAACAAGAGTCTGATATGTGTTCATAAAATTCTCCATACTGGCACTCCCCCTGACCTTTTATCTCTGATTATTCCACATGCCCCTCTGTGTATCCTTTGGTCCATTCATGCTAGCCGTCTTCATCTCCCTTCGGTTAACCATGCCCACTATGCATTCTGTTTTTATGCTCCTGGTCTTTGGAACGCGTTGCCACCTGTTCTCTGTAATGAACCTTCCTATAGAACTTTTAAAGAGGCTCAAGGCCCATTTATTCCAAATAGCATTTAACATCTCCTCCTAGTCTTATTGGGAACACACTGCAAAACAGCTTCATCCTTCCTACCCTTTTCTTTCTCCTCTCCCCCTCCCTCTCTTTCTCTTTCCCTACCTGTGTGATTGAGTTCTTTACTGTAATAACAATCACATTCTTTCCTAGCTAGTTTTACTGCTTGTTTAATGTAAACTGCTCTGATAATGTAATGAAGAGTGGTATATCAAATTGTAATAAACTACAACAGTAACTGTAGCGATAGCCAGCCCCAACCCCCAAAAATTACACAGCTAAAACCCGCTCCACTAAAATGTCCAAGTCAAGCCCTCTTGGGCCTTCCCCATCCTCCCTCATCTGCATCTTATCCCATCCATGGCAACAACACAGCAGGAGTGGCTGTGGATCTCTCCTACCCCCTTTAGGCTGAATAGTGTAAGATGCATGGGGGAAGGGGTGTGTGGGCAGTTTGAGGCACCACGTTATGTGCCATCAAGTCCATGCCAATTGCTAGTGATCCTGTGGATAGTTGGCCCTATCCCCTGGGTTTTCTTGGCAAGGTGTGGCTGGGAGTAGATTACCAGGGTTATATTCTATGCAGTAAGTCTACAGCACCTGGTATTCCAAGGCGGCCTTCCATCTGAGCACTAACCAGATCTGACCCTGCTTAGTTTCCAAGGTCAGACAAGATCAGGCACACTCGGGGTAGTGTGGCTGTAGGGGAGGCCCGATATCTCATGCTATTTTTCCCCACTGTCCTCTTTGGCAGCAGAGGGGAAAAGGAAGTAACCCCCTGCAGTTCAAACACAGAGGATCTCTAAAGGAAAAAAGGGGACTGTTGTAGTGGTTCATATGGAAGGACAGACTAGATAGGCCATGTGGTCTCTTTCTGTCGTCATTTTTCTATGTTTCTTAAAAAGGTACCAGGATAGAGACAGACCTGACAGAATATCAGCGCCCAATGCCAGGACCATATAGCAAACCGTCTTTACTGCTGCTGTGAAACCCTGAATGTTTCTCAGCTATCCTCCGGAGACATCCCTGCATGAATCCTTTCAGCACGCCGCCCACATACTCTTGTCATGTTATGGTTGTGGAACTCTTAAGGCATTAAGTACGGATGTTAGATAGATGAACAAATATGAGAACCACACAAGCACGCTTGGAATATACTTACTACTACTTACCATTTGGGTGCGGTGCTTTCAATGTTCTTTAAAGGGGAGGGGGACATATTAATTCTGCACCTGTATTACACGTTTTAGGTTTGGAGAATGAGCCCTAGTCCAGGAGGATGGATTTCAATGAAAAGATATTCACTCACGGTACTCGCTTGTGAAGAAAGAGCTGAAGTCATTCAACCAGGGCAGTAATCTGCAAATGTCTTTCAACTTAGTCGGCAATAAAATTCTCCTCCACCCCCCTGCCCCCACACAAACCCTTAGCAGCAACGGCAGCAGCTTTCTATTTTAGGCACTGGCTGGGACTCTCAGGGCACCTCGGGAGGGTAGCACTAGATCAGTCCCCGGGCAGGGATTGTAGTAGACACTACAGTGTCGTGCAAAGTTGATCTCCGTTGCAAAAGGGAAATCAGAGGACGGAGCTAAATGCCTTTCATTCGTTCGGTTTTGTTAACGAATGAGGATACTGTCCTTTTTTCGGAACGTGCCAAACCGAGTGGCTTTTTTAAACATTTTTTTCGCACGGATTTCTTTTCTTTCTTTTTTTTAACTTCCGCCCCTCATATATGCCTTACTACAGCAGCTTGGACAATTTCACCTGTACGTGCAGAATTCTTTGTGCGTATCGGCACAAACGTTGCTACGGCTTTCTAAATTGTTTTCAACATTGTAAACGAGTCCTACCTGGGACATGCTTTTCTCTGACTCTGGTTCATTTTGGTGTATTGTGTGTGTGTTTTTAATGTCCAGCCTGTTTCATTTGCTGTCTTTCAAGGTGGTCATGACGAAGGATTCGGACACATAGTCGTAGTGGTTATTGGAGGACATGGACTTTCCCCACGAGGAGCATTGCAGACTCGTGTTCCTTTTCCTGAAGGAAGAGGTGAACCTGTAGAAAGTCCGGTGCCTGTTTTTCAAGTATTCCCTGTAGTTCTTGGTGAGCAGGGTGTACAAGAAAGGGTTGATGCAGCTATTGCTGTAGGTCAGGCAGGTCACCAGGTAGTTAATGCATTTTTGGGTCTGAGATGACATCTGGATGGATTTGTCATAAAGTCTGACCAGTTGCCAGATCCAAAACGGCAAGAAGCACGCCCAAAACACCAGCACGATACTGAAAATCATAATCAAGACTTTCTGCTTGGGGGACCTCTTGTTGATGGGGTTCTTCTGGGATTCCAGGTAAGTTCTTGCCAGCCTGGTGTAGAGATAGCCTATGACCACCCCAGGCGCCATGATGCTGGTGCTGAAGAGGACCGTGAGATATATCTTGTAGGCATCTGTATTCCAGGTCGGAGCACACATCCTTTTTCCCTCTTTTCCTTCCCCCTCCGTTAAGGTGACCATGACCATCATAGGCAGCGTTAACAGCAAGGAGATGGACCACACCGCCGCTGCCGTGGCCTTCCTGTAACTTTTGGATCTTCTGACCATGTCCAGGGGTTTGGTGACGGCCATGTAACGCTCGGTGCACATGACTGTCAGGGTAAATATACTAGCATGCATGGTAAGGAGGTCGAGACTCAGCAAAATCCTGCAGCCAATGTCTCCGAAGTACCAGTCTTTCACAAAATAGGTGTAGACGATGAAGGGGATGGTGGAGAGGTAGAGCAGGTCTGCCATGGCCAAGTTAATGATGGAAACGTACATGGAAGCCGCGTATCTCATAGAGTGGCACATCACCACCAAGGTGTACACGTTGCCTGCCACCCCGGCCACGTACATGAAGGAGAGGATGGTGCCGAAAGTAGACGTGATGATCAGCTCGTCCAGGCTGCCCTGAGCCTCCGAGGTGGAGAAGTTGGCCGAGAGAGAGAGGTTGGGCTCCATCACGACTCAGGAGCAGCAGAGGGCTTCTGAGCCGATGGCGATGGACATGATCCGCCCTGCGGCTCCTTGGACTGGAGAAGTGAGAGGAGAGCAAGAGCCGGGGGAGCCCCTGACGTCAGCGCCCTCCATGCACTTTCCGTCTCTACCTTCGTGCAGTCAGCAGCTTGCTGTAACGAAAATACAGTCGTGCGTAGAAAATAGCCCGCCTGAAGTGGAAAAGGCAAGAAGGACTTTAAACCCGAGAGACAAAAAGGATTGTAGAAACAAAGTCACAGTGGTAGATCTTCTTGGAAACCTCAAGGTCAGTCCCTTCACAAAGTGCAGCCAAGCTCAGCCTCCCTGCAGGCAGCAGACAGCGCAGCCCCCGGTCCCTGGAGCTCTAGAAACGCGCGGAGCAGCGCACGGTCGCCCTTAGGAGCTGCTGTGCGCTCCAGATGTGCATCGCAGACACATCTGCAGCAGGGGCACATTGCCGTTCCTGTAGCCCATCCAGGGGGCCTCACGCACACACGTTGCCACTCTTCTAACAGAAAACTGGTTCGCACGACAGCGCTGCCGAGAGGAAATAAAGCGCTTCTTGCTGCAGAATGGTAAAGCTTGCAAGTTGCCTCGGCAGGACCCAGCTTCCTCGGGCTGCTCGGTCATTCTCCGGGGCTGCGCAACTTCCCAGGAAAGAATTTCTCCAATAGTCCCTTCTTCTCGCCTACTGGATTTAGCCTTTCCGTTCTAGTTCAAGGCAAGTTGCATCAGGGTACGGTAGATGCTTCCTTATCCCCAGAGAGCTGGCAATCTACGAGTTTGTCCCTGAAGGAATGGAGGGCTAAGTGACACCTGAGGTGCTCCGGCAGCACACAGCACCAAGGCTGCCACCTATAACTGAAATATCCTTCCGGTTAGATCTGTGCTCATTTTACACAGAACTTTGATGCAGGAATTGTAGGTGCTGGGTATGTACAGTGGGAGGAGCCTCGAACAATCTCATTCAGAAAAAGAGCCTGTGGTAATTACATACATAAGGGTTAGAGCAATAACCTAAAACCAACATGCCAGTGATCAATTCCACTGCAGCCTTGGGCAAGTCACTTAAGCCTGCATTGCTCGAGGTATAAAGGTAGGGTCCAATGTTCAAAAAAAGCTCTGCTCCTAAATGTATGCCCTATTTTAAGCTACACTTAGGAGCCTAAGTTTTCAACCGAAAATTCATCCCGGTTTAGGAGCTTAAAATTTATACTCCTAAATTTGGTCTCTTTGAAAATATACTTGGGCCAAGTGCCTAAATATTTTCTGAAAATTCTCACTAAACTTCTAAATTTAGGCACATAAAAGTGGGTGGCAACGGGGGCGGATTTAGGGTGGGGAAAAGAAGTTAAGAGCTTAACACTGATTTTCAGCACTAGCCACCACTGTTCCCTCTAAACTGTGCGCGTGTGCGCGCGCACACACCTCGCCGAGCGAGCGCACATACTTTATAACAGAGCGCACAAAAATTACGGTTCTGATTCTAATAGAAAACAACACAGACGTCTTAAAATTTAAAAGTTGTTGTGTATTTACAGTTTTCACAAGTTCTACAATATTTTCTAGTGCAATCAATGTGGTGTACATACTGTATTCTGATGTGTAGTCAAATTTTAAAGTATATAACTCCGAGTGTTGTTATGTGGCGCACAAAAATTTAACCTTCCTTCAAAAGCTGCACAGCTGATATTTTATGCGCACACAGCCTACAGAAAATTAGAGGGAACATTGCTAGCCACCTAAATTAGGCTCGTAAATCGAGGCAAATGAATAGTAGTCCTAAATTTAGGAGCATTAAATGCTAAGCTCCTAAATTAGGATGAATTTTCAGCTGAAAACCTAGGCTTCTGTGTGGCTGAAAATAGGGCACAAATTTAGGAACCTAACTTAAGTGCCTAAATTTAGGAGCTTGGCTTTTTTTGAAAATCGAGCTCTTTTCTCCTAAATTAAGCCACATGAATTTCATAGTTCGCTGATTCTCTTCATAATGAAGCATCCAGAAAATAATGAAGGAATCTGCCAAGAAGAGCATTCTCCATATCCCTCCACCCTCATGGATCCTCAGGACCTGTGGTTGCCACCAATGATTCAGGGGCAGGGCCGGCCCGTCCATTGTGCGAGAATGTTGTTCACACAGGGCTCTGTGCTTCACGGGGCCCTGTGCGAACTTCATTCTCACACAAATGGACGGCCTCAGGGGGAACCGGGGAAGCCCGCGCGAGGCCCCGGCTCCCTCTGCACAGCCACCAGCGTGAAGAATGCTTTCCGTCACGCTGGTGGCTGTTACTGTGAAGCGCATGAGTGCCAGGAAATACCCTTTAACCTTTCCCAGCATTCAGCACGCTTCACAGTAACAGCCGCCAATGTGAGGGAAAACATTCTTCATGATGGCGTCTGTGCCTTGCGCGGGTTTCCTCGGCTCACCTTTGTAGCCCCTTAAACAGCTGTGGGGCTCTTCAGCAGGCGGGCGGTGGTCTAGCATAGAACTGGAAATGGGCAGATGGGGGAAGCTTGGACTGGAAATTGGCTGATGGGGGGGCTAGGACTGGAACTGAGCTGATGGGAGGTTAAGCTGGGGCTGGAAATGGGTTGATGGGAGGGGGGAAGCTTGGACTGGAAATGTCTGATGGGAGGGCTGGGCTACGACTGGAAATGGGCTGATGGGGGGCTGGGCTATGACTGGAAATGGGCTGATGGAGGGCTGAAATAGGACTGGAAATGACTGATGGGGGGCTAGGATTGGAAATGGGCTGATGGGGAGCTGGAATAGAACTGGAAATGGCTAGGATTGAAAATGGGCTGATGGAGGGGCTGGAAATGGCTGATGGGGAGCTTGGACTGGAAATGGGCTGATCATGGGAAGTTTGGACTGGAAATGGGCTGATGGGGGCTGGAATAGGACTGTAAATTGGCTGATGGCAGTTGGAATAGGACTGGAAATGGGCTGATGCGAGAGCATGGGAGAATGAGACTAGAACGGAGCGGATGTTGGGTGGGTCTAGAACTAGAAGGGAGCTGATTTTGGGGGAGGACTAGAATGGATGGGGCTGGGGAATGAGAATGGAGAGGGGAAAATATATTTTGTGTGAGAGGGAAGAAAAATCTACGATTGACCGTGTATTGGGTGAGTAAGTGGGGATTGAAGATGGAAGGGTGAAATTTGAGTGGATGATAAAGGAATAAAGAAAGAAATGGAGGAAAGAGCAAAAGGGGAAATATCAATATGTTAAAGCAGATACAGAGAGAGAATAGAAAAAATCTAGAAGAGAGAAGAAAGGACAAATGGACAGCTCGCAGAAGACACAAAGAAACCAGAAGAAAGTGACTGGAGCAATTGCAACTGAAAAAATAAAATGCCCAAACAAAAGGAAGAAAAATACTTTTTATTTTGAATTTATTACCTGGAATATGTCAGCTCTGGGAAATGTGTATTGCTAACGTCTTTGCGTTTTTGTTTAGTGCAAGAGGAAATAAATTTATAGTTTTAGTTCTCCAGTGTTGTTGTACATTTCATGTTTGGCTTTTGGGGTTCCCAATTTAATTTATTATCTTCCTATTTCTAAATTGTGATTCCTTTTTCTTTGTGTGGTGATGATCTATGTTCTGCATGTGTAACCGAGCTGAGGTATTCTGTTCATGTAGTTTCTATTTGATAGTCCCACACGTTCTCTTTTCCCTAGTGAGATGTATTGGTATTCTCTGAGATGTATTGGTTTAATATTTGCAGTGTTGCCTTTTTGATAGGTAGGGTTTGGTGCTTTGTGAGTCCTGGTAGTGCTGTTATGATACGGTGGGTTTGCTGAGGGTTCTAAATGGTCAGTGTTTATAGTACAAGCGGCTTTAAACACCATCCACCGGCAAACACACTCGTGCCTGAGATAAATGTCTTAACACTCGACTTCCTCCACTAGAAAACGACATAGAGTGGACAAACAAACAGTAATACTTCAAATCGAATTGCCTTCTAAACTCCAACAAACAAGCTATCAGAGCCAGATTCAACAGTTCATCGCAAAACTCCTAAGGCAACAGGCACCATCCAAATCTCCATATCACAACTCACTACAAAGCCCTCATTTATGCTCTATTAATAGCAATACTATTACACTGGCAAACCAACAAAGATTTACGAATTCCCTAATTCTCCTACCACCAACCTATATCTGGTACCTCCCCCTATGGCAACCCCCTAACATCAGAACCAACAAGAGAGCTCACTACCTCATAAACATAAAACCCACCCCTTTCAAAAAATCACCACACGCTAACCCCATTCTAGAAGCTCCTATCACATGCTCACTTGTCAATGCAAGATCCATAAGAAATAAAACCTACACTATCAGCGACTACCTAGAGACACACAACACAGATATTCTGTGCATCACTGAATCCTGGCTGACACAGATTGGATTATTCTCAACCAAATCATTCCTGCAACCTACTCATCCTTCAACTGCCATAGAAATCTTAAAAGAGGAGGTGGTGTTCTTATTCTAGCAAAAACGCAATTTAAATTTAAAACACTCATATCAAACAGTTCAGATGACTCAAACATAATCACTATAGCCAACAACTATATCACAATTACTCTCACTGACAGAACTCCCACTGCCAAGAATGAGGAACTATCAAAAGTCCTTGAAACTGTATGTGATATGGCACCCCCCAAAAACCTCACAAAGCCCTAAGAGATTTCAACCTTGGATCATCCCCTAACAAGGAAGCCAAGTCCTTTAATGGTGCCATGGAAGCTTTACAGAATCAGCAAATACTGAAACCCCCCACACACCAATCTGGAACAACTCCTGACCTTATATTCATCCCCCAAATAATGATAGACCACAATCATATCACACACCCGAAAGTGACCCCAATATCATTGTCAGATCACCATGTAATAAATGTCACCCTGCGCATCACAAGATCACCAGTACAGGAGCCACTACAACAGTATTGCAGAAAATTCAAAAGCTTTAACAAAGACAAATTCTTTAATGAAATTATCCCCAAGATACATCAAGACACAGACAACCTGGAAGACTCCATCAACACCTGGATCAGCGCCTGTCTACAGCAGCAAAGGCACCTACCAAAAAAACATCATCCATACACAGAGCAAAAAGAGCCCCATGGTACTTCAATGAAATCAGGTCAGCTAAACAACTTTTAAGAAGACTGGAAAGAAAATGGAGACAAACCAAAGACCCACTCCTCCTACACCAGTACAGAACCCAACAAATCCAATACACCAACATAATCAACTAATGCAGATGAGAACACCATACAAACCTCATTATGAAATCAGTTAACAAGCCTAAGGAGCTCTTCAACATTATGAACTCCCTGGAGACCCACAAAAAAGCAACACCCCTGAAATACACCCCCAAACAATGGCTGATCTACGTAGCAAATTCAATAATCAGAATCAAACAACCTCAACGATATCTATCCAATCCCACAACCTTGTGCACAGAGAATTATGGGGTACATTCAATATCCCATCCACCCAACAAATCAAAGATATCATCTCCTCACTTAACACCACTACTTCACCATCAGACCCTTGTCCCGTGACTTGGATAAAAGCCACAAAGGAACAGCTTAAATACTCGATTCACAAGATAGCCACAGTCACTCACCCAAGGATTCATGCCTACTTCTCTCAAACAAGTGATTATTCGACCCCTACTGTCAGACGGCTGCCTGGGTGAGAATCTTCACAGTCTTGGCAAGTGCATATATCTATATGATTTGCAAGGTATTGTGGGCAATGTAGTTCATTCACACCAGACACAGCTGCTGACAATAATTTAGTTGTGCTCTTGGGTAAAGCCAATAAGATATTTATTTATGGGGTTATTTTGCCCAACACAGATATTCTTGGTAGCACATAAATCAGGTTACTTGCTTTCAGTGTTAACTTGGAAAAACAAAGTCAAAATCAGGAAAACAACAAATGAAAAGCCACAAAGCAAGAAACAAACTGTTCTTTTCAGATTAACTTCTGATTATTTCCCACACAGATTCAGAAGTGATTCTCTCCTAGCTCACAAGCAATTAGGTGAGGCTCGATTGCTAGCAGTTACCAGCTGAAACCCCTTAGCTGGCTTGCTTTCTACTGTGTGGGTCAAATCCTGCTTCAGGAGCTTTTCTGAGTAGATTAAAGAACAAATTTGTATTTCTTTGTGATGGTTGCTGTTCTTTATAACAGAAAGTTACCAACGGAGTTTAGATAGAGAGCAGTCCATATAAACAGGATCTTCATCTGCTATTATTCCCCCTTGTTCAACAAGCATGGGTTCAATATCATGGATTGGCACAGATGAATCTCTCAATGGAGCACTTTCAGGAGAATACTTGTTTCCCTGCTGTCTTTCAAGGTTATAGCTAGGGCATAGATCAGTGTTCATACCTGAGCTTCCATTGCTGTTAGAGTTCCTCTCTATATAGCCTGGCCAGTATGTAGTCCAGTTCTTATGTCCAGCCTTCCAATCCAGATCCCTGGACACTGGATCTCTCTTCACATACCTTCTGGCATAGGTCTTAGGGTCCCTTCCACGTGCAGCCGTCTCCTTCACAGGTAGCGTCTGGAGATTCCTAGCTCTGCAGCACCATTCCTCTGGCTTTCCCCAGTCCAATGGTGTATGCTGGCCCTTGGAATACCTCCCAGTATACGTACTGCTTTGAACTCTTCTAGACCTCTCAAAGGCTTTTCTCCTCTTTCTTCTAGAGGGTCTCTTTCCCTCTCTGTCCGTCCGGTTTGGCTTCTGCTTCTGATGATCCTTCAGATGAAACTGATGATCCTTCTCTGGATATCCAAGGTGATCATGAAGATGGTCATCTGTAGAATAAACTCTACTCTTATTCTGCTTAGATGAGTGCTCCTCCCTAACACAGCGCAGCTGTGCTGAATCAGGCCTTGCCCTGTGAGATGAGTGTTCTCTCCTAGCACAGCGCAGCTGTGCTGAATCAAGCCCTGCCCTTTGCAATGAGTGCTTGGGGATTACCTCATAGCCCTTTTGATTGAACACACGTTTTCTCACTTCAGCTCCTCTCATGGCTGTTGGAAACCTGGTGCATTCTGGGACTTGTAGTCTTTTATGGGAAAATTCTGTTTTCTCATTTCTACCAGCACTGACAGGTTGCTTGTTCAGAGACACTTCACCTTTTCTATAGCCCCTTCATGAGCTATGATAAGCTTCCTTATCACACTACTCAAAGACACATCCCTCAATAAAAATGACCCAGATGCGTACAGACCAATCTCCAGCTTACCGTTCAAAGCTAGAGTCATAGAAAAAATAGTTCAAAGGCAACTTCAAGATCATGTAGACCAACATGTTCAACTGGACCAACATCAACATGGGTTTAGACCCAACCATGGCACAGAGACATTGCTATTATCTCTATTTGACAGCATTATAAGAGGAATAGACAACGCAAGAACAGGATTTATTCTCATTTTCATGGACAAATTCTCCGCCTTTGACACTGTCTCCCACGGCATCCTATTCCAATGCCTACAAGAAATTGGCCTGCATAACAGCACTCTAACATGGTTTATATCCTATCTTCAAAATCGACAGCAATAAGTCAAAAGTGGAATGTCTAAATCAAAACCCTTCCCCATAAACCAAGGAGTCCCACAATGTTCATCCCTCTCTGCAATGTCATTTAACATCTACATACAGTCAATATGTGAAATTATTAAAAAACACAAAATCCATTATAGATTGTATGCTGATGATATCATGGCATATGCCCCAATTGAAATACACAGTCCTGACCTATCAATTATAATAGCATGTGTGGATGATATGATCATCTGGCTCAATAACAACAGCCTCTCCATAAATTACAAAAAGACGGAGGCACTCTTTATTACCAGGGACACCTCAATTACCCCACCACAAACAATCTGCATACAGCAAAGGCAAATAACAGTAAAGAAAGAAATTAAATACCTAGGAATTATCATGGACCAACACCTCTCTATGCAACCCCACATAGCAAAAACTACTGCAAATGCCTACCATAAAATGAAGATAATAAGGAGACTTAAACCGATTCTAGACCATGATCACTTCTGCACCATCTGCCAAGCAATAATCACCCCAATACTAGACTACTGTAGCACACTTTATCAAGGGCTTCCAAAGCAAACCATCTTACCACTTCAAATTGCACAAAATACTGCAGCCCGACTCATCACAGGAACAAACAAACATGAACACATCACCCCCATACTCAATGACTTACACTGGCTCCCAATCCAATCATGCATCAGATACAAATCAAACCTTTCAAAATCATACACCAATTATCTGCTTATATCCTACAAGACACCATAATAAGAGACTCAAGTACCTGGCCCAGGAGGAACAACAGCAAGCATATGATTATCACACCCCATGGATACCATAAGACCATACAAGCCACATCTGGAAGGGCGCTATCACTTTTTGCTCCATCACTGTGAAACTCACTCCCAGACGACATGCACGCAACTACAGACATTTAGGACTTTAGAAAGAAACTGAAAATGCTCCTCTACACGAATCTTCTGGGACATATCATCTAACCTCTTGAATGAAGTCATGACCCAATCCTCCAATGGTGGACCCATAGCCATATACAACCAACATGATAAACACAACACACCAAAATGTATATAGTTATGTCATGCACTAATAACTGTGCATAGTTAATCCTTTTACCTCTTTTTTCTCCCCCTCCTCTGTTCAAGCGTTCTTGTATATTGTTCATTTGTTCTGTGTATAATGTTGAGTTTCAATGTAAACCGCTCTGAGTGAAGAACAGAGTGGTATAAAAAAAAAGGTTAAATAAATAAATAATGGACCTGGCGGTTGGCACTGGAATATAGTAATGTAGAAATCTGGTAGTCTTTCGTTATCCAGATGCTCATTAAGAGGCATGTTTACTAAAAGCGCATGTTAGCATTATGAAAATATTTATGCAAATGAGACTCCTTATGCAAATGAGGCTCCGCAATAAATCTCCGCTCATGGTCCTGCAGGGGACAATCACACTAATCTCTGGTGTCTACTGCCTCAAAAATAATGAAGAAGAAGTTCTATCGCTCATCTCCTTAATTGACTCCTGTAATGCAGCTTTCGTAAAATACAGCACATTCATGTGTAAGCATCGATAAGTCCGTGTGAATGGTTTGAAAGGTGCCTACATATTGGTTGCAGTCCTAGTGGTGGTAGTTAGGCATCATCGCTATTACCACTAGCACCATTACTCAAAGCTGAATTGATGTTTGCATTACTATTACTATCTTTGTATACCAGAAGGAGCCATTATTGGAAGTGGTGATTTACAAGTGGAAATAAATAAATAAATATATAACTAACAAGAAACCTTGCAATTACTATGGACACTGTGTCCCAAGACAAGAAATAGATACTGTAATACAAAAACAAACGCATTTGAAAACGTCTGTTTTCTATAGAGGAATTCCCATTTGCCATGTTGGCTGAAATTGTGTTTCAAATGGTCCAGTACAGATTTGGCATGGCATGTGAGTGAAGGGATGTGGAGAACGCTTTTCATTTCAGTCTTTCATTATGCTCAAGATACTGTACTTTGTTAGGAAAAAGATCAGTGGCGCGATCTTCGTCCTTTTTTGCATTTTGGTCAGTGAAATTTAGTACCAGTTTTTTTCCAAAGATGAAGGTGACTCCAGGGCTATAAGAAAGTAGTTGACCGTAGATAAGACCTAACTAATCCATCCAGTTTGCCTAGATCATGTTTATACGTTAATGGCTTTGAGAAACTCTTAGCATAGTTAGAGTGGTTTTACAGTAAGAAAACTGTCAAGAATTACCTTGCTCCATGAAAAGCTGAAAGATGAAGTATGAGGTTGGTGGGTGGATCCAGGGGGGGGATGGATCAGAGAGGTATGGGGAAAGGGCCTGGGATTTTTTTTTCTGTTTGATTTTCTCAGTATGGACAGAGTTCAGTTTTTAAAACAAAACAAACAAAATTGTATTTGTTTTTTTTCCTTTCAAAACGAGGTGAAATCGGAAATTGTGTAGAAATTTACTATTTCATTTTCAACAAAAGCACATGCCTCCTGGGAACTTAAAGGAATAGCTAACAACTGATCTCCAGACACCATTCCAGGAACATAATGCTTGTCATGGAAGATGTTTTATAAATGAAAACTGATTTGTTTTCTGTGTTGCCTGTTACAAGCTACAGGCCTATTTACTATACCATATCAAGGGCACGTTTACTAAAGTGTGGTAGCCAGTAGTGCAGGATTTAGCCTGATGCAAATGTGCATTTTGGTTGTGCATTAGCCGGGAATACATGGCCATAAGGCCCCCATGCGAAAATTGCCGGGCTACCTGAGCAGCAAGTGAAAAGGTGGGGTTTGGGTGAAGTTAGGGTGGAGAGAGAGAGTGGTTGCAGCTATGCATGTCTAGCGTGACTGCACTTGTGGTGCCTCTGGGTGAGAAAGACACTACGCGCATGGGTGCAACTACCGCCAGCTTCCTACCAGTCAATAGCTGCAGCCGCTGTGCTAGTACACTGCCAATGTGCAGTATGGGTGCGCTGCCCACACAGAACAATGCCCTGCTACCTCCCCAACATATCCCATGGGTCACAAATCATTTTGGAGGACAACTAGGCAGTTGTCTAGGGAGTCTCCCTCCAAAGGAGCACACACTAGATCATGACAGCCGTAGAAATCAAAAAAGCCAGCAGCTCTGACAGAGCCCTGCAGGGTGTCACACATATATCTACAAGACAAAGGAGTGATTCCAGCGCATGCTGTCGGCGTTAGCACCTGCAGACAATCACTGTGATTGCGCTGCTGTACTACTGCTCTGGGAAGTGACTGTGTAGCGGGATGTCCCTATTTCCAGGTCTGCCCTCTATCCAGCACAGGTCACGTCTTCCGTGCCCTGTCTGTACTGGGGTTTAGCTGACCACTGGCACCGGAATATTGCATTGTTAGACAGCATTACAGAGCATATGTGCTCCAGCTTTAGGGTGGGTATATTCTTGCTTCTGACGTGACTAGTGCCCCCTGCGTCTACCGCAGCCACTCCAGCTCCATCAAGCTAAATTGATGCGCTAACCATGCATTAAATTAGCCCCACACTATTTGCAGCACTTTAGTAAGCATGTCCTAAATGTTTAATGTGGGTTTTAATGTGCAGAAGTGCTTAATGCATGTTAAATAACAGCTAACATGGAGTCAAGGCAGTTAATGCATGTTGAATCCTGCACGAAACACCTAATGCAAGATTTGATGTTAAATGCAGGCTGGGGGCAGGAAAACAGCAGGGAGGACACACCGTTAACTTGGGTGACCATAAAGCGTATTAATAGCTAAAGCGGGCAGATACTGTAACATGGAGCAGTGAATTACCTTAAAGGATGTTGCTAGTTGCCTGTACATTATCTGCCTTGACATTAATGTGCACAGGACGAGCTCATCCACTAGGTGAGTTAGGCGGTACACATTGGGGGAGAGGCAGGCAGCGGCAGTGGCAGTATTTCCACTGCTTTTGGAAATACTGCTGCTGCCCATCTCCCCCTCCTAAGATGGAATTGGTGGCAGCTGGGGGGGAGGCAGTGAGACCAGGGTTTCTGCCTAGGATGACAGAAACCCTTGGACCATCCCTGAATGTCCTGTAACATATATTGTTGTACTTAGCACCTTCTCTGCCTTTCTTCAAAGGGCAGGGACTCTCCCAAACACTATTGCAGGGCTTTTGTGCACACAGTTGAGTCAATTCTGACTCCTGGTGACCCAGCAGCCCCTGTGTTTTTTTGGGTAGGTATAACACTGGTCAACAAATTTTTACAAAAGTCATGTTACTGAAATAAAAATAGTGATTTCTTATCCATTTTTATATGCTGAACACAAATATGACAGTGAAATTGCAAAGTTGGCTCTAGGTTTTTTGTAATCTACAAGAATTAATGTTTACATCACGAAATGCATGTCAATAGTAAATATAATAGGCTTTCGGTTAATACCTGTAAAAAAACAAGTCATAGACTACTTCTTAGATTTTTTTCGCCTGTCTCTTGTACAGCTGTTTGGGAGCTTCTCTGGGGAGTGTCCAGCAGTAGTCAGCCAGCATTATAGTGGACCATTTTCCCTGGTATCTTTACTCCATCATTGTGATATTCTAGTGAAAACGTTCGCCCTGTTCATCACTAACCATACCACAGTTGTCAGGAAAGAAATCGAGATGGGAATCAAGGAAATGGATCTTTAGAGACATATTGCAGCCAAGTTTCTGATACTGCATCAGCATGTCTTCTACTAGTTCCTTGTAGTTTTCTGCCCTAACATTCCCAAGAAAGTTTGTTGACACTAGGCAAAAAGCATTCCATGCTTGTTTCGCATCACCCTGCAGCAAGTTGTTGAACCGGTCATCTTTGAAGAGCTCTCAAATCTGAGGACCCCAAAAACTCCCTCTTTAATCTTTGCTTCGCTTAGTCGAGGGAATTTTTCATGCAGGTATCGGAAAGCTGGCGAAGTGCGGTCCATGGCTTTCACAAAGTTTTTCATCAAACCTAGTTTTATGTGAAGGGGTGGTAGCAGGATTTTGTGAGCCTCAACCAGAGCTGGGTGCTGGATATTCTTCTCTCCAACTGTTACATTTTGTCTGTGATTCCATTCCTTCTGCAAGTAGTGGTGCCAATCCCTTGCTTGGCTATCCCACTCACATAAGAAACACATATTTTATATATCCCTGCTGCAGTCCCATTAAAAGGGCAACTACCTTCAAGTCACCACAGAGGTGCCAGCTGTACTTGTTATAGTTAATGGAAGCCAGTAGATGCTTTAAGTTATTGTATGTCTCTTTCATGTGTTCGGCATGCGCTACTGGAATAGATGGAAGACGGTTTCCATTGTTTGAAAGCCCAGCCTTCAGACTCAATTTCGAAGAGTCTATAAATAGTCTCCAGTCTTGTGGGTCATGAGTGATTTTTAAGGCATTCATGAGGCTTTCAATATTGGAACAGAATACCAGATTACTTTCCTTTCTGAAGAAAGGCTCAAACTGCTGGTGGCACTTTCGATATGAAGTAATGTTAACATCTTCTAGAAGATTCCATTGTTGGAGTCTTGATCCTAGCAATTCTGCCTTTTTCTTGGATAAGTCCAAATCACGAACCAGGTCATTTAGTTCTTCCTGTGTTATTCTGTATGGAGTTGATAATGCATCCCAGTAAAAATCTGGGTCACTGCATGCTGACGGACCAGGAGAAGAACAGGTCGGCTCACCCTTGTCCTCATCAGATGAATCAAGAGAATATTCTGATGGAAGTTCTGGAATAGGAAGTCCTCACCATGTGAAACTGGTTTCAATGCAGACGGAATGTTTGAGTAGACTATGCTCAACTTCATTTGCTTCGTTATTCCGCTGGAAAGAGGAGGAACCAAGCAGAAGTATTAGTCATTTATGTGGTTGCTTGGCTCTCTCCACACCATGGGGACTGCAAACGGCATTGATAGTCTTTTGCAATTCAACCACTGTGAAAGCTGTGTTGTACATGTAGCTCAGCATATATGCGGGGCCCAAGGCTTGTCTTGGTCACCAATCTTGCATCCGAAGTAAAGATGATATGCCTTCTTCAGTTGAGAAGTGATACTTTTCTTCTGGTTGGCAAATGTCACTTCCCCACAAATGTAGCAGAAATTGTCAACGGTATTAACGCACTTTCGCAGCATTACTGTTCTGTATTGTACCTAAATGGCTAAAATTATAAGATTAATAAAAGTTACATTTAACAGTAGCTTAAACTGTCTCGCACACAGTCTGAAATATTTTAAATGTTCAACCTTTCTGACTGCGTATAGTACACTGCTGACGTCAGATGGCTTCAGCAGCCGTCTGGCAGTAGTATTGAATTGCATCAGAAAATGATGCAATCAACTCTGGATGATGTGTGCATGCTGGTATTATGCAATGTGATGCTATATTACATCATTCAAGGCTTATTTGGGATGTTGTTGATGTCCTACTGGATAAATTTACACGGTGAAACGTCAAAAATGAACTACATGCAATATCTTCAAAACGAGAGCCAATAAAAATTTTTTAATGTTATATTTGTGTTCAGCTCACCAATATACTACAGATTAGGGCCTTTTAAAGTCAGTAACAATTTTAATGTTGACCAGTGTAATTGGAAGTAGATTGCCAGGCCTTTCTTCCAAAGCAACAAAAGGTAGAGTAACCTGTCCAAGGAACACCAGTGGGAATCAAACAATGGTTTCATGGGTATCAGGCCCTTGCTGTAACCACTAGGCTACTCCTCCTTAACATACCTTCAGCTTTGAGGTTAAAGTGTACTAAGTAACAAGCTTTAGTAACTAGGGCCCCTAGAAGGGCCGTTTTAAAAGGCATTTCTGTAGATAAAGCCGTACTCTACCCACTGAAATGCCCTTTTATAAAATCACTTTCCCAATAAGCAAGTACAATGTAAGAACATAGTTGATGCCATACTGGGTCAGACCAAGGTCCATCAAGCCCAGTATCCTACTTCCAACAGTGGCCAATCCAGGTCACAAGTAACTGGCTGGTTCCTAAAAAGGTGCACAGGTTCCACAATGCTTGTCCCGGGGTAAGCAGTGGATTTCCCTGTCCTCTTTAATAATGGTTTTGGACCTTTCCTCCAGTAAGTTGTCCAAACCTTTAAAACCAGCTACACTAACAGCTTTTACTACATCCTCCGGTAACAAATTCCAGAGTTTGATTAGTCTTAAAAGGGTTACACTGTAGCTTCATTGCATATCTCCTAGCCTTTCTACTTTTTGATGGCTTAAGCAACCGATCTATGTTTACCCGTTTCACCCTATTCATTAATTTATAGACCTCCATCATATCTCCCCTCACATCTCTTTTCCAATTTGAAGAGCCCTAACCTTTAAAGCCTTTTTTCAAAGGGATATCCTTCCATCTCCTTTAACCATTTTAGTGGCTCTTTGTATCTTTTCTAATAACACTATATCCTTTTAAAGATATGGCGACCAGAATGCCACACAATATTCAAGGTGCGGTCGCTCCATGGAACGATACAGAGGCATTATAATATCCTTTGATTTATTCTTCATTCCTTTCCTTATGGTTCCTAGCATTCTATTTGCTTTCTTGGCTGCCGCTGCACACTGGGCAGAGGGTTTTAATGTATTAGAGGGAGGAGTAGCCTAGTGGTTGGGGGCAAGGTACCTCAGGTCAGGGGTTCAAATCCCACCAGAGGACAGCAACCTTGGGCCAGAAGGACTGGGGTTTCTAGCCCCACAGGTGCTCCTTGTGGTCTTGGACAAGCCACTTAACCCTCCATAGCCCATGTTCCCTGTAAGTATTAGTGTATGTGTCTCATATCCCCCAATTGTGTTGTGACCACTTTGATTGAAGGATAAGGTGGTATACAAAACTAAATAAATTATCCACAATGACACCTAAATCTTTTTCCTAGGTGGTGGTTCCTAATGTGGAACTTTGTATTGTATAATCATAGCTTGGGCTGTTCTTTCCTAGGTGCAAAACTTTGCACTTATCCACATTAAATTTCATCTGCCATTTAGACATTCAGTCTTCCAATTTATCAAGGTCCTCTTGCAATTTTTCACAATCCTCTTGTGTTTTCACAACTTTGAATAATTTTGTGTCATCTGAAAATTTGATCATCTCATTTATTACTCCTATTTCCAGGTCATTTATGAATAGGTTAAAAAGCAGTGGGCCCAGCCAGATCCCTGGGGTACTCCACTATTCACCTTTCTCCATTGGGAAAATTGTCCATTTAGCCCTACCCTCTGCTTTCTATCTTTTAACCAGTTCCTAATCCACAGAAGTGCACTGCCTCCAATCCCATGATGTTTTAATTTCGCCAAGAGTTTCTCACGAGGCACCTTGTTAAAGGCTTTCTGAAAATCTAGATACAATCAACTGGCTCACCTTTGTCTACCTGTTTATTCACACTTTCAAAAAATATAACAGATTAGTAAGACAACAACAACAACAACATGCTAATCTATACTCTGTTATTGTTGTTAAGTGCCGTCAAGTTGTTGTCGACTTCTGGCGACCCTCTGGATAGTTGACCTAAACTTTGTTGGTCTTTAGCCAAGCAGCTCATTTTTGATAGAATGGTATCCATAGCTGCTGTTATTGTATAGATCCATCTCATTGCCGGCCTTCCTCTTTTATGGTGATCTTCTACCTTGCCAAGCATTATGTCTTTCTCCAATGATCTCTCTCTTCGCATGGTATGTCCAAAGTATGAATGCCGAAGTCTTGTCATCTGAGCTTCTAAGCAAAGTTTAGGTTTGATCTCTTCTAGTACTGACTGGTTTGTTCTTCAGGCAGTCCATGATATACACAGTATTCGTCACCAGTACCATAATTTAAAGGCATCAATTTTCTTCTGATATGATTTAAATTAAAAGCTCTCTGGTGATACGAAGCCCTGACTGAGCTAACAAATACACTGGATTCTAAAATACCAAGATTTATCAGCTTTAACCCAAAAAATTCCCTTTTCCCCAAGATTTAGTGAATTTCCCCAAAAGTAAATACTTACAAGTGCAGATTTCTCTCTGTATTTGGGAGAGGCAATCCATGGGGAGGAGTAGCCTAGTGGTTGGGGCAAGGTACTTCAGGCCGGAAGGTCGGGGGTTCAAATCCCACTAGAGGACAGCAACCTTGGGCCGGAAGGACTGGGGTTTCTAGTCCCACAGATGCTCCTTGTGGTCTTGGGCAAGCCACTTAACCCTCCATTGCCCATGTTCCCTGTAAGTATTAGTGTATGTGTCTCATATCCCCGCGTGTTAAATGTATCCCCCAATTGTGTTGTGACCGCTTTGATTGAAGGATAAGGCGGTATACAAAACTGTCTAAATAAATAAATAAATAAAATAAATAAATAAATGGGCAGGCTCTAGGCAAAGCTTTCCATTATTTGCATACTTTTAGATTTTAAAAAGCATACACATAAATGTTCACAAGAAAACGACTCACACCCAATAGCAGATGTCACTTGCTAGGGTCATTTTCTAACTGAATTTATGCACTTCAGCTGGCTTTGAAAATCGATGTCACTCATGCATGTAACAGCATGTCAATTTCTGCAGGCTGTTAGAAAATCACCTTCCTCCTTTTTACCAGTCAGTGTAAGACTTTTCTTAAATGTGGTTCTTCAGAAGCTGTTTTAAAACTTTCCAGTGAAAGGGTTTGGTTAATGCCTTGTTTTGGAAGAACGTTTTGTCTATTATCGCAGTGGCAGACACTTCTTTGGTTGTCATGGCTATAAACCTGGCTCTGAAAAGTACGTTTCCCACCGACTCCTAATGCGGAGTGACAATGATGATAAAAGAGTTTGGGGAGGAAACCAGTCAGTACAGCTTCAGGAAACAATTATAAGAGGTCCAACAGTTTCATTTACTTTACAGAAAGCATGCACATTTCCAGCAAGAGACAACATCACAAATATATACGACATCAGTAATTAAGATAATGTGGCCTTGGGTAAGCCTCTTAACCCTCCACTGCTTCAGGTACAAATGTAGATTGTGAGCCCTTTGGGGACAGCAAAATGCCTACTGTGCCTGAATGTAACTCACCTTAATCTTCTCCTGGAAAGGCGTGAGCTAAATACTAAAAGCTTGAACCAGCAAATAAAACTTCATTTACCTCCAGAATTCCAATAAATCAACCATCATCCTAATCTCAACTGGAAGGGAATTACAGCAGGGGGCACTAATGAAAAAGCTCATCTGCTCAATAAGTTCTGTGCTCCCTTGTTAGTCATGGTGGATGGTGGTACCAAAGAAAATTGCAAAGCTTGCTGCCTTGGTCTCTCAAATTGATGTGATTGAATGACAGGCAAAAAACTGTCTGAAGAAAAAATGATGTATTTTCAAAACTATTAATAACACCTTAAAGCATATTCAATATTCAACAGGAAGCCAATGTAGTGCCTGTAAACCAGGAGAAATATGATCAATTTTGGATTTTTGTAGCACGATATGGGAGTGGAGGAGTAGCCTAGTGGTGAGAGCAACTGCCTAGTTCCCAGAAAAAGGGTTTGATTCCCACTAGCACTCCTTGTGATCCTGAGCAAGTCACTTTATCCTCCATTACCTTGGAAAGTCACTATCTCCAGGAACAAGCAGGAATGTAGTCTTCACATGTGGGTATCATCGCTATCAACGGAGCCTGCACGGGAACGCTCCCCAGCATCCAATAGGAAAGCTTCTGGGAACATCCCACAGCACCTGCATGCTACCTTCCCAACTCTCCCTCTTCAGTTCTTCGTTTTCCGTGGAGCTGATAGGACGCATACCCTGTCACCGCAGAAAAATTTATCCTTATTCTTTTGTTTTTTTGTGGTTGCGTCTGCCTTCATTCGACGCCTACCGGTACCGCCGGTTCTCTTTTCTTCTTTTAAAAAACAAAAAACTAGCTTTCTAAAATATTTTTTCTTTCAGGCGCCTTTCCCCTCTCAGTGCTAGGTGCTATTTTGGGCACTAGGTCCACTTTTCTTCAAACATGGAGAAACCAGCTAGTGGTTTCAAGAAATGTTCTAAGTGTGGTGGTACCATATCTGTCACCGACACCCATGATTGGTGTCTTAAATGTTTAGGTCCTGACCATTCTCCATTGGAGTGTCTTTCCTGCAGAAAGATGACCAAGAAGGACCTGCAGAATAGAGCTGCAAAACTCGGTACCCTTTTTGCCACAGATACGATGTCAGTTGCATCGATGTCTTCCAGGGCTTCATCTTCCTCCCATGGATCTCAGGTAACTAAACTTAAGTCTTCTAAGACTGGCTGGTCCTCAAAGGGTAGAGCTCCTTCCAAGTATCGAGATGCCACTGGCGTTGCCCTCGAGGAAAGTTCACCGGCAAAGCAGCCCCAGTGGGAGGCCTTGGTCTCCAAAGCATTAATGGGGCTTCAGAATGTTCTGGGGTTGTAGCTGCTTCCACCGGTACCGACACCCAGGCATCGGCAGGAGCGATGGATCAGAGAATCCTCGCTATCGAACACAGTCTAGCTGCCCTCTTAGCAGCTTCGGTACCGCTAAGACCGCTACAGATGGTTCCAGAGGTATCAGTACCGACATCGGTACTGGTACTGAGTGCCTCAGCGGGTATGCTTCCTCCCATGCCGAGCCTTGAGTCTATCTCAGGTATCGACAAACCGGTACCGAGACACCACGATACCGACTTTGAGCGGTATCGGTACCGTGTGTTGCAGGTACACCCGGCGCAGAGATACTTCGAATCATCCGATTCCAATGACTCTGATGACTCTGCCGGTACCAGAGTTATCCTTCCGGAGGATCCATCTCCTTCTCGTCAACGCAGAATGTCTCCTCCAGAAGACATGTCCTTCCAGGATTTTATATGTGATTTAGCTCGGGGTCTTGCAATCACGGTGACTCCAGAGACGGAACCCAGATCAGAAGAATTAGAAATTCTGCAGTACCCTAAGGCTCCTAAAGAGGCATCAACCCTGCCCATTCACAGAATCTTGCATGATCTTATGCTAAGAATGTGGAAAACTCCTTTAACGGTGTCTCCACACTCTCGACGACTCAATACCATGTACTGAGTTCCAAGCTGTCCTGGCTTTCAAAAGACTCAATTACCACACCATTCAATGGTAGTGGAATCGGCGATGCGTAGGATGAAGAGTGCTAAAATACATTCTTCCAATCCTCCGGGCCGTGAATCGAGAATAAGAACATAAGAACATAAGAACATAAGATATGCCATACTGGGTCAGACCAAGGTCCATCAAGCCCAGTATCCTGTTTCCAACAGTGGCCAATCTAGGTCATACGTACCTAGCAGTTTACCCAAAAGACACAGGTTCCACAATGCTTGTACTGGGTCAAGCATTGATATCCTGGGTCCCTTCTTAATAATGGTTTATGGACCTTTCCTCCAGGAACTTGTCAAAAACCTTTTTTAAACCCAGCTATACTAACAGCCTTTACTACATCCTCCGGCAACAAATTCCAGAGTTTGATTACACGTTGAGTGAAAAAATATTTTCTTATTAGTCTTAAATAGTTTACCCTGTAGCTTCATTGCATGTCCCCTAGTCTTTCTATATTCTGATAAAGTAAACAATCGATCTACGTTTACTCATTCCACTCCGTTCATTAATTTATAGAATTCTACCATATCTCCCCTCAGCCGTCTCTTTTCCAGATTAAAGAGCCCTAAACCTTTTAGCCTTTCTTCACAGGAGTATCCTTCCATCCCCTTTACCATTTTGGTGGCTCTTCTCTGAACCTTTTCTAATATCGCTATATCCTTTTTAAGATACGGCGACCAGAATTGCACACAATATTCAAGGTGCGGTCTCACCATGGAATGATATAGAGGCATTAGTATCTGTTTTATTTTCCATGCCTTTCCTTATGATACCTAGCATTCTATTTGCTCTCTTGGCTGCTGCTGCACACTGGGCCAATGGTTTTAACGTGTTATCCACAATGACACCTAAATCTTTTTCCTGGGTGGTGGTTCCTAATGTGGAACCTTGCATCGTGTAACCATAGTTTGGGTTGTTCTTCCCTAGGTGCATAACTTTGCACTTGTCCACATTAAATTTCATCTGCCATTTTGATGCCCAATCTTCTAAGTTATCAAGATCCTATTGCAATATTCCACAATCCTTTTGGGTTTTAACAACTTTAAATAGTTTTGTGTCATCTGCAAATTTGATAACCTCACTCGTTATTCCCCTGTCCAGGTCATTTATGAATATGTAAAAAAGCAGCGGACCCAGCACAGATCCCTGGGGTACACCACCTTTCTCCATTGGGAAAATTGGCCATTTAGCCCTACCCTCTGCTTTCTATCTTTTAACCAGTTCCTGATCCACAATAGTACACTGCCTCCTATCCCATGACTCTTTAGTTTTGCCAAAAGTCTCTGATGAGGGACCTTGTCAAAGGCTTTCTGAAAGTCCAGATACACTATATCAACCGACTCACCTTTGTTTATTCACACCTTCAAAAAAACATAAGAGATTAGTAAGACAAGATCATCCTTGTCTAAAGCCATGTTGGCTGTCTCCCATTAGGTCATGACTATCTACATGCTGAGTAATTTTGTTCTTTCTACCATTTTTCCCGGTACCGACGTCAGGCTCACTGGTATGTAGTCTCCCGCATCACCCCTGGAACCCTTTTTAAAAATTGGTGTTACATTGGCGATCCTCCAATCTTCAGGTATTACAGATGATTTTAATGAAAATTCACAGATTACTAATAGCAGGTCTGCAATCTCATATTTCAGTTCTTTCAACACCCTTGGATGTATACCATCCAGCCCAGGTGATATGCTACTCTTCAGTTTATCTAATAGTTGTAATACATCTTCCTGATGTATCGATATTTCCTTCAATCATTCCGCACCTTTAAATACCACTTCAGTCATGGGTAACATTTTATTTATTTATTTATTTAGGTTTTTTCTATACCACGCTCTTTAACATCAGCTCGGTTTACATTATAACAATTTTGTGCAGTGCAGACAGCGTCTGAACTGTATTTACAAGGAACAGGGATTACAACTTGGCTAACTGGGGGAACTATATACAGGCTACATACGTTAAAAGGATGCTCGATGCCTTTGGGTGTCATTGTTTCCAGTCCTTCATGTTGGCAGCCAGGATTAGCTCCTACATTCTCTATATGGGAATGTTCCTCAAAGAAGTTACAGGAGACTTGGAACTCATGAGCCCTCTTCTCCTGAGAAAAAAAGGGGGGAATTCCTTACTCTGGTCAACATGCCCAGGATGTCTCTAAGTTTGTAAACCGTGCAACCTTTGATTGCTTTGAATGCATTAGCAGAACCTCTGCTATTTCCATCGGTGCACATCGTATTGCCTGGCTTCAGGTATCAGACTTAGAACAATGGGTGCAAGATAAACTGGGAAATATTCCTTGCACAGGAGAAAATCTCTTTGGCAAGGACTGGTAAGACAAGGCTAATCAGCTTGAAACTAAAAATACTACCTTGAATAGACTATCAAAGTCTACAGCCAACCCAGCAAAGAAAAAGTCAGTGAAGAAACTCTTTTTCAACAAGATAAAGAGGTTTTACCCATCTTACACCCACTGTCCAGTTCATGTTCCCCAAAAGGGGCAACAACAGACCAGACAGCAGAGGAAGCCACAAGTTCCTAGAGCTCAACCAGCTCAGCAGACTCAGCCTCCTCAGGGGCTTTGACTCCTTCCTAGAGAACTTAATCATTCTGTCCCTGAAAGGTCCAGAACCCCTTACCATCCCAGGCAGATTATGCCATTTTGCCCAAAGATGGCATCAAATAACATCAGAAAACTGGAACCTGTCCATTGTACGAGAGGGGTGCAGACTTCTTTTTCACAGCATACCCCCTCCTACAATCATAATGCAGTTCAGTTCTCAGGTCCCTGCCACCAATCTCTTGGGTCAGGAGGTCGCATCACTTCTTGCTCAGGGAGCAATAGAAGAGGTACCCATATCCCAACAGGGTACGGGGTTCTACTCTCCCTGCTTTCTCATTCCAAAGAAAACAGGGGGACACAGGCCTATTCTGGACTTTAGAGAATTAGACAAGTATTTGTTCTGGGAAAAATTCAAGATGATCTCCCTCGGAACACTCTTGCCATACCTTCAGAGTCAGGACTGGCTATGTTCTCTAGATCTAAAGGATGCATATACGCATATTCTCATCCATGCAGATCACAGGAAATTCCTTTGCTTCCTTTTCCAGGGAAGACACTTCCAATACAGGGTTCTTCCCTTCGGTCTGGCTTCTGCCCCAAGAGTCTTCACAAAATGCATAGCAGTAATAGCAGCATTCCTGAGAACTCTAGGAATATTTGTCTTCCCCTACTTAGACGACTGGCTCATTCGAGCATCAACAACTCCAGAAGCCAGCTTCGCTCTTTCTTGCACTATGCGAATCCTCCGGTATTTGGGACTAGTCATAAACCTCCCAAAATCTCATCTCACCTCTTCTCAGTCTCTAGAATTCATAGGGGCTCGTCTAGACACAAGGCAGTCAAAGGCTTTCCTGCCACACCCACGTTGTCTTCGTATAGTACAGCTGGCCTCCCAAGCAGCTATGAAAGTCTTCCTGACTGCTCGGGAGATGCTTCAGCTTCTGGGGCATATAGCATCCACTGTCCATGTGGTTCCTTATGCTCGCCTTCATATGCAAGCAGTCCAGTGGACCCTATCCTCTCAGTGGACACAGGCCTCGGGTCGGCTAACGGACAAAATCAGAAACTCCACATGTCTCATTTTGTCCCTGCAATGGTGGCAGTCACTGGAAAACCTTCTCGTGGGCTCTCCTTTCCAGCAGCCTCTATGCCAAACCACCCTAACAACAGATGCGTCCAAGTTGAGTTGGGGGGCTCACTTGCACGATCTATCAACTCAGGGTCTCTGGACCCCACAGGAGGCTTGTCTTCACATAAACCTCCTAGAACTCAGAGCCATTTTCCATGCTGTCCGAGTTTTTCAGGCCCATCTCAGCTTCAAGACAGTTCTGGTCCAGACCGACAATCAGGTAGCTAAGTTCTATGTGAACAAGCAGGGCAGAACAGGCTCTCTGTCATTATGCAACGAAGCTTTGTGACTGTGGGCCCTCGCCAGAGAGTTTCAAATCCACCTTCTAGTGGTATATCTTCCGGGCATTCTAAATCTTTGGGCAGACAAACTCAGTCGAATACTGCTGCCACACGAATGGTCTCTACACTCAGACCAGCTTGCCCGAGTGTTTCAAAACTGGGGAACGCCAGATATAGACCTCTTTGCAAGTCCACAGAATGCCAAACGTCCCCAATTCTGTTTCAGAATTCCGGCTCAAAGCTGTCAGGCAAGGGATGCTTTCCTCCTCCACTGGGGTCGGGACTTCCTCTATGCCTTCCCATCCATTCCCCTCATTCCCAAAACTTTGTTCAAGCTTCAGAGGGACAGAGGTCGTATGATACTCATAGCTCCACATTGGCCACGGCAAACGTGGTATCCTCTACTTCTGCGTCTCTCTCAAGCCACACCTCTGGAGTTGGGATATGCTCCAGATCTTCTTTTCCAGGACAATGGGACCCTATTGCACCTGAATCTCCAGGCCCTGCACCTCAGGGCCTGGTTACTGAAAGCCTAGGAATCCCGGATATCAACCTTTCTCAGCAGGTAAAGGATATCCTTGTGGCTTCCAGAAAACCTTCCACAAGGCGATCCTACGCCTTTAAGTGGAAGAGGTTCTTTGTATGGTGTTTTCAAAGGGGACTTAACCCCCTTTCAGTGCCTGTGGAGTCGCTTCTGGAGTATCTCCTCCATTTATCAGAGTCTGGTCTTAAAACCAATTTGGTAAGGGTCCATCTTAGTGCCATTGCTACTTTTCACAAACCTCTGGATGGACAGCCTATTTCCTCTCATCCACTCGTAGCAAGATTTATGAGAGGTCTACTCTTAACAAAACCTCCCATTAAGCCATCACCGGTGGCATGGGATCTGAATCTTGTTCTCGGGCAGCTCATGAAACCGCTTTTTGAGCCTTTAGCCACTACAGCTCTAAAGTTTCTTTCGTGGAAGGTCATCTTTCTAGTTGCCCTCACTTCTGCAAGACACATCAGTGAGTTACAGGCCTTAGTGGCGGATCCCCCTTATACAAGATTTCATCATGATAAGGTAGTTCTTAGGACTCATCCTCACTTTATGTCAAAGGTGGTTTCGCCTTTTCATTTAAACCAAGCGGTTTACCTTCCTGTATTCTTCCCTAGGCCTCATGCCTCTAATGCAGAAAGGAACCTTCATACTTTAGATTGTAAAAGAGCTTTGGCTTTTTACCTTCAAAGAACGAAGCAACATAGAAAATCTTCTCAGCTTTTTGTTGCTTTTGATTCTAGTCATTTGGGACTTCCAGTTTCCAAAAGAACTCTCTCTAGGTGGATTGCAAATTGCATATCCTTTGCTTATGAGAGTAAGGGACTTTCTCTCGAAGGCCATGTCACAGCTCACAATGTGAGAGAAATGGCAGCCTCAATGGCTAATCTTTGTTCTGTGTCCACTGATGACATCTGTGGAGCAGCCACTTGGGTTTCGGTACACACCTTTACAGCCATCTATTGCTTTGACAAGGACTCCCGTCGGGATGCCTCGTTTGGCCAGGCTGTGCTCCAGCATCTCTTTCAGACTTAGTACAACTCCTACCCGCCGTCCCGGGTTTTGATGCCAGAGATCCATGGGAGGAAGCATGACCCATCTCACCTTGGGTTCACAGCTTGCTGGGGACATCCCCCTGGCATCTCTCAGCTGGGGAGTCCCCATATGTGAAGACTACATTCATGCTTGTTCCTGGAGATAGCGTAGTTACTCATCTGTAACAGGTGATCTCCGAGAACAGCAGGAATAAGTCTTCACAACCCATCCACCTCCCCTGGAAGTTGTCTCTATCTATATCTCTCTCTTTGTCTACTTCTCTCCTTTGGTCTCAGCTATAAAAACTGAAGAGGGAGAGTTGGAAAGGTGGGAAGGCAGCACGCAGGCGCTGTGGGATGCTCCTAAAAGTTTTCCTATTGGACGCTGGGGAGCGTTCCCGCGCAGGCTCCGTCGATACTGATGATACCCATATGTGAAGACTTATTCCTACTGTTCCAGGAGATCACCTGTTACAGGTGAGTAACTACGCTTTATCCTCCATTACCTTAGAAAGAGGCAGAGGCAGCTTGATGGCACTAAAAAAAAAAAATAATAATATAATATGAGCTGCCATATTTTGTAGTGCTTGTCTTGATGATTTTGACAGCTGCAATAATCGTAGCAAGAGAATTTCAGTCTTAGGGACACTGTTGTAAAGTCACATGAATCCAGAGAAACTTAAAATATGCATCTTATAAAATGCTGCTTGAACCACTTTCGTGATCTATGAGCACCTGCTCAACTGACTGTCCAGAACTATGCCTAGATAATGTATTTTCAAATGCATAGGTAATGAAACCACTTTCAATGAACAGATTGAGGGGGCACATAGCCCGCATCACGACAGATAACTAATATGTAAGTGGAAGAGTAGCCTAATGGTTACGCCACTGACTTAGGAACTTAAAAGACCAGCACTCAATTCCCACTACCACTCCTTGTGGCCTTGAGCAAGTCAGTTAACCCTCCGTTGCCTCAGAATCCAAGTTGTCAATGTCCCCCTTCAATGTACATTACCAAGTTTAAGTTACAATGTAAACCACTTTGATTGAAAAGATAAAGCCATATAAAAAAACCTGTTAAATAATATTTATGCCATTCTACCATTCCAGAAAAACAATTCACAATCAAAATAGGGAATTCTTTGCCATCCATAAACAGAGCAAAAATCATGATTCCATTTGCATAAGCATGATATACCATGTTGCTTTTATGACATCACTTGCTGGCCTGGAGGAGCCCCAACCTAGAAATTTCTGAAGCTGATTTGGGTCATAAATGGCAAAGGGCACAATGTTCAGCCCATGGCGGTCAGCATTTTTAAAGTACCCGGCCCCTGCAGGCAACAGTGAAACCCAGGGCCAGCCCAGGGGTTTATGCCACCCGAGGTAGAAGCCCTGGCCATGCTGCCCCCCTCGCTGAGTTGCCCCATCCCCCCCAGAGCCACGCCACACTATATCACTGCCCCCACACTGAGCTCCCCACTGCTGCCTATTCCGTTGGGGGGATGGGAGGAGGACAACTCAGCTTGGTATGGAGGTGGCAACAGCCCACAGCAGGCCATGTGCTTCGGCACACGTCCTGATGCTTCCGACCCCCCCTCTGACACAACTTCCTGTTGGAGAGGGACTCAGAAGCGGCAGGCCATGTGTGCCAAGCACATGGTCTGCCATTGGTGACATGTCACCCACAGACGTATGCTGCTCTAGGTGACCTCCTAACCTGCCTAGTGGACTGGCTAGCCCTGGTGAACCGGATATTCAGCAACGGAATCCAAATATCCTTTGGCACTGAATATCAGGGTTCAGCACTAAAGGCATGACTATCTAGACAGTGGCAATAGTCTACCACTCTTTGGATAGCCAAGCCCCACAAAGTTAGTAGAGCTGTTATACCTTACTTTGGGAATATTCTGTGTAGCCCTTAAATCAGATAGCTGTGTGTGATACAGGAAGGAAAGAAAAAGTTCAGTGTAACTATTTGGCTTCCATTGTTTGAATTTTCTGGTACAAGCCAGCTCCCAGGGGAAGGGCTAATTATATCAGCTTACTGGCTGCCATAGTTCCTGTGATTTTCAGTCTGCACAGTTTCTAAAACCTGCAAAACGCTAAGTTACAGCTTCTATCTCCTTTTTGCTAATATAGATTTTAACTGTTATACCTTACTTTGGGAATATTGTGACTGTGTAGCCCTAAAGCCTGCAAAAACTATAATTTTCTTTCTTATCTCTGCTGGTTTCTAGCTTCCAATATTGAGTTTAACTGCCTGTTTTGGGAAAATTGCTAATATAAAGTTTAACTGTGGTTATACATTAAACTTGGGGATAATCTGACTGATTGACTGCTTCTCTGGGTAGCCTTGGAGCAGATATCTGTGGGTGCCCCCAGTTCAGGAACAGCCTTCTGGCCCGAGACACTTAGGTTCTCGCCCACCCTACCCCTCACCCCCCCACCCAGGGGCTGCATTGCCTATATAGTAATCACATACGTTGCCATCTATCCTTTTAACTTGTGTTAAAGCCCACATATTCTTCTTCCTTTCTTCTTTTTCTTCCTCTTCTCCTTCTAGGACTGCTTATTCAGTATGTCGTGTATTCAGTGCAATAACTGCAGTACAAGACAAATCATTTGGAACCTAAGAGCTTGTCCTCTGTGCCTTAGGTCAGCTGCCATGCATAAAGAACTGAATCTACTAAGGGAAGACCTAGCTGCCATGCATAAAGAGGTGACCCTACTGAGGGAGAAACTGGCTGCAATGAAGCACACCTCTTCTAGGATACAAACTGAACAAAGTCCACCACCGCTCCCACATAGAATCAAACACCCCAGGAACAAATGGATCACAGTGGGTGCTGATAGATTGCGACCTGTAACACACAGACATCCTATGCATCAAGAGATATCCCTGCATAATGCCTTCTCTGCCTTGGTGAATGAGGATGCCCTATCCAAAGAAACTGAAGGGCCCTTAAATGAGACAGACAATGCCCAATCTCCTGCTAAAGGACCAAATATGAAGAAAACCTCACCAAACAGCAAATTACTACTACTTGGTGATTCCATCATCAGATGCACCAACTTGAGAACACAGTTCAAAGGAGAGAAGATAGTCAAGTGCCTCCCAGGCTCTTCAGCCAGCAGGAATACAAACCACATTGTTGAAGTACTTAGCGCAGAAAGTGAACACTCCAAACTTGATGTTGTTATCCACGTGGGCACAAATGACCTGGCTAGAAACAGTGCCTCTACAGTCTAAAAGGACTTCCAATCTCTGGGAGAGAAACTCAAGCCCATTGTTAACACTGTTGCATTCTCAGAGGTTCTACCTGTTCGTGGTAAGAGGGCAAAAAAGCTGCATCGCATTAACAGCTTTAATACATGCCTCCAGACCTGGTGCAAACAAGAAGGATTCAGATTTATTGGCGACTGGGTTAACAGATGTAACAACAAGAGACTACACTGTGCTGATGGACTACATCTCTCTATCGCAGGGAAAAGAATCCTAAGTGAAAAATTCAAGCAATATGTGGATATGCATTTAAACTAGAAAAAGGGGGTGACGGATGTGGAAGGTCAAGCTCTGGACGTCACCCCCTGCAAAAGCAGATTAAAATAAGAAACAACCACACTTTTAAACCACACATCAAAAACAAGTGGGAATATGTAGGCAGAACAAAATCAATGCAAAATACACACAAGCCAGTTAAATGCTGGAAAGCAATGAGCACAAATGCTTGAAGCTTAGCCAACAAAGTTCCGGACCTAGAAGCCCTAATGGTGGAAATGGATTTGGACATTGTGGCCATTACAGAAACATGGCTTAATGAATCGCATGATTGGGATATAGCCATAGCTGGCCATAATCTATTCAGAAGAGAGAGAGAAAATGGAAGAGGAGGAGGAGTAGCCTTGTATGTCAAAAGCAATATTAATGTAGTAACACAATGTACAGTGGGTCTAAAATGTTTCTGAATGAATATATCTAATAACTAAATCTATCTAACTGCTCATTCAACCTGTTCAACAGAGTTATGATATCTGAAAGAATTCTCCAGCTGATCTCAGATCAATACGTGCATCACTCTCACGTTTCAAAGAAACTTCAACGGTGTGCCGATTTCACATCAAGGATCTGCTGAGTTTTCTATTTATCTTATCAAATACACTTGCCAGTAGTTTCAAATTAGCAATGTAGTTTCAAGTTAGCAATGCAACTGGGTTCTAAGCTCAAATGTTGTAAATATGAAAAATACTTAGTAATCAAAATGAGACCCAGCACACTTCAGCATAGAAAGTTTGTTGCTACTTGGCTATTGTCCAAATCCCAACGCTAATAATATTGGCACCTTGCGTTTCACATTGAGGCGGTTCATCAGGGGAATTAAGGATCTCATAAAAATCTGAAAAAATAGGAGAACTTGGGTGATATAACTCCTTTGTTAACATATTTCTCTAAAGTACAGTTGTCAAAAAATCTATACACACAACCTTTCACGATGATATACAACCAGTAGGGAAATGTATAGTACCTCATGATAGATGCTGCCCACGTTCCACTGAAAGATCTTCTTGTCTTTACTGAAAGATCATCTGAAAAAACGCCGCGCATGTGGGAAGACCATTTCCCTAGATGCTTTAAAAGGACTCTGACGTCATCAAACTTGAGAATCGCCGGCTTGGATTGGTCGGCTTCATTTGGTTCAGAGACAGACAGACCAATCAATTTCTAAGTTTAAACCCCCTGGATATACTGTTGCTAATGTGTAGATCCACCATTGCTCTCTATATAGCAACCTTTGATCTCGGGTTTTGCCAGAAACTGATGATAATATCCTCTCTATACACCAACAGCGAAGATCTTCAAACTTATGATCATTTGTGAGACAGTGTTGAACCAATGGAGCTTCTATTCTTTTACATCGTAATCGGCTTTGATGTTCTTTAATACGTATCCGAAATTCACGAATAGTTTTGCCGATGTATAGAAGCCCACACGGGCAGCTGATAGCATAAACAACAAAAGTGGAATCACATGTTGTGGAAGATCTTAGATAATAATGAGAATCATTATAAGTAAACTCGGACTGTTCCAAAGTGATGGTGCAGATCGTGCAGTGTCCACATTTTCGATGTCCTTTTGGTTCCAGATCAGCTGCATTTGGTTGTGCTGAACGTAATCTCGTAGGGCTTAAATATTCTTTCAGGTTCTTGCCCCGCGTCCAAACACAACGGACTTTTTTATGTGCTAATCCCGGTACTACCCGTAAAATCTCACTGTGTTTGGTAATGATCCTTTGGATTTGAGCACTGAGTGGAGAATAAGATGTAATCAAATTAATGTGAACATCATTTTGTGGTATAGCTCTTCTATTGCGTGGTGTAAGTAAAAGTTCTCTGTGATTGTACAGGGCACGACGGTAAGCCTGTTCTACTAACTTCCGTGGATATCCTCGTTCCAAAAAATCAGTAACAAGCCCCTTAGAGAGAACTTTAAATTCTTGGATATCAGTGCAATTTCGGCGATATCGAAGAAACTGTGAAAATGGTAAGCTTTTTTTCAACCGTGGAGGATGGGCACTGTCAAAGTGTAAAAAGGTATTACGATCCATTTCTTTCTTATACACTGTTGTGCCCCAACTGGCAGTCTCTCTCGTAATTCGTATGTCTAAATAGGTGATTGTGTGGTGGTGAAACTCACATGTAAAATTGATGTGAGTATCACAATCATTTAACCAAGAAAGGAAAGATTGTAAGACTAACTCTGTTCCTTGCTATAATAAAAAAAAAAAAAATGTGGATCTACACATTAGCAACAGTATATCCAGGGGGTTTAAACTTAGAAATTGATTGGTCTGTCTGTCTCTGAACCAAATGAAGCCGACCAATCCAAGCCGGCGATTCTCAAGTTTGATGACGTCAGAGTCCTTTTAAAGCATCTAGGGAAATGGTCTTCCCGCATGCGCGGCGTTTTTTCAGATGATCTTTCAGTAAAGACAAGAAGATCTTTTAGTGGAACGTGGGCAGCATCTATCATGAGGTACTATACATTTCCCTACTGGTTGTATATCATCGTGAAAGGTTGTGTGTATAGATTTTTTGACAACTGTACTTTAGAGAAATATGTTAACAAAGGAGTTATATCACCCAAGTTCTCCTATTTTTTCAGATTTTTATGAGATCCTTAATTCCCCTGATGAACCGCCTCAATGTGAAACGCAAGGCGCCAATATTATTAGCGTTGGGATTTGGACAATAGCCAAGTAGCAACAAACTTTCTATGCTGAAGTGTGCTGGGTCTCATTTTGATTACTAAGCTAAGTATTTTTCATATTTACAACATTTGAGCTTAGAACCCAGTTGCATTGCTAACTTGAAACTACATTGCTAATTTGAAACTACTGGCAAGTGTATTTGATAAGATAAATAGAAAACTCAGCAGATCCTTGATGTGAAATCGGCACACCGTTGAAGTTTCTTTGAAACGTGAGAGTGATGCACGTATTGATCTGAGATCAGCTGGAGAATTCTTTCAGATATCATAACTCTGTTGAACAGGTTGAATGAGCAGTTAGATAGATTTAGTTAAAAGCAATATTAAAGCTACTGAAATGCAGGGGGCATTGGAAAAAGAAGAAGCGCTCTGGATTGTGTTGGAAAGAGGAGATGGCACTGTCATCCATACTGCTGTAGTCTACAGACCTCCGACACAAATTGAAGAGATAGATAACGAACTGATTATAGATATTGCCAAGATAGCCACAAAGGGGGAAGTGATAATATTGGGTGACTTTAATCTACCAGATGTGGATTGGATTACTCCTTCTGCAAATCTGGAAAGAAGTAAAAAGATTGTGGATGCTCTCCAAGATACGTTACTTAGACAAATGGTGATAGAACCAACCAGGGAAAGCTCAACGCTGGATTTAGTGCTCATCAACGGTAATAGCATGTCGAATGTCTGCGTGAGTGCCCCTGTGAGCAGCAGCAATCATCACACGGTGTGGTTTGAGATAAAAGCCATGGTACAGGCCAATCATAGCAAGCTCAAAGTCCTAAACTTCAAAAACACCGACTTCAATAAAATGGCTGAGTACCTAAAGGAGGAGCTGACAGGGTGGAAGGAGATAAGGGAAGTAGAATTGCAATGGGCTAAACTAAAGGTGGCAATAAAAGGGGCAACAGATAAATATGTAAGAAAAGTTAACAAAAAACAAGAAGAGAAGAAAATCTGTTTGGTTTTCCAAAGAAGTGGCTGCTCAAATAAAGGCAAAAAACACAGCTTTTGCAAAATTCAAAAGCTCACAAACAGAGGAACACAGAAATGAATAGAGGATCAAACTCAAAGAGACAAAAAGAGAAATAAGGATAGCAAAATCAAAGGCAAAGGAAAAGATGGCTAAAGATGTTAAGTGTGGCGACAAAACTTTCTTCAGGTATATTCGGGAAAGGAAGAAGATCAGAGGTGGAATTACAGGACTCAGAAGTGCTGCAAACGGACTCGTGGAAAGTGACACTGAAAAAGCGAAATTGCTAAACGAATACATCTGCTCTGTTTTTACTAAAGAAAGTCCTGGAGAAGGACCTCCTCTGACTCCCAAATATAAAAATGGGAATGAAGTAGATACCACACCATTCACAGAAGATGAAGTGTTAGAGCAACTTGCAAAACTGAAAATGGACAAGGCCATGGGACCGGATGGGATACATCCCAGGATACTGAAAGAGCTCAGAGAGGTTCTTGCAGGGCCGTTAAAGGATGTTTTCAACAGATCCTTGGAAACAGGAGAGGTTCCTCAGGACTGGAGAATGGCTGATGTTGTACCTCTACACAAAAGTGGTGACAGGGAAGAAGTGTCAAACTACAGGCCTGTGAGCCTTACGTCGGTGGCGGGAAAAGTAATGGAGGCGCTCCTGAAAGAGCGAATAGTGAACTTTCTCAAAACCAACAGGTTGCAAGACCCGCGGGAACATGGTTTTACCGAAGGACGATCTTGCCAAACAAATCTGATTGAATTCTTTGACTGGGTGACTAGGGAACTAGATTAGGGGCATGCGATGGATGTCATCTACCTGGATTTCAGCAAAGCCTTTGATACCGTTCCTCATAGGAGGCTTATCAATAAACTCAGTAGTTTGGGAACGGATCCTAAGATGGTAAATTAGATCAGAAATTGGTTGACTGACAGATGTCAGAAGGTGATGATAAATGGAGCTCACTCAGATGAAGGGAAGGTGATTAGCGGGGTGCCCCGGGGTAGATCTTGGGCCTGGCACTGTTCAATGTATTTGCGAGTGATATTGCTGAAGGACTGAATGGAAAAGTCTGTCTTTTTGCAGATGACACAAAAATTTGCAACAGAATGGACTTCCCCGAGGGAGTGGTTAACATGAGGAAAGATCTACAAAAGCTGGAAGAATGGTCTAATGCTTGGCATTTAAGATTTAATGCAAAGAAGTGCAGAGTCATACACTTGGGTAGCAGAAATCCAAGGGAAATGTACGCGATAAGGGGTGAGAGGTTGATGTGCACGGATCAGGCGAAAGACCTTGGTGTGATTATTTCTGAAGATCTCAAGGTGACAAAACTGTGCGACAAGGCGATGGCAAAAGCCAGGAGGATGTTGGGCTGCATACAAAGAGGAATTACCAGCAGAAAAGAAGAGGTACTTATGCCACTGTACAAGTCACTGGTGAGGCCTCACTTGGAATACTTTGTTCAGTTTTGGAGACCATACCTTGCAAATGATGTAAAAAGACTGGAAACTGTTCAGAGGAAGGCGATCAAAATGATTTGGAGCCTGCGTCAGAAGCCTTATGAAAAGATACTTGAAGACCTAAACATATACACTTTGGAGGAGAGGAGGGGCAGGGGAGATATGATTCAGACCTTTAAATACTTAAAGGGAAATAATGAACAAACAAACCTCTTCCAAAGACGGGGAAGCTGTAAAACTAGAGGGCATAACAGGAAGCTGCAAGGTGGTAAATTGAAAGGCAATGTCAGGAAATACTTTTTCACAGAAAGGGTGATGGATGCTTGGAACGCCCTCCCGATGGAAGTGGTGGGGGCAAACACGGTGATGGAATTCAAAATGGCATGGGACAGACACAGTGGATCCCTTTACTGCAACAGGATAAAATCCAAATAAACTGAACCATCTAATTTCTCAACAAATAGGGTGTCCTCCATGGAGTGGTGTGTTCATCCCCTGAGCAGAGACATGGGGAGGGGTTGCCTGTATGGAGCGGCAGGTGCACCTACTCTTGCCATCATACTGGGCAGACTAGATGGACCATACTGGTCTTTATCTGCCATCATTTACTATGTTACTATGTAGCTATTGAAATGATCTAACTTTATGTAGGTGAGAGCATAAGAAATGCCATATTGAGTCAGACCAAAGGTCCATCAAGCTCAGTATCCTGCTTCCAACAGTGGCAGATCCAGGTCACAAGTTTCTTGCCAGGTTCCCAAAAGGTAGACAGATTCCATGTTGCTTTTCCTAGGGGTAAGCAGTGGATTTCCCGAGTCCACTTGGTTTATGGACTTTCCTACAGAAACTTGTCCAAACCTCTCTTAAAACCAGCTGCACTAACAGCTTTTACTACATCCTCAGGTAATGCATTCCAGAATTTGATTATGCCTTGAGTGAAAAAATATTTTCTTCAATTATTTATTTATTTATTTATTTTTATTTTTTATATACCGCGCTATTGAAATCAGCGCGGTTTACAGTAAAACTGAACAGAGCGACAATGCATTAAATATCACAATGTGCTTACATAGAACAAGGCATAAACAAACTGGGATAACAGGGAAACTATTCACATGGTATGTACAAATATTTACATAGAGTTAAGTATTCCAGTAAACCGTGGGCATTTATAGGTCAGATGGGGGAATGTGTAGGTCTAAGGGGGATGAGTATCTAGCCATTTTCATGTTGTGTGATAGGGCAGTAAATGTGTGGGGTGAGTGAAAATGAATTATGTTTTTCGGGCAAGGTTTCAGGATAGTGAATTAGGAAAAGGTGGTGTTTTATTGCCTTTCTGAAGGAGGTGAGGCTGGCTATGGAACGAATACTAGCGGGAAGTTCGTTCCAGGCTGTCGGGGCATAAATTGAAAAAGCTCTATTGGTAGTTGCCTTTGTACATTTTGTGGTGAGCTTAGGTACAGTTAGCATGTTCAGTAGTGTAGGTCTTCTGGCTCTGATGTTGGGTGTGTTGTTGAGCAGTTTACTGATTGGTGTGGGAGATTGATTCTTCAGTGCCTTGAAGGTCACATTTATTCATAAATGTGCTATATTGTAGCTTTATTGCTTGTCTCCTAGTCTTTTTGAAGGAGTAAACAACCGATCTACGTTTACCTGTTCTTTTCCATCATTAATTTATAAACTTCTATCATATCTCCCCTCAGCCGTCTATTTTCCAAGTTGAAGAGCCCTAATCTTTTAAGCCTTTCCTCTTAGGAGAATCCTTCTATCCTCTTCATCATAGAAACATAGAAACATGACGGCAAAAAAAGACCACATGGGCTATCTAGTCTGCCCTTCCATATCAACTACAATAGTCCCCTTTTTAGCTGTGTTTGTCCCATGCTTTTTTTGAATTCAGATACTGTCCTCATGTCCACCACCTCCACTGGGAGACTGGCCTAATGGCTATTTGGATAGCCTGTCTGTATGGCGGAGCTGAAAATGGCTACACTGGCCACATTGCCTGGATATTTAGTGCCAGCCACTATTGGGATACTAGCGGTTAATATTCATTTTTTATTTGGCTGCGACGGCTGAAGTGGCTGTATATTGACCCATTCATGCCTAACCTGAGTGGCCCTAGAGAAATCAGGAAATATAGATCACCATGACCCCAAGAAAGCACATTTTGGAATCTAAAGTAAAGTCTCAGATTCAGTTATTATCTAGCTCCCGGGCAAAAGCAGCCAAGAGAATGGCCTTTGATGATAAGTCAATTGACTGCTTTCAAGAAAGCCTGTCATATCTAAACAATCCACAGTGCATCCCTCAATTCTCCCTCGGTTACCACTTACCACAAGACTCAAAATAATATAATTGAAAACAAATGCTTTTATTGTGAGCTGCTTTGAGCATTTGATTGTAAAGTGGTAAATAAATATATGAAACAGAGAAAATGACAGCAGATAAAGATCATATGGCTTATCCAATCTGTACAACCATATCAACTCAACTTCAGTATAAATTACAAAAAAACAGAAGCTCTCATAATTACACACAAAACGCGCTTCACCCCTCCAAGCACAACAAAACTACAAAATACCAGCATAATCCTCAAAAAAGAGATAAGTACCTTGGAGTCTTCCTGGATCAGAACCTGAATCTATTGTCACACATTAACAGGACAACAAAATCTGCATATCACAAAATGAGGAAACTGAAACCACTACTCAGTCAGAATTACTTCTGCACGGTGATTCAGGCTACCATAACGTCGATCGTAGACTATTGCAACTCAGGCCTATCAGCTCAAAAAATCCAACCTCTTCAAATGGTGCAGAATACGGCTGCACATTATCATTTCAGGCACAGCGAAACATGAACACATTATGCCCCTATTACAACAATTGCACTGACTCCCAATTAAGAGTCACATCAGGTACAAGTCTACTCTTAACATTTTCAAAATCACGCACAAGAGTTCGCAGAGACCCTCCAAGACCTCATAAAAAGGGACACTGAAAACCGACCAAGAAGAACAAATACCAAGAACATATTGATCACACTCGGTGATTCCCCTAAAGCCTAAGCAGTCAACAGCTAACAGAACAATCTCACTTAATGCACCAACACTATGGAACTCCCTCCCGGAAGGCCTTCAAGCACTACATGATGCCAAAGACTTCAGAAAGAACTTAAAAACCAACCTGCTGCCTGTTCATACCTGCTCACGTTATTCCAAATGTACATAGTTATCCTGCATACTGAAATATCCTATACAGCCCCTTTTAACACTTTGTTTTGTTTTAACCAGCACTCGTTACCCCTCACTTGGTATGTTCTATGTAAACTGAAAGTCTGAATGTAAATCGCTTTGACTTAAGGAGGAGGCGGTATATAAAACCTGTTAAATAAATAAATAATTAAACTACAAGAACCTACAGTCCCTTCTCTTCCTTACAGATCCTCTGTACCTGTCCCATGCTTTCTTGAATTCAGATACTGCCTTTGTCTCCACCACTTTCGCTGGGAGGCCATTCAACGCATCTAATATCCTTTCCATAAAGAACTATTTCCTCAAATTATTCCAGAGTCTATCCTCTTTCACCTTCATCCTATGCCCTCTTGTTCCGGAGCTTCCTTTCACTTGAAAGAGGTTTTCCTCCTCTGCATTTATGCCACAGAGATATAGAGATGCCTCTATCATATTTCCTCTCTCCCACCTTTCTTCCAACATATACATATTGAGATCTTTAAGTCTGTCTCTATAATGCTGTCAGACAAAGACCACTGACTATCCCCAGGAAGTTCAGTTTATTTATAAGTCACATATGTGGAACTGTGCCAAAGGTTTTCCTAAAAGTAGTGTGTTTGCCATGTTAGTCCACTTTAATAGTTAATACTGTAAATAAAATAATAAACCTCCAAATATGCATTAATTTATTAAAAAAATAATAATTTAGTCCAATAAAAAAGTGTCATCATATTTTTTTTGTTTTACTTAAAAGCTTTGCTTAAAACTAAGTATAGCACATCTAGTTCTCTCCCTCAATCCAACTATTTGGTCACCTAGTCAAAGAAATGGATTAGATTCATCTGATGATACCTACCTCTAGTAAAACTATGCTGCCTCAGATCCTGCAATCCATTGTATTCTAGAAAATGCAGTATTCTGTTTTAGCAGTTTTCCATTAATTTACTCATCACAGAGGTCAGACTAACCGGCCTATGGTTCCTAACCTTCTCCTTACTTCCGCTTTTGTGGAGAGGGAATGTATCCACCCTTCACCAGTCCTCGAGGAACACTCTCATCTCTAAAGAAATATTTAAAAGGCTAGACAGCAGAGCTGCCAGAACTTCCCCACATTCTTTCGATACCCTCAGATGTATCCTATCTGGCCTCATCGCCTTGTCTAATTTTAGTTTAGCTAGCTTCTTACCAACACAGTCTTCTGCAAATTGTTTGAGATCCATCTCACTTCTATTCCTTTAGTGTTTGTTTTCTGAGGTCCTACTCCTGACCCTTCATCTCTGAATATAAAACAGAAATATTTGTTAAATATTTCCACTTTATCCTCAGGAGCTTCCATGAATTACTCCCCTTCATCCTTGAGTGTCACAGTACCACTTACACTTTCTCCTCTGACTAGCATATTTTAAAAAGATTGGGCCTGCCATTTTACTGTATTGGCTAATTTTCTTACTTTTTCATATTTGCTTTCCTGACTACTTTCCCCGATTCTCTTGGCTTTTGCAAATATTGTTGCTTATTGTCCTCTTTATGCATGCTCTTGTAGTTTATGAAGGCTAACTTCTTTTGTCTTACCTTTTCATCTACTTCTTTTGAGAAACATAGTGGCCTCCTTTTCCTTCTATTTTATTTATTTTCCTCACAAAAAGGTTTGTGGCCTTAAAATATCTCTTTTCAGTTTTGCCACTGCTTTTATACTTTCCTGAAATGTTCCCATCCTGCTAACAATTCCCCCATCTTGACAAATTTAGTTTTCCTGAAGTCTAGGACCCTCACATTTGAATGAACCATCCCTACCTATATCTTAATACTGAATCACACCATCCAGTGATCTCTGGATACCAGATGATCCCCCACTATAACATCAGAAACATCCTCCCCATTTATAAGCACCAAGACCAGTATGATCCCCTCCTGCATGGATTCTGTTACCAGTTTCCTACTACTACTACTATTGAATATTAGTATAGCACTACAAGATATAAGCAGCGCTGCACAGAGACGTGTAAAAGATGGTCCCTGCTCATTAGAATTTATAATCTAGTCAAGACAGACAACACAGTAGCTGTAGACATGGGATACATCTAGGGGGAATGGTAAGGAAATACAAAGGAGATCAGGTGAGTCAAGATCCAAAAGTGGCAGCAAAGAGGTGAGTTTTCAGCCTGGATTTGAAAAGGGGCAGAGAAGGTGCCTGATGTACAGACTCAGGCAGTTTGTTTCAGGCATAAGGAACAGCAAGGTGAAAGGAGCAAAGTCTGGAGTTAGCAATAGAAGAGACAGAAGCAATTTGTCAGAAGAGCAGAGTTCCCGAGGAAGTATGTAGGGTGAGGTAAGAGAGGAAAGGTAGTGAAGAGCTGCAGAGTGAATGCACTTATAGGTTAGCAGGAGAAATTTGAACTGCATGCGGAAATGGATAGGGAGCCAATGAAGTGACTTGAGAAGAGCGGTAATATGAGCATGACGAGGTTGGTGGAACATTAGCATACACAGGGCCGGATTTACCCATACGCCATGTACGCCAATGCATAGGGCCCACAGCTTGCAAGGGCCCACAAGAGTCCCCATCCCTCGCTCTCTAGAGAGAGTTTAAAGTCCGGCAGAGATTTTTGCGTGGTAGCGAAAACGCCGAAGTCGCAAGCTCGGCCGGAGACGCGCCTTCCCAGGCCTCCATCTCCCGCCGCAGTGAACATGGGGCTCCGATTTCTACGCTGCCTCCGATGGCGGCGGCCATCTTACCCGGCTCCTCTTCACTTCCTGAGCCGTCGACGTCACTTCCGGCCAGCGTCAGCCTTCCCCTCGCTCCAAAGTGACAGCGCCGACCACCTGCCTCAGCCTCCACGTTGCCGGCAGCCTGCTCAGCTACACCAGGTCCGGAAGCGGTAGGTGCGGTCCTTCTTCTTCTTAGGGTCTTCGGCTTCGAGCGCGGGGGGGCACGGGCACAGTCGGGGGCTCGGGCACAGTTGCAGCAGCGCTCAGCAGCTGACAGCTTAACACACTGTGACATCACGCGGAATGGCGCCCATCGCGAGGACAAGGCACGTGCAAACCACGCGAGCATTACCGGGGGTAGTCCTTGCCTGTCCGCTATTGGTTTGTTTCGTTGAGGCTTCCCAATTGCCCCTGGCTTCTCTGTACTGGGGTTGCTACTGCTTAAGCTACAGGCTACAGGCTACAAGCTCCAAGCTCAGGGGTTTTTCCTGGTAGAACTTACCTAACTTAGGCTTCAGGCTGCGCTGCATATAGGTTACAGTGCATATAGGCTTCAGGCTGCATATAGGTTACCTGACCTAAAGCTGGTCCATCCACTCATCTTCATGAGGTTCTAACTGCATGCATCAAAAGCTTTTTTTTGCCTGTCCGCTATTGGTTTGTTTCCTTGAGGCTTCCCAATTGCCCCTGGCTTCTCTGTACTGGTTGCTACTGCTTACTAAGTGCTTAGGCTACAGGCTACAAGCGCAGGGGTTTTTCCTGGTAGAACTCAAGCGCTCTCAGTCTCTCTCAGTCCCCCCTTACAATAGTCATGAAAAAATATGAAAGTGGCGCATCTAAACGAAAAAAGAAAATGCTAGAAAACGAATCAACCACCAAAATTCCCAAGATTACCAGCTTTCTTCTTCCATCGACGAAAATTCAAGCTGTCTCAGAATCAGAATTTTTGAATGTGAATGACGCGGCTACTCCACAACTTTTGGATACTACTGACACTACTCCTCAACCTTCCGATACTGCTGATGTTACTCCACAACCCAATGTACCTGAGGAGAATATTTCTAGTTCTCCACCACCACCACCTCATGATGTGGGTCTCTGGAAAACATTCCTTCCAGCTTCTGACATCGATTATTGGATTGTTAATGGTCCAGCTGCATGTCAACATCACGATGATAGTTTCATGTCATCAGAAAGAACTATGGGAAATAGAACACGCCGTTTTGCAAAGGAATTTCTTTACGGACGAAAAGCAAATGATGAGAAGTATTACCGAGACTGGCTGCTTTATTCGCCATCAAATGGGAACATTTATTGTTTTTTCTGTAAGTTGCTTTCAAGGTCCACGTCGCAGTTTGCCTCCTGTGGATTCAACAATTGGAGCAACTGCGGTAAAGTGATCAAGCTTCACGAAAGTAGTGTAGAACACCGAGCATCACTCAGTTCCTGGTTAGCACGTGTTTCAGCGAAAGGGTGCATCGACGAAAAGCTTCAGAAACAGATGAACGAAGAGAAGATATATTGGCAGTCAGTTCTTCGGCGTGTTGTTGAAGTGATAAAGTTCCTTGCTCAACGTGGCCTAGCATTTCGAGGAGATACCGAATTATTTGGTTCTGTGCAAAACGGAAACTATCTGGGAATTTTGGAACTTTTAGCCAAATTCGACCCCTTCCTTGCCGACCATATATCTCGTTTTGGAAATAAAGGAAGTGGAAAAATTAGCTATTTGTCTTCCACTGTATGTGATGAACTCATCGAGCAAATGGGACAAGACGTGTTGGCTGTCATTTTAAATGAAATTCACGACGCGAAGTACTATTCCATATGTATTGATTCCACTCCAGACGTTAGTCACATCGACCAACTAACTTTTATTGTGCGCTACGTTAACAAGTTTGGTGAAACAACTGAACGGTTTTTCTAAAATTCTTTCCAATTGAAAGTCACAAAGCCTACAGCCTTTACCAAGATGTGTTGAATATACTAAATGAAATGTCATTGTCTCTGGATAACTGCCGAGGACAAAGCTACGACAACGCAGCAAACATGGCTGGGAAATACGCCGGTCTCCAAGCAAAACTGAGGGAAATTAACCCAATGGCTGACTACATACCTTGTGCAGCACATTCATTAAATTTGGTTGGAGTTGCTAGTGTAAATTGCTGTCTGGACGCTGTTAACTTTTTTGGTCTCGTCCAAGAACTGTATGCATTTTCGGTTGGTTCAACAAAGCGGTGGAGTTCATTGACATCAGGACTCACACCGAACGAAAATGGACGAATTCTGACTTTCAAAGCTTTATCATCTACCCGTTGGCATTGCCATTCAGAGTCCGTGAAAGCACTACATCTCAACTATGCCAACATCTATACTATGCTGAATAGTATCGCAGAAAATGAAGACGAGAAGGGTGATGCCCGACGCTTAGCAGCAGCCTTGGCGGGTAAAATGTGTCTGTTGGAAACCGCATTCATGTGTGTTCTGTGGCACAAGATCTTGCAGCGATTTCAAAAAATCAACACTGCCTTGCAAAGTGTGTCTATTGACATCAGTGTCGGCGTTTCTTTGTTTACTTCTTTGGAAACATTCGTTGCTGGAATGCGTGATGACTTCGACAACCTGGAGAAAGAAGCAAAAGAGCTCATGGAGGACATCCAACAAGACTACACCTCTCGTTTCATTCGGAATCGACCAAAAAGATGCCAGGTTTTTGAAGAAGCAGGTGAGCCGAATGCTGCTTTACAAGGTGCACAAAAATTCCGTGTTGAGAGTGTATATGTCATACTTGACAAACTGCTTGCATGTTTATCTCAACGCCGGAATGCTTACAAGCAGATTTCTGAAGACTTTGCTTTCATCAAATCACTGAAGGAGAATGATGTTGGCTCTCTCAGAGAAGATGTAATCCATTTGCAGCAAAAATACAATTGTGATCTGGAAAGCGGGTGTGAAGAGGAATTTGTGGCGTTTTCTGGAATGGCCGCGGATTTGAATTTGGATCGTGAACCCCAAAACCTACTGAAATGGCTGAAAAAAAATCCAGTAGTGGATTCAACATTTCCGAATGTTTCCACTGCCCTCCGCTTGTTTTCAACGCTTCCCGTGACTATCTGCGAAGGGGAACGTTCTTTTTCAAAGCTTTCCCTGATAAAAAATAGATTTCGTTCTACGATGACGCAGAAAAGACTGAATTCTCTGGCAGTCATGTCAATTGAAAATGACGTTACTTCTGCGTTGACTTTTGATACAATTATTGAAAAGTTTTCACAAACTAAATCGCAAAAGAAAACATTTTTGTAAGTGGTAACTGGGCTGATGGGGGGTTAGGACTGGTAATGGGTTATAGGGGGGGCTTAAACTGAAAATGGGGTGATGGGGGTTAGGACTGGAAGTGGGTTGATGGGGGGGCTAGGACTGGTATTGGGTTGGGGGGTTGCTAGGACTGGAAATGGGCTGATGGGTGGCTAGGACTGGAAATGGGCTGATGCAGGGACTAGAAGGGAATGGATGCTGGGTGAGGCTGGATCTAGAAGGGAGCTGATGTTGGGGGAGGATTAGAATGGGATGGGGCTGGAAGAGTAAAATGGAGAAGGGAAAAATATTTTGTGTGGGAGGGATAAAAAATCTACAATTGGCCGGGTACTGGGAGAGTAAGTGGGGATTGAGGATGGAGGGGTAAAATTTGAGTGGATGAAATAGGAATGAGGAAAGAGCAAAAGGAGAAAGATTAGTATGTTAAAGCAGATGTAGAGAGAGAATGGAAAAAAACTAGAAGAGAGAAGAAAGGACAAATGGACAGCAGACGATGGAGAGTTAGCAGAAGACACGAAGAAACCAGAAGAAAGTGGCTGGAGCAATTGCAGCTGGAAAAAAATGCACAAAAGGTAGAAAAATATCTCTTTATTTTGAATTTATTAATTGGAATATGTCAGCTCTGGTAAATGTGCATCATTAACGTCTGCGCTTTGTTTAGTACAAGAGCAAATTAATGTATAGTTTTATTTCTACAGTGTTGTACATTCCAAGTTTGGCTTTTGGGATTCCCAGTTTAATTATTGTCTTCCTGTTTCTAAATTGTGATTACTTGTTTGGTGATGGTCTATGTTCTGCATGTGTAACTGAGCTGAGGTGTTCTGTTTATATAATTCCTATTTGACATTGCCACTTGTTCTCTTTCCCCAGTAGGTCATGTTTTGTTGTTCTCTGAAATGTATTGGTTTAATATTTGCAGTGTTGCCTTTTGATTGGTAGAGTATGGTGCTTTGTGAGTCCTGGTAGTGCTGTTAGGATATGGCGGGTTTGCTATGGGTTGGCACTGGATTATAGTAATGTAGAAATCTTTTAGTCTTTCTTTATCCATACACTCATTAAGAGGCACGTTTACTAAAAGTTAGTATATGGCAACATTATGCAAATATTTATGCAAATGAGGCCCCTTATGCAAATGAGGCCCCGCACCCCCCTTGGGCCGCCCCTGCTGGGGGCCCACAATTTTTGTTGGCGTAGGGCCTCACTCAAGGTAAATCCGGCCCTGAGCATACAGCAAAGCGTTGAACAGATTGAAGGAGAGAGAGGAGTCAGAGAGAGATCAGCAAGGACTAGGTTGCAATAGCCTAGATGGGAGGTGACTAAGGAGTGGATAAGTATCTTAGTAGTGTGTTCAGAAAGGAATGGGCAAATTTTGTGATGTTATAGAGAAAGAAACGGCAGGTTGTAGCTATCAGATGGATGTGTGTGGAGAAGGAGAGGAGTCAAGGATGACCCCAAGGTTGTGAGCTGAGGAGACAGGGAGGATTAGAGAGTTATTCACAGAGACTGAAAAAGGAGGAAGGGGAGATAAGGATTTAGGAGGAAAAATAAGAAGCTCGGTTTTGGCCATGTTCAATTTCAAGCAGCAGTGAGACATCCAAGCAGCAATGTCAGAAAGGCAGGCAGAGGTCCTGGCCTGAATTATCTGGAGAGATTTGAGGTGTAGAGAGGTAGATCTGGGAGTCATCAGCATAAAGATGGTTCTGAAAGCCATGGGAAGAGATGAGTGCACAAAGGGACTGGGTATAAAGAGAGAAAAGAAGTGGACCCAAGACAGATCCTTGGGTACACTTACTGAGAGCAGGATAGCAATACAGGAGGATCCACCAGAAGAAACACTGAAAGAGCAATGAGAGAGATAAGAAATGAACCAGGATAGCACAGAGCACTTAAAAACAAGAGAGGACAAGGTATCAAGGAGACGGTTGTGGTTAACAGTGTCAAAAGCAGCAGAAAGGTCAAGAAGGATGAGGATCTAGTAAAATCCCTTGGATTTAGCCAGGAACAGGTCTCTGGAGACTTTGGCAAGAGCTGTTTCAGTAGAATGTAAAGGACAGAAGCTAGATTGTAAATGATCCAGGAGGGCTTCAGAGGAGAGAAAGTCAAGGCAACTGTGGTGAACTGCACGATTGTTTAGAAATTAAGGGGAGGAGGGAGATTGGTCAATAGATAGAAGGACAGGTAGGGTCTAGTGAGGGTTTCTTGAAGAGATGTGCAACCACAGCATGCTTGAAGGCTGCAGGAACTGTTGCAGTGCAGAGCGATAGGTTGAGAATAATGCAGATGGAAGGGACAACAGTGGAGGAGATGGAGTGTAGGAGATGGGTGGGAAGAGGATCAGAGGAGCAGGTTGTGAGTTTTGAGGAGGAAAGAAGTTGTGTGGTTTCCTCCTCAGAGATCATAGAAAAGGAAGAGAGCATAGCAAAGGTGGGGTGAGGGGGGGTGGAGGAGTTGGTAGTGAAGAGGAGGAGAGGGGAAGTAGCTGACATGTTGGGGAATTGGAGTGTGATCTTGTGGATTTTGTCATGGAAATACTCAGCCAGGGTTTGGGCAGAAAGGGAAGGAGGGGTCAAAGGCAGAGGCTCCTTGAGGAGAGAGTTGTAAAGAGATGGCAAGGGTCAGAGGCAAGAAAGTTAGTCAGATGGACATAATATTCTTGTTTGGCAAGTGCTATGGCTGACTGGAAAGAGACAAGCATGAATTTGAAGTGTAGAAAGTCTCAAGGGTGTGGGATTTGAGCTAAGTGTGCTCAGATGAATGGGCACAGGAACATAGATAGTAGGTTAGTGGAAGACAGCCAGGGCTGGGGTATAGTATGCCTCACAAGACGTGGCATGGGCGGAGCAAGAGCATCCAGAGCAGAGGAGAATGTAGCATTATAGGAAGCTACTGCTTCATCAACAGACTCAGATGACATAGTGGAGAAGAGAGCTAAAGGGTCAATAGCATGAAGATTTCTAAAGAGGTTAGAGAGACAGGGTGAGGTTGAGGTGGTGAGTGATGAAGAGTGAAGCTTAGCAGGTGATGATCCGATAAGGGAAGAACTGAGGTACAGAAGCTTGAGGATAAGCAATTAGAGAAGATTACAAAGTTGAGGCAATGGCCATGCTGGTGAGTGGGGGCAGTAGACAAAGCTGGAGGTTGAATGAGAAGGGAAAGGATCTTTAAAACATGAGGGTTGGTGAGGTTATCAACATGAATGTTAAAGTCCCCAAGAATAAGGGAGGGGGAAGATGAATCCAGAAAGAAGGAAAGCCATGAGTCAAAGTCAGTGAAAAAGATAGATGCGGACTTGTCAGGAGGTCGATAAATAACAGCTAACTGAGGTAGTGGAATAAAAAGTCGGATGGAGTGGACTTCAAAGAAAGGAAAGGAGTGAGGCTGAGGCATTAGGAGGGGTTGAAATTGGCAGGAAGGAGAGAGTAGAAGCCCAGCACCACCACCATGGCCCATGGGATGAGGCGTGTGGGAGAACTGATAGCCGCCATGACAGAGAGCAACGACTGATCCTGAGTCTTCTTGGAGGAGCCAGGTCTCAGAGCAAGAAGATGGAGAGCATTAGAGATAAAGAGATCATGTGTAAAGGCAAGTTTATTCCAGATGAAGTGTGCATTCCAGAGGGCACATGAGAAAGGGAGAGAGGAAGGGGAAAGGAGAGGGATATGAATAAGATTTGAGCTGTTGTGTGAAGATCTGTTCTGGGAGTGTGACAAATGTCTAGGGGGTCCAGGGTTGGGGTGCAAGGGCATTGGACACTCTAGGCAAACCTTCAGTCTTAGCACTCTCTCCTGAGATTTTGACAGTTAAACTCACCAGTCATGTTCATCCCAACAGCACCCCTCCAACAACACTGTAAAAATGCACAATTGGACATCATGGGCCCGATATTCGAAGGCCCTTACACGGATAACTTCCTTAGTTACCCCTGTAAGGGTCTTATCCGGGATATTCGAAGGGCACTTACATGGGTAGTGCCCTTCGACTATCCCGGCTAAGTCCCTAATGCACCCAGATGCTATCCGCTTAGCACTGGGGCGTGTTAGGGGCATTCTGGGGCGGAGGAAGGGGCTACAAGGGTAGCAGCAATTTTCATTACTACCTGTGTAGCCCTCTGTGCCTTAAAGATAGGCAAGAAAGAAACTGAAAGTATTCATTCAAGCTTCTTATATATTGAGTCAGGGAAGGCAAGAGGGAGCATAATAAAATTGTAATTCACTTTAGGTAAAATCACCATCTTGATCACCAATAGCCTTCCCCACCAGGTGAGATAAAGTGGCACCATTTCAGAGTTAAATCATGACCAATAGTAAAAAGCAGCTCACTGTTCCTTCCTATGGTCTCCTGTATGATTCTAGTAAACAAAGATCACAGGATATTTGAGAGACTCTGCCTCCCAATGGAACGGATAATCTACCATCTCCTCCTTATGAACAAACTCATTTAAAGGAAGAACTATAGTTTTTGCCCAATTAATTTTATAACCCAACAAATGGAGGAAATTCTCAATCAGTTGCAATAATGAAGAAATGAATCAGGGCTGCAAAAACAACATAATATCATCTGCATAGATAGAAAGTTTATAGTCATGTCCTCTGCTACTAACCCTTACAGGGGCTATTTTAGAAGTCCTATTCATGCTTTGGACCTTTAAAAATAGGCAAGGAGACGTCCAAAGTATGGAATTGTTCCCAGAGCCATTTTAGAAGTGGCTCTGTGGATGTCCCTAGGGTGAGGATGTCCAAGTCTGAACAGGGGTATGGAGTAGGCATGTCTGGGGTGTTCCCAGATTACTTTCGGATCCTGATCCCCCTAGTCTCCTGTTCACCTTTTATATGTTTATTTATTTATTTAGTGCACATTTGTATACCGCTACTTCCTACGATCAGCAGCGGTTTACTTCACAGATCAGGATGGACTGTACAGTACAGTAATCTGCATGATATACAATTTGATTGAATACAGATTCGCACTCAACACAGCACACAGATCAGTGGAATATACATTTGATTGAGTGGATGTGGGTGTGCTTACATATATACATTTGATTGAGTGAGTGGGGGTGTGCTTAGATATATACATATACACAATATTACAGGAACGAAATTGTAGTTGTCCTTGTCATACGGTCAGAGCCATTTTGACGGAGCGATAGTAGAAGGCGGTCACTGTCTAGGTCAGATTGTAAGGAGCCTGAAAAAGGTGAGTTTTGAGCTTTTTTCTAAAGTCTTTCAAGTCGTTTGTTAATCGTAGTTCGTGAGGCAGCTGGTTCCAGAGAAGTGGTGCTGCGTATGAGAATGATCTGTTGCTTGTTTCTGCTTTGACAGTTCTTATGCTGTTCGGGACGCAGAGAGTGTTGAGGTTTACGGTCCTTCTGCTTCTGTTGGGTGGTTGGATGGTTATTAGGTTGGTGAGGTATGATGGAGCTATGTTATGAATGAGTTTAAAAGTGGTTACTAGTATTTTGTATATGATGCGGGCAGCAACGGGAAGCCAATGCAGTTCAATTAGTACTGGAGTGATGTGCTTGGTGACGCCTTTTTTCATGATGATTCTAGCAGCCACGTTTTGGGCCATTTGCAAGATATTTAGGGTGTTCTTTGGAAGGCCTTGTAGAATGGCGTTGTAGTAGTCCAGGTGGGGGATGATGAGAGCTTGTGCCACTGTTCTGAAGTCGATTGATCAATGATATTATGGAGCGGTTGAAGAACTTTTAATTTATGGAATATGACTCGGTTTGTTGCCCGGAGGTGTTTATCCATTCATAGGTTGCTATCCAGTAGTACCCCTAGGTATTTTATTTCAGGCTTAGTGTGATAGACGTTGTTGTTAAGGGTGACTGTGGTAGGTGGGATGAAGTCTGTTTTCTTGGAGATGAACATTACCTCCGTTTTTTTGTGGTTTATCGCCATGTTGTTTTGTTGCAACCAGGTTTGGAGCAAGTTGAGGCAATCTTCCAGTTGGGTGTAGTTCGGTTTGTTTATGTCAAGTTGAGTATAAAGCATTAGATCGTCTGCATAAATGTGATAACTGATCTCGTGCTTCTGAAAGATTTTGCAAACCGGCTCTATGTACAAATTGAATAGGAGGGAGGAGAGTGCTGAGCCTTGAGGAATGCCTTGGGTTTGGGGAAAGGCATCGGCTTTTTTGTCGTTGAATTGGACCTGTTGCATTCTATTTGAAATGTATGATGAGAACCACTTTAGTGGGGTCCCTGTTACCATTCCCCTAGATATATCCTAGTCCCCAGTTGTGTTGACTGTTGTGTTGTCCATCTTGATTAGATTGTAAGCTCCTATGAGCAGAGACTATCTCTTACATGTCTCTGTACTGAGTATGCCTTGTAGCGCTATACAAATGATAAGTAGTAGTAATTTGGACGTCCTCACTTGATTTCAGAAATGCTCTGGATGTCCCGAGTTGCGTCTAAGCTTATACCTGTTCAAGACATGACTGGGCTTCGGAAAGTGCTCTTTTTGTCAGACATTTGGAGGATGTTGAGAAGGAGGTGCCCTCATATCCCCTCTATTTTCCATGTAGATAACAAACACTGACGGGGAATGAGGGCTTAGGTTTTTATTTTGCTACATGGCTGGACGTCCCCTTTTGCTAGCTTGCATGAGACGGACATCCCTGCCCCACACTTTCCTGAGGCAGACATCTATGTGTCCACAAACGCAGACATCCACGTGGAGGATATCTATGTTGCTAAAATCGGCATTTCTCAGCACGTTCTGCCCTGGATGTTCATGATTTGACTTGGATTTCTTTTCTAAAATGCCACTTTAAACATCCACTGATTGCCATATTGCCAATACAAGAGGCTCCAGGGCCATGCCAATTAAGAGGAGATAGAGGACACCCTGTCTAGTGCCACACTGCAACAAAAACAGAGAAGACAAAAGGGAAGTTTGAGGGAAGGTGTTGATTCTGCAGGCTCTGGTGATCTATGTCCAGCTGTTCTCTTTCAGTATTATTTAGTCTTCTCCTCTGCTGGAAAGAAACATTTCACCAATGTAGCTCTTGCTGTCATGAATGCTTCTCAGCCTCACCCTCTTCTCTTTGAGTTCTTTCACATGATTCATGAGGGATTCTACCTGCAGGCATCTTGCAAATGGAACCAGTCCCTTGCTATGAATCTGACTGTCCGTCTGGACAGAGACAGAAGCTGTAATGGGGGCAACAGTGTTGGTGACATGATATTTTCCAGCCATACTTCAGTTGCAGGAGTTTTGGTACCTCAATTTGCTAAGAGTTGCTCTTCAGATGTAAAAACATATATAAATAGTATGCCTGGGAGAGAGGTGGCGTAGGTTTTTTAAGGATCTGAAGTACTTCCAAATAGTATCATTTTACCATATCCATCGGGGGAATTCTGCAAAGTGCGTACTTTAATTTTTCAGAGCCTTAATTTTTTTGATGTAACAGCTCTTTATCTCTAATTAATTAAAGCAGAATTACTTCCAAACCTTTATCAAGTCTTCCATAGAGGGACTGTTCCATCTTTGCTATGGCATTCCACATACTCTCCAGTCACAATAGCAGAGTTTACTAATTCTCCTCCTTGGTCATCCAAAGACATAGTTACTTTACCCATTTTCACAGTATTCTCAAGAATTTGAAGTGACTCCATATTTTCTTCTACACTCACTGCCATTCTTGCTGTATCAGAAGCTCTGGGATGATCTCCAGCTGTGATCATGGGGGAGGCTTGCTTACATTAAGACCATGGCTGGCACAATTATCAGGCAAACTAGGCGACTGCCTAAGGTGGCCGTTTCTAGGGTGGTGGTGGCAAAGAGCAAGAGATTCAAAGCAAAACAATAGATTCTAACTCTTGGGGGTGTGTAAGGCTTACATTTGCCTAGGACACCAACACCTTGACCCAACACTGGGGCCGATCCTGATGAAGGCTATCCTTCCAAATCCTCTTGCTCTGAGCGGCCCCTTCTGCATTCACCGCTGTATTGCACAGTTTAGAGACATGATCATTTCCAGAATTTAGTGGCACCTCAAACTGCGCTGAGCAAGACCTCCCCATATCTTGGAACTCTGCCCCTGCCCCTAGAATGCATCTCCTCTTGCAGGAACCACAAAGTCCTTGAAGGGTGACTGGAAGAGATCAAGGGTAGACTTTGTTTCAGAAGGATAAGAATGCATCTTACCCTTGCTAGCAGCATTATAATCTTGGTCAACGTTTTCCAGAGTCCTTGGAGTTTATGCCCCTTGTGATTGAAATCACTACCATCTTGATTTTCCTCTTTTTTAAGATGTTTACTTCGTAGAAGTCACTAGATTTTAAAAAAGTCCCTGTGTCATTATGTCTTTATGTCACTGAACCATTTAGTTATCTCTGAAATGTGTTTCAAAGCAATACATTTATCACAGGTTCAAAGAGACCTGTGGAGAAATCTGATTCATCCCACGACTTTCAAATATTACTGGGCTTGTGGGCTACACAGGTCTAAAGTGCAGTCAAATTTCCTTTGCTATAATGCCATGATGGAGCTATTCATGTTTGCTCTAAACGCTAATAACTATGTGCTGTCTACAGGGTGATGAATTATGCAAAAAATAGGACTACCTGACTGTTTACAATTAAATGATAAATTGATGTATAAATATGAATACATTTTAAGGGAGCACACTTGATACTGTCTACACCTATTTATTCCCTGTATGGAGTTCATCATAATGTTTGTGAGTGCTAATTCTGTGAAAGTATTATAAGCTTTTTCTTGACCCTCAAGAGTCCTCCAAACTTGATTAATGCTGGATCAATCTGAGACAATGTGCAGAATCTCTTATATATGACCTGGCCAGATGTCCAAAAGGTTTAAAGCTATTCATAAGATTGGTCCTGTACATTTGGGAAGGGGTACATGGGAAGGGGTGCACCTACTCCCTAAAGACATGGGAAGGCGTGCACCTACTCCTGCCATATTGCTGGGCAGACTAGATGGACCATACTGGTCTTTATCTGCCGTCATTTACTATGTTACTATTTATCGCATAAGTTGACGAGATGCTCGTCAATGAGATCCTCATGATCTGCTACACATTGTACACTGAGGGGTATGTTTACTAAACAGCAGTAGCAGCCTCCGTGCGATATCGGAGCCGCAGCCCCATTGAATTCAAATGAAAGAAAGCTAACAAATGTGAATTCAGTGGGGCTGCAGCTCCAATATCACACGGAGGCTGCTACTGCTGTTTAGTAAACATACCCCTGAAAGCACCATCTGCCTCTTCTTTTCGTCAGCCTTATGCGGCTCCATCATTTACAGAGCTGATCGTGGTGCAGGAAGTGCTGCTGACACCTTAACAAATGCTCCTAAAAATCAGCATCGGGCTGTGGAGCTCCTGCACGTGCTGCATGTCAGATATGCAGCACGTGCATGGGCTTCAAAGCAGCAAAGCCCTCTGATGATTTTTACCACCTGCCATCCGCTGCCCGCCCCCAGGCCCAGCTGGGCTGTGCTTACCACCACTTGCCTGCTCCACAACTGGGCTTGGCCGACCTACTGTGCTAACTGTGCTGCCCTCTCGAGTCTGCCATCCTGTGCAAATACATGATTTGCACAGTGCGTCACGCTGGCCCTCTATGAGTTCTTTCCTCTGTGGACAGCTTTTTTAAAATTCTCTTTCGGCCTGCCTTAATAACGTTATACCTAACTTGACAGGGCTTATGCTTTTTTCTGTTTTCTTCACTTGGATCTGCATTCCATTTTTTAAAAAATGTCCTTATAGCTTTAATAGCCTCTTTCACGTCACCCTTTAACCATGTTTGCAGTCATTTTGTCTTGCTGTGATCTTTTCTAATGCATGGAGTACATGGCATTTTTAAGGAGCACCAATACTCATATATCCTTTCAAACTTTACAACTGCTTCTCATTATATAATAGTCTCCCTTTTTAAAATGAAGTGCTACAGCAGTAGTTTTCTTTAGTGTCCTTCTATTAATTATGACAAACGTTATCACATTATTGTCACTATTTCCAAATGGCTTTAGCATGGTTACCCCTTCCACCAGGTCTTATATTCCAGTGAGGACAATATCTTGCCATTCCCCTTGATTTCCCCTAAAGTTGTTGTGTGATCTGTCTTGATTAGATTGTAAGCTCTGATGAACAGGGACTGTCTCTTACATGTATACGGGCAGCACTGTGTATGCCTTGTAGTGCTATACAACTGTTTAGTAGTAGTAGATTAAAATAGTTCCCCTCTTCATCTGTTTTAGGACTCACTGCTCCATAAAGCTGTCATTTATGGCATTCAGAAACTTTCCCTTCCTAGCATGTCCCAATGAGACATTTATCCAATCAATATTAGGATAATTGAAATCTGACATTATTGTGTTGCCAAATTTGTTAGCTTTCTGTCATTTGATTTCATAATTTCTAAAGCCCCTGTCAAACTTATCTAAGTGGTGTACAAGAAACATACATAAAACATAACCAATACATTTAAACATAGATAATCAGAAAATCATACTCAGAACATTTCACTGTCTGTATCTTCATTCTGCCTAGCTGGATGGTAGAATACCCCCACCACTATACTCTTCCCTGTCACACATTATTTGCATTATAAGAAATAGTCCAAAGTGGTTTATATGAAACAAATAATATCATGTACATACACATAAATGCAATACGATCAGTAGATTCTATCTACATCTCCAATCAATTGCTGTATTGGCCCCTGACATCACAAACAGGTCTAGTGAAGGACTAGAAAAAGGGACTGTTACTTCTGGAGAGAGATCTGCAACTGTGAGTATATACGTCTGGTAATTTTCTAAAAGGAATTCTTTTTATTAAAGCTAATTAATCTGTGAACCCACTATTTTTTGTTAAATCAGTCAGGGCCTAGTAGCAGCAGTTTTAAGTTTAAATTTAAAACACAGAGGAGAACTTTCTGGTTACATTTCATACCCAGCAGAGAGCTTGTAGTTTCAATTTAATAGTCACTCAGGGTCTAGTAACAGCAAAGTACTTTTAGTTTTAAAGCACAGAGGAGAACTTTCTGGTTACATTTCATACCCAGCAGAGAGCTTGTAGTTTAAATTTAATAGTCACTCAGGGCCTAGTAACAGCAAAGTACTTTTAGTTTAAATTTAAAACACAGAAGAGAGCTTTCTGGTTACATTTGGAACCCAGCAGAGAGCTTGTAGTCTAAATTGAATAGTCACTCAGGGCCTAGCATCAGCAAAGTACTTTTAGCTTAAATTTAAAACACAGAAGAGAGCTTTCTGGTTAAATTTAGAACCCAGCAGAGAGCTTGTAGTTCAAATTTCATAAGAAGTTAGAGCCTAGCAGCAGCTAAGAGCTATAATTTAAATCAAATCAGAATATAGCTTACCTCAGCAGCACAAGACAGGGTACTGTGTAGCAGCCCTCTTTTAATAAGTGTTATTAATTGGCATGGCCCTGGAGCCTCTTGTATTGGCAATATGGCAATAAGTGGCTGGTGGACGTGAGGATCGCCTGGTAACATGCCTGCCTGGTGCAAAGGTAGCGGACCTCACGCGCCACTTAGATAAGGTCTTAGATAGTGCTGGGGAGGAGTCTGCTGTCTTGGTACATGTCGGTACCAATGACATAGGAAAATGTGGTAGGGAGGTTCTGGAGGCTAAATTTAGGCTTTTAGGTAGGAAGTTGAAATCCATAACTTCCAGGGTAGCATTCTCTGAAATGCTTCCTGTTCCACGCGCAGGACCCAAAAGGCAGGCAGAGCTCCGGAGTCTCAATGCGTGGATGAGACAATGGTGCAGAGATGAGGGTTTTGGATTTGTTAGGAACTGGGGAACATTCTGGGGAAAGGAGGGGCTCTTCCGAAGGGATGGGCTTCACCTTAACCGTGAATGAACCAGGCTGCTGGCATTAACCTTTAAAAAGGAGATAGAGCAGCTTTTAAACTAGATATTAGGGGAAAGCCGACAGTCGCCCAAGAGCGGATGGTTCGGAAGAATGTATCTTTGAAGGATACTACCAAAAGCAGAGAGGTTCCACAAAAGAGTAAAGTAGCCCAAATGCCCTCAAGTATGGAGCAGACAGAGCTTAAAGATCCCAAATTACCCATGTCTAACAATAGCCAAATTAATATGAATAAAATACATTCTCTAAAATGCTTGTATGCAAATGCTAGAAGTCTAAAAAATAAGATGGGAGAGTTAGAATATATAGCACTAAATGAAAGGTTAGATATGATTGGAATATCAGAGACATGGTGGAAGGAGGACAACCAGTGGGACACTGTGATACCTGGGTACAAACAATATCGAAATGATAGAGCTGATCGAATTGGTGGAGGGGTTGCTCTCTATGTTAGAGAGGGCATTGAGTCAGAAAGGATTAAGGTTTTGCAGGAAGCAAAATCTGCTGTAGAATCTATATGGATTGAAATTCCATGTAAAAGGGGGAAGGCAATGGCAGTGGGGGTATACTATCGAGCGCCTGGCCAGAATGACCAAATGGATGATGAAATGCTCAAAGAAATCAAGGAAGCTAACAAACATTACAGCGCAGTAATAATAATGGGTGATTTCAACTACCCCGGTATCGACTGGGTCAGTGTCACGTCAGGACATGCTAGGGAGATAAAGTTCCTAGATGAAATAAATGACTACTTCTTGGAGCAGCTGGTTCATGAACCGACCAGAGGGGAAGCCATATTAGACCTAGTCCTTAGTGGAACACCAGATCTAGTGCAAGAGATAAGGTTGTTGGGGCCACTTGGCAATAGTGATCATAGCATGATTGCCTTTGATTTAATTAGTTGAGGAGTGATAGTAAGGAAATCCACAGTACTACCTTTTAACTTTTGAAAGGGAGACTATGATAAAATGAGGAAAACAGTTAAGAAAAAACTAAAAGGAGCAGTTGCAAAGGTTAAAGACGTACATCAGGCTTGGCTGTTGTTGAAAAATACTATCTTGGAAGCCCAGACCAGCTGTATTCCACGCTTTAAGAAAAGTGGAAGGAAGTCCAAAAACTGCCAGCATGGTTTAAAGGTGAGATCCGAGAGGCTGTTGTTGCCAAAAAAGCATCTTTCATGAAAACGAAAAAAGAGCCAAACGACGAAACCTGGAAACAGCACAAGCACTGGCAAATCAAATGCAAGGCATTGATAAGGCAGGCAAAGGGAGAATTTGAGAAGAAGCTTGCTGCGGAAGCAAAAACGCAAAGTAAAGACCTTTTCAAGTACATTCGTAGCAAAAAACCTGTGAGAGAGTCAGTTGGTCCATTAGATGATAAAGGGGTTAAAGGAGCACTAAGAGGCGACAAGGTGATAGCAGAGAGACTGAATGAATTCTTTGCTTCAGTCTTTACTGAGGAAGATGTAGGGATGTTACCCATGACTGAAGTGGTATTTAAAGGTGCGGAAGAATTGAAGGAAATATCGATACATCGGGAAGATGTATTATAATATTAGATAAACTGAAGAGCAGCAAATCACCTGGGCCGGATGGTATACATCCAAGGGTGTTGAAAGAACTGAAATATGAGATTGCAGACCTGCTATTAGTAATCTGTGAACTATCATTAAAATCATCTCTAATACCTGAAGATTGGAAGATTGCCAATGTAACGCCAATTTTTAAAAAGGGTTCCAGGGGTGATCCAGGAAACTACAGACTGGTGAGCCTGACATCAGTACCGGGAAAAATGGTAGAAACCATCATAAAGAATAAAATTACTCAGCATGTAGATAGTTATGACCTAATGGGAGACAGCCAACATGGCTTTAGACAAGATCTTGTCTTACTAATCTGTTATGTTTTTTTGAAGGAGTGAATAATCAGGTGGACAAAGGTAAGTCGGTTGATATTGTGTATCTGGACTTTCAGAAAGCCTTTGACAAGGTCCCTCATCAGAGACCTTTGGCAAACCTAAAGAGTCATGAGATAGGAGGCAGTGTACTATTGTGGATCAGGAACTGGTTAAAAGATAGAAAGCAGAGGGTAGGGCTAAATGGCCAATTTTCCCAATGGAGAAAGGTGAATAGTGGTGTACCCCAGGGATCTGTGCTGGGTCCGCTGCTTTTTGACATGTTCATAAATGACCTGGAAAGTGGAATAACGAGTGAGGTTATCAAATTTGCAGATGACACAAAACTATTTAAAGTTGTTAAAACCCAAGAGGATTGTGGAAAATTGCAAGAGGATCTTGATAAATTGGAAGACTGGGCATCAAAATGGCAGATGAAATTTAATGTGGAAAAGTGTAAGGTTATGCACCTAGGGAAGAACAACCCAAACTATGGTTACACGATGCAAGGTTCAACATTAGGAACCACCACCCAGGAAAAAGATTTAGGCGTCATTGTGGATACCATGTTAAAACCCTCGGCCCAGTGTGCAGCGGCGGCCAAGAGAGCAAATAGAATGCTAGGTATGATAAGGAAAGAAATGGAAAATAAAACAAAAGATATTATAATGCCTCTATATCGTTCCATGGTGAGACCGCACCTTGAATATTGTGTGCAATTCTGGTCGCCGTATCTTAAAAAGGATATAGCGATTTTAGAAAAGGTTCAGAGAAGAGCCACCAAAATGGTAAAGAGGATGGAAGGATACTCCTATGAAGAAAGGCTAAAAAGGTTGGGGCTCTTTAACCTGGAAAAGAGACGGCTGAGGGGAGATATGATAGAAGTCTATAAATTAATGAACGGAGTGGAACGGGTAAACATAGATCAGTTGTTTACCTTATCAGAATATAGAAAGACTAGGGGACCTGCAATGAAGCTACAGGGTAAACTATTTAAGACTAATAAAAGAAAATATTTTTTCACTCAACGTGTAATCAAACTCTGGAATTTGTTACCGGAGGATGTAGTAAAGGCTGTTAGTGTAGCTGGGTTTAAAAAAGGTTTGGACAAGTTCCTGGAGGAAAGGTCCATAAACCATTATTAAGAAGGGACCCAGGATATCAATGCTTGAACCAACAGAAGCATTGTGGAACTTGTGTCTCTTGGGGAAACTGCTAGGTACGTATGACCTAGATTGGCCACTGTTGGAAACAGAATACTGGGCTTGATGGACCTTGGTCTGACCCAGTATGGCATATCTTATGTTCTTATGTTCTTATGTCTGGCTTTCAGGCTTTCTACTACGAATATCCATGAGATGCGGTTCATTCAATAGCCAGTTTCAGTTATATAGTTTGGCTATTCTGAAAACAAACCTGTAAATCTGCAAATCTGTAAATAAACCTCATGGGCGTGTTAATGATAATTCAACATTCTAATCACTACACCGTATTTGCTACTTGATATTCTTTCCAACAATCAACAGCTGAATGACACACTAATTGACACCTAGCAAAATAATGAGAGCAGTTTGATTGGCTTGGGGAAATCAATGCAGGCAATTGACTAAATGACCAAATGCAAAAAACACCTGTAAAAGAAAATTGCTTCTTATCAGACCAGCCATTAACCATAGCCAGTAAACTTCCAATAAAATAAAGCGTATAACACTCCATCTTCCGCCAAATTAGCAAGCTAAGATCTAGGAAATATGTATCAGCTAAACCAAGTCAACATTACATAGCAAAGGGAGGCAGTGGCCGCATTTATAACTGTAAGATCAATGAGCATGCTTGGGACAGATACAGAGGGCAGTGGTGAGAACAGTATTCAGAAGTTGGGTAAAAGACATGGGGAAGGGAGCTGGTGTTGGTGGAAGTACTGGAGCTGATGCCGGAAAGTGTGTGCACAATTTTCTGTGCTGATATGGATGCAGAATGCAGGAAGGGATCTAATGCAAGCATAATCAATGTGCTATTGCCTCAGCTAATGGCAGCACACAGTGCACTTAAATCAGTTTAAACGGATGGTAATCAAGCAATCTGCTATGCAGAGCAGATGCAGAAGTGCACAGAAGATCTCAAGGCTGAGCTTATTTCTGGGATCTTAACGTGAGGTCTGAGGAGATGTTAAGAGATAGCTCATAGGTCAGCGGTCAGTGCTGGTGAAGAATTTATGCCTTTTTCTTGAGCGTACAGCTCCTGCATCTTTTCCCTGGCTTTGCTGAAGAGAAGGCTCAAAGAAATGGCAGGGAAGGTGTGCTGGAACAATGTGAACCACATATGTTTGGAATACTGTGTAGCACATAACAGCTATATTACTCTGCTCGGATGTGCTCGTCTACCCAAAATGGTAGAAAACTGAAGAGGAAGACAGCTGGACAGACTAGATGTGCCATTTTATCACCCGAACAGCGGCCAATTCAGGGTACAAGTACCAGGCAGGTACTCAGGGCCGGATTTACCTATACGCCAGTTACGCCGTGGCGTAGGGCCCACAGCTGGCAAGGGCCCACAAAAATTAAACAAAGTGTTAGCTTTTTTAAAATTAAATAAAAGAGAGCTGCCCCGGGAGCCGGAACTGTGTCGGCGCGGAGTGCTGCCCCGGGAGCTGGAACTGTGCCGGCGTGAAGAGAACTCCTTCGTCGGTGCCGACTCAGAGGGGAGTAGTGGGCTGTCCTTTGGGAGTTGGAGCCAATCGCGGCTTGCGGGGCGGTGCCCAAGCTGTGGGGCGGTACCGAAGCAGGAGCCAATCGCGGCTCGCAGGGTGGGGCCCATGGACGGTCCAATCAGAGTAGGAGGGGCAGCCTGCACCTGAGCCGATACTCGCTGGGGGATGCTCAGTCAGGGCCGTCCAGCCAATGGAAACAGCGGGGGCAGAAGGAATGCTGGGCACAAGATGGCCGCCTCCAACAGGGTCCCCACGTGTGCCTGCTGGGGAAGCAGAGAGGGTGCTTTGCCATACTCGTTCTGCTTCCTAGATGCAGGTTGATAGCCTGGAGGAGCAAGGATGATGCCCACATGTCCTCCCCGCGTGAATGGAAGGTATCCGGAGCAGCTTTTTAGCGGGGGCCAGAGACGGAGGCCTTGTTAGGCACGTCTTGAACTGCCACGGGGCTTCCATATTCAGGACTCCTGTGTCGTGGGAGAGAAGCCAGCTTCGTCACGGGTGCCGGGGGCAGCCGCTTGGGCCTTCTTAGCCCATTCCCTGGATTCCTTTCCTTCCTGGCACGGAGCAGAGAGAGGTAAGGCTGGCTAGCCGGGGATGGAGGCCTAGATAGGCACATCCTGGACTGCTGCATAGGCAACTGCCACCTGGACGCTTCCTCTTCCAGTGGCAAACAGCACAGCTCCCTGACTACCAGCAGATTGGCGCTGACCCTTTAAACGTTTCCCATCTGCCCCTGCGGGCTTAACAGAGACGCGAGGGAGACACTCTCCCTTCGCGCCTCTCAAAGCCGGCACAGAGGGGCTCAGCCGGGCAGCGGGGGCCCCGCGGGACAGTCCATGCTAGGGAGGGATTCAGCTGGGCAGAGGGGGCCCCGCGGGACAGTCCATGCTGTTGCAGCGGCAGCAGCCAGCGTTTTATTTTTTTTATTAAAGTTTACTTGAGCCGATGGGGGGGGGGACTGGGACTGGAACTGGAACTGGAACTGGAACTGGGCTGGGGGGTGGTTAAGACTGGAGGTGGGCTGACACAGAAACCAGAAGAAAGTGGCTGGAGCAATTGCAGCTGAAAAAAAATGCACAAAAGGTAGAAAAATATCTCTTTATTTTGAATTTATTAATTGGAATATGTCAGCTCTGGTAAATGTGCATCATTAACGTCTGCGCTTTTAGTACAAGAGCAAATTAATGTATAGTTTATTTCTACAGTGTTGTACATTCCAAGTTTGGCTTTTGGGATTCCCAGTTTAATTATGACGTCAGGGCCAACAGCGCGCAGCTGATCCGGCGTGCTCGTTTTTATCTTTTCTGGGGGCCCACAATTTTTGTTGGCGTAGGGCCTCACTCAAGGTAAATCCGGCCCTGCAGTACTTGTACCCTGAATTGGTACACAGGCTCCACAATGCTTGTCCTGGGGTAAGCAGCGCATTTTCTGGCTCCTATTTAATAATGGTTTATGGACCTTTCCTCCAGGAACTTGTCCAAACATCTTTTAAACCCAGCTACACTAATAGCTTTTACTACATCCACCAGTAATGAATTCCAGAGTTTGATTACACGTTAAGTGGAAAAGATATTTTCTCTTATTAGTCTTAAATAGTAACTTCATTGCTGTCCCATAGCCTTTCTACCTTTTGATGGCATAAAAAACGGATCTACGTTTACCAGTTCCACTGCATTCATTAATTTATAGACCTCTATCATATCTCCCCTCAGCTGTCTCTTTTCCAAGTTGAAAATCCCTAACCTTTTAAGCCTCTCCTCATAGGGTATCCTACCATCACCTTTACCATTTTGATGGCTCTTTTCTGTAGCGCACTCTGATATCAGTGCGGTTTGCATATAACGAGAACAAAATAACAGTTTACATAGAACAGTTTACATCGAACTTAAAATAACTTGAACAATAAACAGTTTATATAGAACAGAACAGTTTACATTGAACTGAAACAATGGAATGGTAAATGCTGGGATAGTAATGACATAGGCCTTATTTTTGGTGACTGGTTGTAAGCTTGTTGGAACAAGTATGTCTTTAATGCCTTTCTAAAGGATATCAGATCAGGTCTTCCTTGGGGACCTGCAAGGTTAGTTTGGGGCTTTGTGCATTTGGTAAGGGTCCATCCCTAGCAGTTTAAGGTGTGTTTGTAGAGATGAACAGGGCAGGCATCACTGGGTCTGGTTTCTAATGCCACGTACCATTTGATGTTCATATTTATGTTCTGGTATACCATATCAGTGCGCACTGGGCTTCCCTGGCACTTTCCAGGGCATGAGGGGGACTGGTAGATGGTCTAGGTTTCAGCAGCTGTCATTTCTCATTGGTATTTATGTCTAGTGTGCATCAGCAAACTACTGTCTGTGGTGAGCAGCTAAGGAGATGCATGTTTTTCCCAAGGGGCGTGGCATCCACGGGTATATCATGGGAACGGGCAGGATCCGAAAGGTGTAACGCTTCAGAATATGAATAGTGCTTGCACATGCCAGCCGAACACATCTATTGCCCTGATTCCCAACCTATGGCCACGGTCAGACCTGCGGATGTGGAATTGGGATCAAAGGGGGCCCATTTTTAATTTAGACATGTCTGTGGGCTGGACATGTACGTTTATCAAATGGTGTTCTTAGTGCTTGCAGTATCTTAACAGGAGAAATAAATTGGTTTTAGTCATAAACCTAACCAGCTAAGAAATTCAGTCCTTGGCACATCTAATAATGACCAAAGCTGCAATTGTATTAATGTGGATGTATTAAGTAAAACGACAAATGATTTGCATGGGCTCAGGCGATTTAATTACTCATCTTTTCCAAAGCTGAGCTCAAGAGGGATTACATCTGGAGGTCTTACAATCTAAGTGCTAGATTTACCAATGGTAATCCACATTAATTTGCTTTAAGGCAAGCTATGTGCTTAGTCAGTAAAAAAGCCTGTTAACAATAATGAGGATTGCATTAAAAAGGTGCATTAAATCACAGTAACGCACATGAGCAAATCTAGCCCTTAGTTTGTACCTGAGACAACAAATGTTGAAGTGCTTTTCTCAAGGTCATAAAGAATATGGTAGGCAGAAGGATTTGCATTGTGGCTTCCTAGTCCACGGTTCTGGGTACACTAAGCTACTTCTCTTGTAGCTCCTTGATCTTGTTCACTAAGGTGTCCTTGACAAAGTCTTCTGATGTGAAATAATATAGAGTGCAGGTAGTAATTATTGGCCTGTAGTTTTGTTCCCCTTAAATTCTAATGGTTTTTTTTCACAATTGTTAATACACTGTTGCCCTCATCTGCTGCACTGCTGCAGTTTTATTTCGGCATCTTTTTGAATGCCATTGGAGAACATAACTCAAAGTTCTGCAGAAGACTTGGTACACTCTGTTATTGCAGAAAAGAAATGGTGTACACTGCTTAAAATTCATTTCTTCTATTTATCTAAGTATCATTTATAAACTAGCCAATCCATGGGAAATTCTAGCTGTGTACATAATTTAAAAAATACATAGGTCAATATTTAAACATCATTGGCCTGATATTCAAAGGATTTAGGTTGCTAATGCTGAGTGTGTATTTATTTTATTTATTTAACATTTCTTATATACCGCCTTTCATGATATCAAGGCAGTTTACATTGAACAAACTGAAATTACATTGAACAGGGCATTATAACTTGGCCTCTGTGAAAACTTACTAGGGCTGAGTGCTATGGTTTTGCTTAAATTTTCACTAAATTGCTAAGTCTTTAAATGGGAGTCAAATATGTTCATGAGCGTGCGTACTCCAGAGCTAGAAACAGTCAGAGAGGGAGAGAGAGGGAGGAAGAGAGAGAGGGAGGGAAAGAGGGGGAAAGAGAGAAAGATGGAGAGAGATGGGGAGGGGGATAGGGAGATAGAGAGAGAGAGAGGGAGAGACAGGGAGAGAGATGGAGGGAGAGAGAGAGAGAGGGAAAGAGGGGGGAGGGAGATGGAGAGAGAGAAAGAGAGAGATGGGGAGGGAGACAGGGAGATAGCAAGGGAGAGGCAGGGAGAGAGATGGAGGGAGAGAGAGAGAGGGAAAGAGAGGTAGAGAAACAGAGAGAGATGGAGGGGAGACAGAGAAACAGAGAGAGAGTGGAGGAGGAGGGGGAAAGATCAAGTGAGAGGGCGGAGACAGAGAGAGAAGGAGAGAAAAATTTAAACTGCTAAGATATATTCAGCAGCACAGATTTCATCATATATCATTGTCTGCTGTTTTCAGTATGAAATATGAAATGATTTGATATAAGTTTTTACCGTAGTTGGGTCCCTGAGGTAATAACAGCTTCTCATAAATTAGATGGTTGCATGTAAAAATGTAATGTGTGCCTTTGAATCAATGCTGTCTCTTGGCAATCTGATTGGAAGTAGATTGCCAGATCTTTCTTCTGAGGCAATGGGGGTTAAGTCACTTGTCTAAGGCCTCAAGGAGTGCTAGTGGGAATCAAATGCTGACTTTTTTTGTTATCAAACTACATTAAGTTAGCTCAATAAAAAGGGCTCATTTACAACTTATTTGTTGACCCTCATTTCCACATATCCTAGTTGGCTAACATGGTAACCACAATTTCTTGCTAAGGTAACTACATAAAGCTCTAAAATAACAAAAAAAGAAGCAGATTAAAATTTATAAACACCTAAAAATAGATAGGTCTTAATTCAGCCATGGTCGTCAGGTTTTTGTTTTTTTTTACTCCAGCTGCTGTGGCTAAATGAAAACCAGATATTCAGTGCCAGTATCTAGATCATGTCTGGTGCTGAATAACAGGGCAATGTGACCAGTGCCAGCACTATCCCTATAGTGATCATTTCAGCGTTGCTATATGGATAGGCTATTTGGATAGCAATTAGAACAGCTTTCTCCTAGCCTACTGTAAGTTATGCCGATAGATATATATATATATAGCTGCACTGAAAACCATCTCTATGTGGATAATTCGCTGCTCTGCCTATAGACTGCACCAAGACGATGCGGATAGTGCCAAGGTAACCAGACATGATATTCTGTAGCAGAGTACCACTGAGTATCCAGGTCAGTAGCACTCCGTAGCAGGAGCTACTGTATGGATCAGCCCGGAGATGTTTTAGGTATAAGGGACTGAGGGCAAGGTTGGCTTTTGCCATCTCTTCCATTGTGCTGTGCTACCTGGGTATTCATGCCAGCCCTCTCTGAAACATATGCAGAATATAATCATTTCATTGGGGGTTTTTTTATTTTAAGTGCCATCAAGTCAATGCCGACTCCTGGGTTTTCTTGGCAAAGAATAACTGAAAATAGATTGCCAGGCCTTTTCTTCCAAGGCAATGGAGGGCAAAGTGATGTGCCCAATGTAACAAGGGGTGCCAGTAGGAATCAAACCCTGATTTGTTGAGTATTGCTCTAACCACTAGGCTGCTCTTCCACTCCAACCAGTTGGGCGTATGGTAAATCATTTTCATTTTTATCTTGGAGCATGTTGCCCTATAAGATATTGCATTTTATGAGAAGGGTATGGATAATGCAAAGTAATATATAAAAAAATAACCACTAAATTACAAAAATAATTGGATCAACCATACACACAATGCAATTAATAAACCAACTCAAACATAAAAAACATTTCTACATAAAACATGCTACATATTTTGTTTTACAGTTTCTAGCCTTTCATGCATTGTTTTATGTAGAAATGCTTTTTAGTTTGAGTTGGTTTATTAATTGCATTGTGTGTATGGTTAATGCAAAGTATTTGCATGCCTTTGGCTAAAGGTTACTACTACTACTATTTATGAGACGAAGATGCATAACATTGTCAGGGGATGTGCAAAAATGACATAGATGTGTGCTTACTGCGACCTCTGACACGTCATGAAACTCTTATGGAAGCCTAGGGTACGGCATCTGCAAATGACAGCAAATAAAGACCAGCATGGTCCATCTAGTCTGCCCAGTAAGGTGACTAGAGTTGTAGCATTGTACCTGCTATTCTGTGCATGTTATTCCTCCTCTGTGCCTTTGCTTAAGGTTGTAGCTGCCACTCCAGGTAGGATACCCCTCTCTGTTTATGAAGTTATTCTGGTTTGCTTCAATTCCAGCTTCTTGTTATAAAGTGATCCCGGTCTGTTCCATGACTTTTTGAATTCGGTCACTCTTTTTTGCCCCCACCACCTGCTTCGGGAGGGCATTCCAGGCATCCACCACCCTTCCCATGAAAAAGTATTTCCTGATGTTGCTTTTATGTTTTCCTCCTTGCAGTTTCATTTCATGTCCTCTAGTTCTACAGCTTTCCCCGTCTTTGAATACCCTTTAAGTATTTAAACATCTGTATCATATCCCCCTGTCTCTCCTCTCCTCTAGGGTATCCATATTTAGGCCCCATATCATCTTGGTCGCCTTCCTTTGAACCATTTCAAGTCTTTTTATATCCTTTATGGTCTCCAAAGCTGAACATAATACTCCAGATGCCAGTGTTCCTCTTGCTAATTAATCAGGACTGTGCAAACAGTCATCATGCTTATTAAAAAAGACCTTAAACAGACATGCTCATCTCTTCATTTCCCAATTATCGTGGGAAGCGTTTTTGGAAAGAGTTTTCAGGAACTGCCAGAATGTGTCCCTGTGAAAACCACCAGCTGCTTCCTGTGACAATAATCTGCTCATTTTCGAGTTCCTCATCTCTTCTGTTGTAGATGAACTTAAAAAATGAAATGCTACATATTTTGTTTTACAGTTTCTAGCCTGTCATGCATTCAGCCCAGTTCAACTTTGATGCATTTTGTTGGATTTTCTCCAACACGGCAGTCTAGTAGTAACTTGGGAAAAATACCCTTTCAATGGAGAATCCCCAGACAAACAAAAATAAACAGAAGAAATGAAATAAAAATAATCATGCATGCAGTCCAAAATGATGGCAAAAGCTCTCAGATTTTCACACAGTTTTGGTTGGTTCCTAAATTTTCACACAGTTTTGGTTGGTTCCTAAATCTAGGGTATATCAACAACTCACCAAGTGTGATATTCATTCCCATAGTGGGCTGGTTTCCCTATGTATCTTCTGTGTATATGATTCCATGTAGTATGTTTTGTAAATAGTTACCCCGGTTATCCAAGTTATTTATACCCTGTTACCTGTAAACTCATACGTGTTAAATGTACTGAGCATTTTGTTCCATGTGAACCGCGCTGATGCTGAATAGTGCGGTATATAAGAGACTGTAAATAAATAAATAAAATAAATAAATAAAATCTCTCTTAGACAAGGTCCTTTGGAAGAATGGTATTGAATCCTTCTTCCATTTCTCCTAGATTCTTTATTTACCGAGGAGCTTGAGTAGATCATCTCTCTTTCTACCACTCCTCTTCCTCAACTCCTTTCTCTTTCTGGTGATCTGCTTTTTTCATCTCTGTGCTGTGACTCCTCTTTCCACTGCTGTCAGCTCCTTCCCCCCTCACCCCTCAGGGACCGGAATCTGGCAGCATCTAGTACTTATCTCCTGAGTTCCTCTTTCCGGTTCTTCTTCTTTCTCTTCATTATGGTAGCAACCTGGAACTTCTCTTTGTGAGATCTCTCCTCCTCTGATCCATTCTTAGTATATTGTGCTTCTCGTTGAGCAAGCTGGTGGGAGCTTGTATCTAGCTCTCTTCCCTTTCTCTAATATGGCACTTTGAAAAGCCCCTCTCCCCAGTCTCCTTCTCCCTAGAGGCCAGGAATCCAACTCCTACATGTTTCTGGTCTTGGGGTCACATACCATGACAACAATGAACCTCACTCCTAAGTGGAGTATGATCTCAATCTTTCAAAAATAAGTGGTTGAATTCGCTTGAAAATTGCTTAGAGAAAACAAACCTTTTCTATCCAAACCAATGAGCATGGGTTTGAAAATAGACGTCTATGTACGCTGCCGCAATCCCCATCCTAACCGTGCCACTAGGAACGCCTCCCCTAAATGGAGGTAAAACTTCATGTGCTGTGATAATTTTACATGGCTAAATAGCTTTTTAAAATGACTTTGGGTAAAATGGGCAAACCTCTTTGCCTTTCTTGATGTGGAAGGTTCCAACCTGGAACACAGGAAGTTTCTCTTCTGTGTCAGATCTAACAGGGGTCAGATTCCCGCCATATTTTTCACAAGACTGATTTCTTTCAAGTTGGTAAAACATATCCTGCCAGAAGGAATTGCCTGAGATTATACAAACATGATGCATTAATGACGAGGCCGCGGGGCTGGCTCCCCGGCGGCCGACCGTAACCGGGCACATGGCCGGTGCGGGGACCCTGCTCACGGCTTCGCGATGGGCGGTTGCTGGGTGGGCATTATTTGAATGCATTGGCTCGCCGGAGAGAGACGGCGTGGCGAGCCAATGAGGATAAGCGGGGCCAAGGGCATTGTGAGAAGGCGCGGGTGGGCGGCAGTCTTCGGCAGCAGGGGCAGAGGTAGGGTGCGGTGTCTATTGCCGCTCTCTCAGGTGTCGTCGGCATCGTGTGGAGCTGCTAGGAATCGGTTGGGGTGCGGGAGCGGTGAGGCTCCGACAATCAGGCGGGCAGAGCGGAGCCGGCGTGCGCGAGGTGCTGCCGTTTGAAGGAAGCGGATTCCGTTCGCGTGTTGGTGGAGGCAAGTACTGTGTTGGCATGCAGTCTTAATATTAAAAAAAAAAAAAAATCACAAACAAGAGACGACGTCGGGCCTCGTGGGGTGATTATTTCTATTGCAGTTGTATTTCCTAAGGGTGAGAATGCCAATGCGGAGGGGGCGGCAGGCAAGAGTCAGGGGGCCTGGCAGGGGGGGCGTGCAGCGGTGGGCAGGTGGGGGGGCAGTCAGTGCCTCCAGAGGGGGAGCCAGGTGGGGTTACCAGGGGGGCTGCGGGGGGCGGGTTGGTGATTAGGGCGGCTCTTGGTGCTGGGGGCCGGGGCTCCGCAGGCAACAGGAGGGCTATGGCAGGAAGGGGGAGGGTGACAGCCAGGTGACAGCCAGGAGGCAGAAAGGGGGACCCTCTCTTCGGGGGCATAGGGGGGGTGGGGTGTGTGTTGCTGGGCAGCCGGTAAGGGGAAGCGGGTCTCATGAGCTGGAAATGGAAGCTGCTGAAGCTGTGGTTTCTAATGAGGCCATTACTGGTGAGGGGGAGAGGGGTAGTGTGTCTCAGGAGAGTACTGGGAATTGGTGGGGGGGGGGGCGAGGGTGCAAGGTTGGGGTGGGTAGGAGCTGGGGGATGGGGCCCGGGGTTGGGGGTGGAGGGTTGGGCCACGCCGTGGCACGGGGCCCATATCTTTGGTCAGGGTCCTTCTTTTCAGATGGGTTGGGCAGGCGGTTTAGCGGGTGCGGGGACACCAGGCGGGTCTGCAGCATGGGATCATTGGTGGGGTGGAGGGCAGGGCTCATCTAGGGCCGAGTGGTTGGCGGCGTGGCAGCCGGTCGTTTCCCCGGTTGTCTCCCCCCCTTCCTTTCCTTTCTTTTCTTGTCTCCACAGGCTACGGCGATGGCTCAGGCTGCGGGGCAAGGTACGGGTGTTCAGCTTGCTACAGTGAGTAGGGGGGCCGGAGAGGCATCAGGAGGAGCGCGGTGGCACGAGGCCAGCTCTGTGGATGGCGGTGTGATGCAGCAGGTGGACTCGAGGATCCCGGAGCCGGAGAGCCTGCCAAGGGAAATGCAGGCTGGCGATGAGGCAGCTGCAGGTGAGTTTCAAGCGGATGGTGGGGCCGTGTCGGAGCGGACGGGCGTGCAGGATGGGGGGGGGGGGGGGTGCAAGGCTAAAAAGAAGAGAAGGCATTCCCGCAGGCGTCGCCATAGTTTTGAGTCATCTTCTTTGTCCACTTCTTCCTCTTCATCGGGAACCGCCCGTTCGGGGCCTGGGGTTAGCCAGGCGCAAGTTAGGTCCTCTGGTGGGAGGGGCATGCCTACGCTTATATCATTCGCGGAGTTATGGGAAGGGGTTCCCAGAAATTTACGTCATAAGATTTGGAAGAGGCAGTACATAGACATTTTCAGATTGTTGGAGGGCAGGAAACGTTCGGGTGAGAGTAGGAGGACGAGGAAGGAGGATGAGAAGGCGGGACGGTTAAGAAAGGTCTCGCGTAATGTAGTGAATTGGGTCAGAGCCTTTTTGAGATTGACAAGTGTTTGGGGTCATCAGTCTCCAGAGGATTATGGAATGCTGTTGGCTTACGCGGACTCCATCTTGGAGGCGGCGCAGACACATGAGGGGTTCGTTTGGTTGAATTACGATGAAAGGTTTAGGGACGAGATGGAGGAGAGTAAATTGTTGACATGGGGTACGCAGGATATCAATTTGTGGCTGACTCAAATGTCGGTAAGGATGGGTGCTGGTGTGGGCGGTGGTGCGAGAGTCCTGACGGGTAACGTGTCGGGAATGGGTTGGCCCTTTCGGGCGGTGGGGGATACCCCCCACAGAAAGCAGGGGGGGGGAGCTGGGGACATTTGTTGGCGATTCAATAAGTCCTCATGCCCATTCCCTGACTGTAAGTTCCGCCATGCCTGTTCGGCCTGCGGTGGCGGGCATTCAGCAAGTAAATGTCTTAAGAAAGGCAGGGCGGGCATTCCCCCCACAGTTCCCAAGTAATGCGGATGTTTCAGGGTTGGCTCCCACTCCGATTCGTAGGGAGATTGTAGGGGAGTGGTTGAGAGGTTATCCGCGGGGGCGGGATAGGGCGGTGTTGGAAAGGGGGTTTCAAGTTGGTTTCCATATTCCGGTCCAGGGGACAGTGAGGGGTAGGTCAGCGCGCAACTCTCCGTCAGTTCGGCGTTTGGCGACGGTAGTCCGCGATAAGTTGGCGGCGGAGTTGAGCTTGGGCAGAATTGCAGGTCCTTTTACTGAGCAGCCCTTCACGGATTTGGTGGTGTCACCACTGGGGGTAGTGCCGAAGAAGGAGCTAGGGAAGTTTCGCTTGATCCATAACCTGTTATTTCCGGTAGGGGATTCAGTGAACGATCATATACCTAAGGAGTTGTGTGCGGTGCGTTACGCTTCATTTGACGAGGCGGTTAATTTGGTGAAACGGTGCGGCCCGGGGGCTCGGATGGCGAAGGTGGACATTGAATCGGCTTTTCGGCTGCTGCCAGTGCACCCCTCTGATTTTATTTGTTAGGCTTCTGCTTTGATAATGAGTTCTTTATTGATAAATGCATGCCTATGGGGTGCTCAGTGTCTTGTGCGTACTTTGAGATGTTTAGTTCCTTTTTGCATTGGAATTTGGTCTGGAGGGTCAGATGTGGGAATGTGGTGCATTATCTGGATGATTTTTTGTTTGTCGGGGCGGCGCAGTCCGAGGAGTGCCAGCAGTTATTGGATGGCTTTGTGGATATGGCTTGCGCTTGTGGACCTCCGATGGCTGTGGTAAAACTGAAGGCCCAGCCACGCATATTACTTTTTTGGGGGTGGAGCTTGATTCGGTGGCAATGGTGGCGCGCCTCCTGATGGGCAAGGTGGTGAGGTTGCGGGTACTGGTGGCTAACGGGTTGTCGTCCACTAAGCTCTCTTTGCGGGAGTTGCAGGTATTGATTGGCTCCTTGAATTTTGCATGCAGAGTCATACCGATGGGACGCGTTTTTCTGCGACGATTGGCTGCGGCCACAGCTGGAGTAAGGAAGCCGCATCATCGCATCCGAATGTCCCAGGTCATGAAGGCAGACTTGCGGGTTTGGGACGAATTCCTGGAAGGTTTTAATGGGATATCAGTCCTGATGGAGGCAGAGGTATCCAGCTCTGATTTACAGTTGTACACCGATGCAGCTGGTAGCACAGGGCTGGGTATTTATTTCAGGGGGGGAGTGGTGTGCGGCCAGTTGGCCAACGGTGTGGCACACTGCGGGTCTGACTAGTAACATTATGTTCTTGGAGCTGTTTCCATTGTTAGTTGTGTTGTGGTTGTGGCCTGACAGGCTACGGAATTGGAGAGTGGTGTGGTGGTGTGACAACGGGGCAGTGGTCGCTGTGATTAACCGGTATACGCCGCGTTGTGCGCAAGTGGCGGGGCTGATGAGGGACATCGTTTTGGCTTGTTTGCGTTTGAATGTCTTTGTGACGGCTAGGCATATTCCTGGGTGCACTAATAGAATTGCTGATGCCCTTTCTCGTTCCAAGTGGGAGTTGTTCCAGACCTTGGCACCAGAAGCGGACGACGAAGGGTTGACGGTTCCAGATCAATTATGGCGGATTGGCCAGCGGAGATGGTGCTGTTGTTGAAGAATTCTGTGTCGGCGGCGATGTGGTCGGCGTATCGGAGAGGTTTCGACACAGTGGTGGAATTCCTGGAGTCTTATGGATGGCAGCCAGGTGTGGCCCCGGACAGCTTATTGGGACTTTATATAGTCCAGGCAAAAGGCAATGGTGTTTCCAGGGCATCGGTGCGGAGTCAGTTAGCTGGCTTCACCTTCTTTGCTAGAGCAGCGGGATGGGGCTACGCAGTTCCTGGGTTTCTGGCTCGGAAGTTGTTACATGGTTGGGAGCGAGCTTGTCCATCGCCTCGGGACTCGAGGTTGCCAGTTACGCATGAACTGCTGGTCAGGCTTTGTGCGGCGTTGCTGGGTGTAGCCTCATCACGCTATGAGGCTACACTCTTTAAGGCAGTGTTTTGTCTGGCTTTCTTCGGAGCCTTTCGGATGGGGGAGTTGGTGGCGAGCTCTGGTCGGGCCACAGGTGGTGGTGGCTTGTTGAGCAGTCATGTGTTGGTTGGGGAGGGGCAGCTGAAGATACGGCTGGTGCGATCGAAGACGGATCAGTTGGGGAAGGAGTTGTGGGTGGTTTTGAAAGAAGTGGTTTCCCTGCCTACTTGCCCAGTGTCGGCCTTGAGGGACTACCTTTTGGAGCGCCCGGTGGCGGGTCGGCTGCTTTTCGTACATGAGGATTTGCGTGGGGTGACGCATTTCCAAGTCGTGGCTGTGCTAAGAATGGTCCTGCGGTACATAGGCATGGACCCTCAGTGATTCACGCCGCATTCCTTTCGTATTGGAGCGGCCACCAGTGCGGTGGCGGCGGGGCTCTCAGAGGCAGAGATATAGAGCATTGGCAGATGGAGATCGCAGGCCTTTAAGGGTTATGTGCGGCTATGAGGAGTGAGATCTGTCTGTATGGCTAATTCTCTTTTCTCTTTCAGATGCTGTGTGGTGCCCACATGGATGTTGGATGATCGGACATTCATTTGTGCATTGGGCGGGACTGCAAGCAGCTGAACGGCCATTGGGGTGTAATTTAGGTCTTGACCCGGCAGTGGTGTCCGTCTTATGGCTGGGTGAGCGTGGTCTGCGTTGGCCGCAGCTTTTACCTTTGCTTCGGCACCATCAGCGAGTGAGGAAAGAGCCAGCAGTGATTTTACTGCATGTGGGAGGCAATGACCTGGTTGGATGGACTTGTAAACAGTTGATTTGAGCTGTAAAGAGGGACTTGGCTGAGGTTCTGAGGATGTTTCATGACGTTATTTTGTTGTGGTCGGACATCATTCCAAGGCCGGCCTGCCAGCAGCAGCGGCGATGGTCTTGTGGTCTGGCCAAAATCAATCGGCAGATCGGGCGGTGAGTGTGTGACCAAGGGGGATATCAAATTTTGCACTCCTGGGTTGATGCTAATTGTTTTGGTTTGTACCGGCAAGACGGAGTGCACTTATCCCCGTTTGGGATGGATTTACTGCTTAATGACTGGCAGGAGGCCTTGGAGTGTATCGTTCAGTGGGAGGCTAGATGGTCGCAGCTTGGTCATGGGGGGGGCGGCGTAGGGGGCGTGAACTTCTCCTACGCCGGGTGGCGGGATCCCGGAGGTTTCCGGGGTCCGGAGCCTTAAACTGGAATTGGGACGGGGGCGGTTGCCCCCAACCCGGATGATCCCTGGCCAGTCTTTGCTAGTAATATGGCGAGGCTGGGTAAAAGGGGGGGTTGGCGTTTGCCGCTGGCACGGCCGCGGCGGGAGTGGAATGAGGTCACCTTGCTAGTGATATGGCGGGTGAGGGCTCGTTCCGCTCGTGGGTTATTATTAAGAAGTTTATGTTTCAAGGAAATGGTTTTGGAATGTTATGACTGTTAATAAAGCTGCGACCATATGATCCCAAGAACTGTGTCTGTGTAGTTTGTATGGTTGGTTTGGGGGGAGGGGGGGCTGTTTAGGTTGGGGGGCAGCAGGGCACCACCGGGTCCTAGCTGCCTCGGTTATGACGAGGCCACGGGGCTGGGTCCCCAGCGGCCGGCGGTAACCGGGCTCACGGCCGGTGCGGGGACCCTGTTTGCGGCTTTGCGATGGGTGGTCACTGGGTGGGCATTATTTGAATGCATTGGCTCGCCGGAGAGAGACGGCGTGGCGAGCCAATGAGGATAAGCGGGCCAAGGGGATTGTGGGAAGGCGCATGTGGGCGGCAGTCTTCGGAAGCAGGGGCAGAGGTAGGGTGCGGTGTCTATTGCTGCCCACCCTCCCGCCCTTTCCTTTCGTGTGGTGGTATGATTTTGAGTGGGTTGTCGCAACTGTGGGGGGGGGGGGGGGGACGGGAACCTGGAGGTTTCTGGGGTCCGGAGCCTTAAACTGGAATTGGGGCGGGAGCGGTTGCCCCCAACCCGGATGACCCCTGGCCGGTCTTTGCTAGTAATATGGCGAGGCCGGGTAAAAGGGGGTGGCGTTTGCCGCTGGCACGGCCACGGCGGGAGTGGAATGAGGTCACCTTGCTAGTGATATGGTGGGTGAGGGCTCGTTCTGCTCGTTATTAATTTTATGTTTCAAGGAAATGGTTTTGGAATGTTATGACTGTTAATAAAGCTGCGACCATATGATCCCAAGAACTGTGTCTGTGTAGTTTGTATGGTTGGTTTGGGGGGGGGGGGGAACAGGGCACCACCGGGTCCGAGCTGCCTCGGTTACTATCACTTCTTGAAGATTAAAAAATCAAGGGTCTCCATTCTGCAGTTCCTTTATGTTCACAAATTTTGTTAACATTGATTAAACTTAAGAAACAACTAAACAACAGAGAATAGCTGCAGCTGTAACAATCAAACTCCTAAGGTAGAGAAAAATTAGCGAAATTCAGTTGACATTAGTACTACTTGTAGCAAAGTAGCCTCAAGTCTTCTAAGGTTGTGCTATATTGAGATACAAATAAGTATGGTAATATTGTCTGAAACACAAAAATTTTAGAATAATCATAAATGAGGTAATATTTGAAAGAGATTTGCTTAACAATGTTTTACATGGTCAAGTAAACTCTTCTAATATTGTTTGGGGGTCTGCGTGCTATCGCTGTGCAGGGGCACTCCGCACCACTGCTGCTGTTCGCTCACACAGTTTCTCCCATCTGTTCACTCTTTCAAATCTTGTCAGAATGGCTCAAGAGTTTTAACACAAAAATTCACTTTATTAGTCCACATAAAATGCAAACAAAACTATATCAAGGACAGTTCACTTGCTTGGTTCCTGTAAACAGTATTTATTAGGAAGCTGTCCTAACTTGATCCAGATACTTATCTGGATAGTGGACTGAACGTTGGTGCTCTCCTGATAACTCTAGCGCTTACTGCACTATGGGGCATGTTTGCTAAAGTGCTGTAAGGTTGGGCATCTTAGTGCATGGTAAATGCAAAATATTAGTGTTGGAGGTGTGTCCAACCATTGGGGGCGTTCCCCTCATGTCCCCATGCAGTTAGCGTGGTGCAGAGGATCTTGCTGTGCTAAACCAACCGCCGCATTTAATGTAGGAGCACTTACTGCCTCCCACTGAGGCTCCCACACAACTGCAACAATTATGATTAATGGCATTACATTTATTTTATAAATTTTTATTTATTTAAAAAAATGTATATTCTGCACTAAGACCTAGGTGGATAAGAAAAAACATAAATAAAATGTACACCTACAAACAATAACATAACATAACATCACATAACATAAGTATACCTTAAAAACATATAAACCTGCTAGCTTGCTAATGTACAGGAAAAAGCCTGCCCCCACCCACGTGACGACTAGTTTATGCAAATGGTTGAAAAAGCTTGCTAAAATAAATATGCCTTCAGTTTTTTTCAAAACACCAGAATATCCGAAATGCAACGCAATTCTGATGGCAAAGCATTCCAAATTTGTGGAACAGCCTCCAAAAATATTCTGTTATTAAACACTTGAAAATGAGTCCACTGAAATGCCGGAACATCTAACAGTAAAGTCTCTTGCAAAAATAAAACACAAGAAGGACAATAAACTCGCAAAGAAGCTGACATGCTAAGTGGGGCTCTATGATCAAGAGACTTAAATACCAACATGATGACTTTATATAAAATGCGGAATTTAATTGGTAACCAATGTAACTTACATAAATCGGTAGAAATGTGCTCAAACCTTTGACTGTTAGTATAAGACATGCTGCTGCATTCTGTATCAACTGCAAAGGCCGAATAGCATATGAGGAAAGCCCAAGAAATAAACGATTAAATAGTCAAGTGGTAACAGAGCCAAAGCTTGAATCGCAGTACTCAGATTCTCAGAAGACAAAAACGGTTTAAGTTTGCAAATTAAGTGATGCTTAAAGAAGGCAGCCTTAGTAAATTTCTGTGTATGAGCTTCCATATTCAATTGGGAATCAAATACGACCCCTAGGTCACGGACTTGAAATCCCACTGGTAACAAGCAATCACCAGCTCACGTGGAAAGGGATACTGGGTCAGGAAGTACCCAGGAAAGAAGCAAAATGTTGGGTTTATTCACATTCAACACCAATCTATGTCATCCAAGATTTTATAGTACTAATGCACAAACCAGCATATAAATGATGCCTGTGCTCACTACAATGTACAGTCTGCGCCCACACTCTTCCCTAAACCCATCCAGCTCCTGCCCCGTCAAATGCTAAGTGGTTAGCATGGGAATTTTACCATACTAATCATACTAATTATGAGATAATTGTTGCCATGGTCCCACACCAGCTGCTTAGTGTGGGTTTTAGCACATGGTGCCCGATACAGCACGTCAGTAAATAGTTTTATTAATTTTTTAATTTTTTAAATTTATTTATTATTACTCTTATACCGCTCCTTCCTGAGATCAGGGCCGGTGTACAATAAACAACATTATTACATAGAACACATTTTTTAACATTCTAAAATTGTAACAGGCAGAACTATGTACAAGGCAAGGCGTAGGCTTTACAAGGCAAGGCGTAAGTTGTTAAGGGCATTTCAACAGTCAGAACTATGTACAGGTGGTGGCAGGTGAGACTAATTACAATTGGAGGAGAAGTGAGTGTCATTGTATGTGTTGATTTTTGGGTGATTCAGGGGACGAAATATGTCCCTCTATGTACAGTATATTCATTGTCATTCATTATCGAGATAGTGGTGCTGAATGTATGTATTTATTGAAGTCCTGCAGGTTGGCATTAAAAAAAGCAAAAAAAAACAACAACAACTGCGGTGTTTAAATATTGACCCAGTGGTACCTTCTTTTATGGGATATAGGCATATATTTTCCTGGAGGCAGAGAAGAAATGGAGTTCAAGCAGGATTTGGGCTTACGCAGGCTTTTTATACAATATTCTTACCAGGGGACACACACACATAGACAATTACACTTGACAATTTTTTAAAGGCACATAGGTGCATACGTGTCTTCATAGCCTAGGTTTGCTATTGTAAAATTACCCTTAAAGAGAGTACATTTCAAAGAAGCTCCATGGGTGATCCAGGTGTACTCATGTAAAATGGGCTTTTAGAAATTGCCCCATTTATTAAACTTGCGGTTTTCCGGGTCATGCTCCGTCTTCATAACTGGAACTGACATTTCAGCCACCATACTTGGCTATCTTCAGGGCAAAGTGGTTGAGCAGTGAATGTCTGTTCTTTTATATAGTAATCCTCAAACTGGATTGGTGGGATTGAGGAGCGAAATTTGAATTTGAATTTTGGAGGGAAAATCCTTTGGTCTCAAACCTTCTCCAACTGACTTTCCTATATATATTTATAAATGACATTTTCAGGACAGGGGGAAAGTTTAATTAATTTAGTTTATTTGATATCATAATTTCATATGAAAGCAAAGTGGTTTGCAGTACAAAACTATTGTAAAATAAATAATATACTGTTAGGGAAGTGAATCTGTGATCAGAGATTAGATTTTACAATTCCCACCAATATTGCTCCCCATGAATCCAACCTGCATGAAGAACAGGAGCAAAGTTGGCCAATAGTTTTGCACTTATGTACCCGAAGACTTTGCAAGATGGATTTTCAAAAGGAAACTTTTTGGGACATTTGTCTCTTAAAATGAGCTTTCAGGACTCGTTGCCAGATCTATGAAGGAAATTAGCATAAAAAGGCAACAATGCCAAAATAAACAATACGACTCCCAAGCAAAATCCAATAACTCTCAGATGCCAGACGATATCTAAAGAAGCCTGTAGTTTATTGTAAAAACAATTGTTCTTCGGAAATTATAGAAAGAAGGGTGCCAAGAAGAATCTGGAAGCCAGAGGAGTAACTTCAGACTCTGTTATTATGCGATTATTAACCACAATAGCAATTATTTGTTACAGAAAATGAATAGATGCACGTGTTCTTTGTTGTGCTGGCGATCACCAGAGATTATTTGCAAACTAAAAGTCAGTTCTTACAAATAATTCTAGAACTAATGCTTAGGTGTAGTTCTTATTCAGCATGTTCCGTGAAGATGCTCATGGGGGCAGGCAGAGGGGAGTCAGGTTGGTCTTTGCCCAGGATGTCTCTATCACTCCCTTATCTTAGCTAATAATTTACATTTTTTGCAGATCAGGTAGAAAAGGTGGGGCCATTGCTGGGCGTTTTCTTTGGAATTTTCCACACGTTGTTCAGCTTGCTCTGGGTATTTTGGAAGATCAGAGCCAACTCGGCGTCCCGGCCTTGCAGCTTTGAACAGAATAGCATTTTTTTTCAAAGCCATTTCTGCAGCTGTCTACAAATTGCCTTTCCTCAATGCATTTAAAAAGCATGCACATTATTCCACAATGCACGTATTTTCCGCTTCATATAGAGGAAGTGTTCTTTAGGGCGTGTCCTTGAGCGGGTTCATAGAATAATGCACGTAGATTACATTTCCAACCTTATGCACGTTATTTTTGACAAAAAGCTACTCACACAAAAATCAGCTGCATATATGCGTGAGTGCTTGCGAACCCTGGCACAATTTGAAGTGAAACCATGAGGGAAAATGGGTGCAATGTCCATAGGTAAAAGGTGTCCATGGACTTTGTCCCAGTATGGAAAGTCCAAGAGTTGCCCCATTAACTGCACTGGACGTTCAGTGAGCATTGTCCTGTTTAAATATTGGTACTCTGGAGAGTATGATAAGTGGGTACCATTCCAGCAGGTGCTCTAGGTGAACCCTCTTTCCTGTCTTCCCCCCCTGCTGCCATCCCCGCCTCTGTCCCTCTCTGGGTCCTACAGAGGCAATGACATTAAAACAGCAAAGCAGTGTTTACCCAAAGCCTCCAATGCTGTGTTGTTTTAATATCATAGATGCCGCTGTGGGTCCCAGAGAAGGTGGCAGAAGTGGCAATGGGCTGCTCTCAAAATGTTGGTGCTTTACGTGACCACCTAGTTTGCCTACTGGGCAACATTCCTACCAAGCTGTTCAGATGTCCTCTGGCCAAGCAGCTGTCAATAGATGGAGATGCTGCGATATAGCTTCGTTAGTTGCGAGCAGCAGGTGTTGTCTGCTTCCTACTGAAGTGCGGCCAGGGGACTCCCATGCTGCTTGGCAGGAACGTTGGTTACAGACCTAAGTAATATGTCTTTAATTTCTTGATCCTGTTGATTACGTTTTGGACTTTCTGGCCTGTATTTTCAAAACAGTTGCCTTCATTTTATATCTACAATAAAAATGTTTAAACAGAGCCTATTGTGGATCTATAACTCAACTTCAGGATGTCATCTTTTCCTGTGCTGCCTTCATGTTCGAGATTTAAAACTGTACAGCTACAATTCCTTTCTGCACATGCTGACGCACAGCAAACCCTCTGCTATTGCATAAACCTTAGATAATGCAGGCATGTTTGTGGTTTATAATTTCCAGAGGCTCTGCGGTAGTGTTCTTAAACCATCAAGAAGCCATTGCAAGGCTCTCAGGTTCTGTCTAACAGCAGTCTAAAGCTCAGGCAATACAGTGTTTCAGATGCTTTGCATTGCTATTTCAGTTATTTTTGCATATTTTTAAGGTTTGTTCATGTTAATTGAGCAGCTATAACTATGTAGATTAAGGGCGCCTTTATTAAAGTCCACTAAGGATTTGCCATTAATGCACCGATCTCATGTGCATTAATGGCAAATCCTCCATATTAGCTGTCGGGGGCGTGACCAGCATTTTCCTGGCAGCTAATGCACATAGGGATTGCCTAATGTGCTCTCCACTATGGTGTCATTATATGAACCCACATTAGGCGACCTGTTGCTGCCAAGCGCACGGCAATAACCGGGACTCTCACGCCACTGGACTTTGTATGCCCATATGCCACCCATTCCCCACCCGCTCTTGCGAATGCCGATTAAGGTTGTGTTTTAGTGTATAGTGGCACACACTATCGCTCATTAGTGTTTCCGGCTGCCAGTTGCCGCTCATTAAACTGCCTGTTAACCAGCTAATGGGTTTTAGTAAAAGGGGCCCTAAGTTTACTGTAGCATCTCGTATTATTCCTAAAGCACCTACACAGCGCTTCCCTCATTCTTCAACCCAGGCATTCTGTGCTAAATTTTCAAAAGGCTAATTGCAACTTAGTAGAGATGTGGAGTGCCAAAACACATTTGGTTAATCTTCGTTTGAACTGATTTAGTGACCTTTGTGTATTTTTTCATGTTTCTGCACATTTATTTATTTAACATTCTTTATATACAGCTTTTCAGGGTTATCAAAGCGGTTTACAGGGAATTAATAAGGCTGCAGGGTCCCGTACCTGTCCGGCCAGCTGTAACCGATCCGGCGGCTTGTGGCGATCCGGCCCTTCAGCGGGCCATGGGGGAAGGAGGCATCATGGGAGGCCCGGGCTGCGTCATTCAAATTGATTGGCTCCCATGGGTGAGTGGCAGCGGCGGGAGCCAATCAGGAATGAAGAGTAGTGAGGGGGGGAGGGAGGAGGACGGAGGGCAAGCCGGCGAGCCCTGCATTCGGGCATGCAGGGAGGAAAGAAGGCAGCAGACGTCGTGAGTCAGCTGGCGTGATTGCAAGTCCGGGGATTGCAGGTCTGGTGCGAGAGAACAGGGCCCGAGTGAGGGGGAGTGGCTGAGCACTTCAGGAGAGGTCGGATGCACGGAGGCAGCCTGCGGGAGCCTGGCGGAGCACGTGGGGGGCTGAGTGTTGAGATGGTGTGGAGTGGGTGAGTTGGAAGGAGCAAGGATAAGGGTGTCGCGGCACATAAGGAGAGCAGCAGCATGCCGACTCGCAGAAGCCGGGCAGTGAGAGGGAAAGGGGCAGGGAGGAATATTGGTATGGGACAGCGCCCGGATGGCCCTCCACGGAGGGAGGTGGTAATCTGTGCAGTGATGACAGGGGGAGGAGGGGTATAGGGAGGCATGCATCGGTGGCCTCATCGGGTAGGGCTGCTAGGTCTGGGGGATCCAGGGGGCAGAGAGGTGCGTGTTCAGGGATGCCCACGAGGGGCAGGGATCAGGTGGGTGATGCTGTGCCCCAGGGTTCTGGGCATGCTGGGCCCGTGGGTAGGTCACCTGGAGAAGTGGGCAGTGAAGCTGGGGGGGCGGTTCAGCTAGGGGAGATGGCGGTCGGGCTTGGACAAGGGGTGCGGCCTTCTATGGGGTGGGGTAGTGATACAGGAGGGTGTGGGGGGGACATACAGGCTAGCGCTGCGAGGCACAGTAACCCTGGCCTGGGGTTTGGGTCAATGAGACAGGAGGGATATTTCCAGGCGTGTGGACCCACGGCATGGGATTATTGGAGGGGTGGGGGGCAGGGTCCATCCAGAGCAGACTGGCTGGGAGCCTGGCAACCCGCCTGGCCGGCGGCAGTCCCCTCCGTGTTCCCTTTTTTACCTCCACAGACTCCTACGGTGTGGCAGCAACATGGTGGATTCGGAGCGGGCAGCGCGAGAAGAGCGGAGATTGGGGTGACGAGACCGACTCCGAGGATGGCTGCAGCAGACGATCATGCTGGGGGGCCACAAAGCATGCAGGAGCCTGAGCTGCCAACAGAACGGATGGATGGTGCACCGGCTGCTGGGGACGCGATGGAGCAGGCAGGTGAGTTAATGGCAGGGGGCAATGGGGGACGGTAAAAGGGGAAGGGTCGAGTGAGGGGGTAGGGGGCAAGGCGCGAAAGAAGCAGAAGCATGCTTGTTGGTGGCATCACAGGGATGAGACTTCGTCATCTTCGTCCGGTGAGTCATCAACGGATACCTTGGGGGAGGAATCGGTGCGGCGGGCGGCGGTTTCGGTGGCCGAGGGGGTTGGGGGCAGCGGGAGTACCCCGATGTTGGCGTCCTTTTCGGGGTTGTGGGAAGGGGTCCCGTGGCCTTTACTGTGGAAGATCCGTAAGAGGAGGTACATAGACATCTTCTGGTTATTGGAGGGGAGGCGTCGGTCGGGCAAGAGCCGAAAGAAGAGAAAGGAAGATGAGAAGGCGGGAAGAATCAAACGAGTTTCCCGTAACGTGGTAAATTGGCCTAGGGCTTTTTTGAGGTTGGCATGTGTGTGGGATCACCAGTATCCGGAGCAATATGGAATGCTGCTCGCATATGCGGATTCTATTTTGGAAGCCGCTCAGACGCATGAAGGTTGGGCCTGGCTCAACTACGATGAGACGTTTCTGGACAAGATGGAAAAAAATAAATTGTTGTCCTGGGGGACACAGGATATTAGTTTGTGGTTGACCCAAATGTCTGCCAGAACCGGAGGGTCAGGGAGGCCGGGGGGACCTGGGGGTGTGAAGGGGGGGGGGGAGCAGGAGTAGCGGGAAGGGGATGATCCTTTCGGGCCAAAGGGGCGTCTGCATCGCAGAGAGCCGGGGGCGAGGGAACGGGAGATGTGTGTTGGCAATTCAACAAGTCGTCGTGTCCATTTCCCGACTGTAAGTTTCAGCATGCCTGTTCCATCTGCGGGGGGTGGGGGCATTTCGCCCTCAAAAGCGCAAAAAGTGGTGCCCCCGCCCCCCCCTTGGCCCCCAAGTAGTATAGACTTGGGGGAGCGGGCTTCCACGCCGATACGGTTGGAAGCTTTGCGGCCTTGGCTTTGGCGTTACCCAAGGCAGAGGGACCGGGTGACGCTTGAGAAGGGCTTTAGTTCCAGGTTTCATATCCCAGTGATAGGGACGGTGGAGTCAGTGCAGGTGGATAATGCTGTCTCGGTTAAACGGTTACCCCATATTGTGCAGGATAAATTGCTGAAGGAGCGGGAATTGGGTCTTTTGAAAGCCAGCTGTTCGCAAATTCGTTGGTGTCCCCATTGGGAATCATACCGAAAAAGGAACCAGGGAAGTACAGGCTGATTCACAACCTGTCATTCCCTGTAGGGTCGTTGGTCAATGATCTGATTCCGAGGGAGCAGTGCACAGTGCGGTATGCGTCCTTTGATGCAGCAGTGGACTTGGTGCGCTGATGTGGCTTAGGAAGTTTGATGGCCAAAGTGGACGTCGAATCGGCCTTCCGATTGCTGCCGGTCCACCGTCGGCCTTTCCGTTGTTGCGATTTCGTTTTGAGAGTGGCTGGTATTTTGATAAATGTATGCCGATGGGCCGCTCGGTTTCATGTGCATACTTTGAGATGTTCAGCATGTTTTTGCATTGGGTATTGGTTCAGACAGTGGGATGCGTGAACGTGGTACACTATTTAGATGACTTTCTGTTCGTGGGTGAGGAGCAGTTGTTGCAGTGCCAGGCACTGTTGGAAGGATTTGTGGGGGGTACCCTTGGCAGGGGAAAAAATGGAGGGTCCAGCTACGAGCATCACTTTTTTGGGCATTCAGCTGGATACAGTGGCAATGGTGGCGCGCTTGCCAGGCGAGAAGATAGGGCGATTGCGAATGTTGGTGGCCAATGCTGTGGGATCACGGAAGATCACATTGAGGGAGTTGCAGGCCCTCATTGGCTCTCTGCATTTTGCTTGCAAGGTGATACCAATGGGCAGAGTATTTTTGAGGTGCTTAGCGGCGGCTATGGCGGGAGTGCTGAAGCCACATCACCGTATCAGGCTGTCGCAGAGTATTCACGCTGATTTAGAAGTATGGGATGTGTTCTTGCAGGAGTTCAATGGCATATCGGTTTTGATGGAGGTGGCGATCTCTACTGTCGATCTGCAACTTTCTACGGATGCGGCGGGTAGTGGGGGTTTGGGTATCTACTTTGGTGGTGCATGGTGTGCGGCATCCTGGCCACAGTCTTGGCCGGACAAAGGGCTGACTATGAATATCACATTCTTGGAGTTGTTCCCGTTCTTAGTGGTATTGGAACTCTGGCCAGACAGGTTGCACAATCGCAGGGTGGTTTGGTGGTGTGACAATGAGGTAGTGGTTAGCGTGATCAATAATTATAGGCCATGTTGTCTGCAGGTAGCAGCCTTAATGAGAGCCGTAGTTTTAACCTGTTTGCATCTGTATGCGTCAGTTAGGGCCCGCTATATCCCGGGTAGCACTAACAGGATTGTGGATGCTCTTTCTCATTTTAAGTGGGAGCAGTTCCGGACGTTGGCACCTGAAGTGGACCCCGAAGGAATGAAGGTCCTGGAGCACTTATGGCAGCTTGGCCGGTGGAGATGTTGATGCTGCTGCGACAGTCGGTGGCGCCTGCGACATGGGCGAAGTATCAGCGTGTTTGCGACAGAGTGGTCAACTTTCTTGTGATGAGGGGGTGGCGAGAGGGGCAGGTGCCCGATTAGCTGATGGCAGAATATGTAGTTGCGGCGAAGGCTGCAGGAGTGTCGAAAGCGACAGTGCGGGCGCACCTGGCAGTGTTTACCTTTTTTGCGTGGGCGGTGGGTTGGGGCTTCCAGGTTGGGGGGTTCTTGACACAGAGGCTCCTGCAAGGGTGGGAGCGGTCCCAGCCAACTCCATGGGATGGGCGGCGGCCAATCACGCATGATCTGCTGGCTCAGATCTGTGCGGCACTGCCACGAGTCACGTCCTCCCCTTACGAAACTCGGTTGTTTCAGGCAGTTTTCTGCCTAGCATTTTTCGGCGCATTCCGGGTAGGGGAGTAAGTGGCAGATTCACGCCGGGTATCTCGAGGGACCGGGATAGGGAGGCGTCAGGTGCATCTCTGGGAAACGGAGATGCGCATATTGCTTGCTAGGTCCAAGACAGATCAGCTGGGACAAGGTCAGTGGGTAGTGTTAAGGACGATCGAAAATTCCCCCACCTGCCCAGTGGCATCGTTAAGGGACTACTTGAGGGTGCGGCCAGCATTGAAGGGGCAGTTATTCTTGCACGAGGATGATAGCCTGCTGACGCGCTTTTAGTGTGCGGCAGTGCTACGGTTAGCTCTGAGATGGCTAGGTGTGGAGCCTGTGGGGTTTGCCCCGCACTCCTTCTGGATTGGTGCCGCAACTAGTGTGGCAGCGGCGGGGTTGCCGCAAGGAGTAAGCCAACGGATAGGTCGATGGCGTTCGCAAGCATTTCAGAGTTATGTGCAGTTGTGAGGGGGCTGAAGGGTCTTGGGGGGGCTGCTAACTATTGTTTTGCTTTGCAGATGGGGAAAGGAATCCTGGTACTTGCTGGTTGATTGGTCACTCCTTTGTGCACTGGGCAGAGCAATGAGCAGCGGTTCAGCCGGTGGGGCCTAATCTTGGGATGGACCCAGCAGAGGTTGTGGTCTTATGGCTGGGCGAGCGGGGGCTGCGTTGGATGCAGCTCATTCCTTTGCTGCGACACCATGGGCATATGAAGGATTGGCTGGATCTGATACTCATACATCTGGGAGGCAATGACCTTGGTTCTTGGACCTGTAAACAGTTGATACGGGCAGCCAAATGGGATATGGCCGAAGTATTGAAGATGTTTCCTGATGTCATGTTGTTATGGTCGGATATCATTCCATGGCCTGCCTGCGGGGAGCAGCGGCGATGGTCTCAGGGTTTGACGAAGATCAATCGCCAGATCGGGTGCTGGGTGGTGGAGCGAGGGGGTTACCAGATACGGCATCCCTGGGTGGAGGTTACCTGCGCAGGTTTATACTGGCAGGATGGGGTGCATTTATCCCCGGTTGGGCTAGACTTGCTTCTTAACGACTGGCAGGAGGCCTTGGAATGGGTGGTAGGCAGGATGCTTGCAGGTCGCAGCTTTGGGGGGGGGCCGGTTAGGGATCTGAGGATCGCCTGAACCAGTGGCGGGATCCCGGAGGTTTCCGGGGTCCAGATCCTTAGCTATTAGTAGGGCGGGGTGAGGTACCCTTGACCCGGATAACCCCGGTGGGGCTTTTGCTAGTAATATGGCGAAGCCGGAAGAAGGGGTGGTAGGTTGGTAGCCGTAGACTCTCTGTGGTGGCAACGGCAATGACTTCACTTTGCTACCAACATGGCTGGTGAGTCATTACTGTTGAGGTGGAGGTTTAAATTGATTGTTTGGAATTGTTGTTGACTATGGTTAAAAGTTAATAAAGCTGCGACTGGTGTTATGCCAATATTGGAGTTGTGTGATTACTGCTGGGTGAGGGGGGGGGGGGGAGCTGGAAAGGTGAGCACCGCGTCCGCTGTGCCTCGGTTACAGAACAATGTTTACAAGAAACAATAAAATTGTAACTATTCACATTTAACAATAGATAATTCTTCACAACATTTACAATAATTTGTAAAATATTTGTTTTAATTGTGCACTTTCATGTGCTACAGCTTTTTTGTACGCACAAACCAATTGTATGTGTGAATAAGTGGGTTTAAACGTGCACAAGTGATTTGCACGCACTTTTAATTTTTAGGTGCCCAAGCAAGCCTTAAGTGCACATCCTTCGAACTTAGATCTCTAAAAAACAGGAATTACATATGTAAATCAATCATACGTGCTGAAGACAAATTTCCAAAGGCCATGAACTATGCGTTCAGTTTCAGAGAATGTGGAATTTTGCTTGCGTAGGAACCACAGTTTGGGGGCATGTTTATACCTTTTGCAACATTACTGCATAGAAATGCTGCTTTCTAAATACTTATTTGTGGTGGTGTAGTTTCTATTATCCATATAGAAAGAGAGAATCAAATAATGACTTGGGTTTGGCTGGGTTCTTTGCTATCCCAAAACCTGAAACCACCACATCAAAGAATCAGGAATAAAAATAACTTTTTGTCTGAGATTTTCTTAACTTTTATACAGCATCTTGGTTCATAAGTATGCAAATTAGAATCTTTGCATAATTGCCTGAATATTTTACATTTATGAGCATCAAGTAGAAAGTGGGACATGCTTCAAGTAAGGCATGCTGGACTTTTAGTCACCTTTCAGCATTAATTTTCTTTTGCAGATTTAACAAATGCAACACAATAATAACTTTACGGCTTTCAAATGGCATATTATTAACAAAAATTTCAGTTTGAGCTACCCAGTGTGGATCCTGAATAAGCCATAGGAGTGGAGGAGTGGCCTAGTGGTTGGGGCAAGGTACTTCAGGCTGGAAGGTCAGGGGTTCAAATCCCACTAGAGGACAGCAACCTTGGGCCAGAAGGACTGGGATTTCTAGTCCCACAGGTGCTCCTTGTGGTCTTGGGCAAGCCACTCAACCCTCCATAGCCCATGTTCCCTGTAAAATAGTTATCTCCAAGTTATAATGCCCTGTTCAATGTAATTTCAGTTTGTTCAATGTAAACCACACTGATGCAGAATAGCACAGTATATAAGAGAATAAAAAATAAATAAATAGGAACGATAGCCCCAAGTCGTAAGTAATCATTTGACTAATAAACCCCATGCAGGGTTTCCTTTTGAAAATGAAGGGGCCAGCAACCCCATGGATATATAAGTATCCATGGATACACGAGTGCCCCCCTCTTCTGCTCCCAGTCCTTCCCCTGTTTTCTACATGTGAAAATACATGGACTATCAAACAGCATGGGTGGGGGAACGGGCAGGGAAACACTTCTCAGTGGCCTTTTTCCATGGGTGCACAGCTCTGAAAATTTCCTTCCCAACATCATGGGATGTGATTCATTAAGCTTTATTTCTGTAGACAGAACATGGGAAAAAAAATCCTTAATGAACCCAGCCCCTGGTCTGATTCTGGATTCCTCCTTGCAATTATCCGTAAGGTGAGTGAGCTGCTTTTTCTCCTGGGACTGGCTACTGTGATCTGCGCTGTTGTTCCATCATGGTTTGGCTACTGTAGCGTGCTACACATGGAACCACCTGCTTAATGGATATGTTGATGGGTAATACAGTATGTAATTCCAATTACCCAATCACAATGCAGAAGACAAGTCTAGGCCTTCTCGCAACTTATCTAACCTTGTTCTGATTCCTCTTCTCTCCCCGTCTGCCCTCCCCTTCTCCTGTGCCTTATGGAACGTTCATTCTATCTCTAATAAACTTGCTTTTGTTCATGACCTTTTTATTTCCCGCTCATTTCACCTCTTTGCCCTAACTGAGACCTGGCTTCTTTCTGATGACACTGCATCCATTGCCGCTCTATGTCATGGCGGCTATAAGTTTTCCCACACTCCTCGTCCTACTGGTCATGGTGGGGGTACTGGGTTTCTGTTGTCTCTCTCCTGTCACTTCCAGACCCTCATGCCACCTCACTCTCATTCCCCTCTCTCCTTTGAATTCCACTCCATCCGCCTCTTCTCTCCTCTTCCACTCCGAGTCGCTGATATCTATCGTCCTCCTGACATTTCCGTCTCTACTTTTCTTTCTGATTTTGATTCTTGTCTTTCTACCTTTCTTCACCCTTCCTTCGCCACTCTTATTCTTGGTGACTTCAACATTCATGTTGACAGCCCTTCTGATCCCCCTGCTTTAAAGCTTCTCTCCCTTACCTCCTCACATAACCTTCAACTCTGTCCCACTGACCCCACTCACCGACATGGTCACTGCCTTGACTTAATTTTCTTCTCTTACTGCTCACCTTCCAATTTCTGTAACTCTGTCCTTCCCTTATCGGACCACCACCTTTTAAGCCTTACTATTCATTATCCCCCACCCCAGCCTCGTCCTGTCTGCACTAACCTATTTAGAAACCTTCTTGCCATTGATCATTTAGCTCTTTCCTCCTCTCTCTCCTTATCTCTTTCATCCATTCTGATTTCCAATTCTATTGATGAGGCTGTGACCTCTTATAACACTGCACTCTCCTCCACCCTTGATACTTTTGCCCCCCTCGTCCCCCATCCTGTTAGGCGTTCTTCTCCTCAGCCCTGGCTCTCCCCTATTGCCCACTTTCTGCACTCTTGTGCCCGCTCTGCTGAGTGTGCCTGGCTCAAAACCCGCTCTTATCCTGACTCTCTCCACTTTAAATTCATGCTCTCCTCCTTCCAATCAGCCATTGCACTTTTCAAACAAATTTACTTCCTCAATCTGACTAACTCTCTTTCCTCTAATCCTCGTCGTCTCTTTAGCATACTCAATTCTTTCCTCAGTGTGCCTCCACCCCTGATTCCTCCCTCCCTTTCTGCCCAAACCTTGGCTAACTACTTCCATGACAAAATCCACACAATCACCCTCCAGTTCCCCTCCTCCCCATCTTCCCCCCCCCCCATTTCCCATTTCTCCCCTTCCCAAACTTCTGCCACTATTTCTTCCTTCCCTATGGTCTCTGATGAGGAAATGTCGCTCCTTCTCTCTTCCTCCAAACCTACTACCTGCTCTTCTGACCCCTTCCCCACCCACCTCCTTAGCTCCATCTTTTCATCTCTCGTCCCTTCTATTTCTCATATTCTTAACCTCTCTCTCTCCACTGCAACCTTCCCTTCTGTTTTCAAGTATGCTGTGGTTACACCCCTCCTCAAAAAACCTTCACTTGATCCCACTTGTCCTTCTAACTATCGTCCCATCTCTCTCCTTCCTTTCATCTCTAAACTACTTGAGCGTGCAGTCTATCACTGTTGTCTTGATTTCCTCTCCTCTCATACCCTCTTGGATCCTTTACAATCTGGCATCCATCCCCTACACTCCACTGAAACTGCTCTTACTAAGGTCTCAAATGATTTGTTCTTGGCAAAGTCCAAAGGCTTTTACTCTGTCCTCATTCTTCTTGATCTCTGTGCTGCCTTCGACACTGTTGGCCATAACCTTCTTCTTATCACCCTATCCTCACTTGGATTCAAAGACTCTGTACTATCTTGGTTCTCTTCCTATCTATCCCATCGCTCTTTCAGTGTGTGCTTCAATGGCTCCTCCTCCTCTTCACCCCCACTACCTGTAGGAGTTCCTCAGGGTTCCGTCTTAGGTCCACCCCTTTTCTCTCTATATACCCAATCTCTTGGCACCCTTATCTCTTCCCAAGGCTTTCACTATCATCTCTATGCCGACCACTCTCAAATCTATCTTTCTGCACCTGTTATTTCTCCTGATATCCAGTCTAAGATCTCACTCTGCCTCTCTGACATTGCTGCCTGGATGTCCCACCACCGCTTAAAACTGAACATGGCCAAAACTGAGCTTCTTATCTTTCCCCCGAATGCTTCCTCTCCTCTTTCCCCTTTCTCTCTCTCTGTTGATAACTCTGCACTCCTCCCTGTTTCTTCAGCACGTAACCTTGGTGTTATCTTCGATTCCTTTCTCTCTTTCTCTTCACATATCCAGCTCATTGCTAAAACTTGTCGTTTCTTTCTATACAATATTTCCAAAATTCGCCCCTTCCTCTCTGTTGACACTACTAAATTGATTGTCCACTCCTTAATCACCTCCCGTCTTGATTATTGTAACATTCTCCTTGCCGGCCTGCCTGCAAGCCACCTCTTTTCTCTTCAGTCAATTCAACACTCCGCTGCTCGACTCATTTTCCGCCAGTCTAGTTTTTCCCACATCACTCCTCTCCTCATGTCGCTTCGTTGGCTTCTCATCCGTCTCCGTATCCAATTTAAACCTCTCCTCCTGATCTATAAATGTATTCACTCTTCTGCCCCCAGTACCTTTCATCTCTCATCTCTCTTTACACCCCCTGTCGGTTGCTTTGCTCTTCTAACAGTCTTCGTTTATCTGTGCCCTTTACTCGTACTGCCAATTCCAGACTTCGCTCCTTCCAATTGGCAGCACACTTTGCTTGGAATAGTCTTCCTATCTCTGTGCACCAGGCATCCTCCCTGGCCATTTTCAAGTCCAGACTAAAATCCCACCTCTTCACTATTGCTTTTCGTTCCTGTCTTATCCTATCTTGATCTCTCTATCAACATTTGCTTACTTTGTCCTGTAAATTTTTATTATTTGTATTATGTAACTTATTTTGTTTTCTGTCTTATTAGATTGTGAGCTCTGATGAGCAGGGACTGTCTCTCTTCTATGTTTGTACAGCGCTTCGTATGTTGCGGCGCTTTATAAGTCTTTAATAATAATAATAATAATAATAAGTGTCAGAAGCAGGTCCGGACCAACCATTAGGCTAACGAGGCAGTTACATAGGGTGACAGCCCCTAGGGAGTGGCAAAGAGCAGGAGTAGTCAAAGCAGAATGATTGATTTTCACAATGAGACAAACTCAAAGAGCCAACAGTACATTCTTTTCCTGTAGGAGAGCGGGAACATGCATACATATAAAGCAAAGTCTAATATTTAAAAATATAGGAAGACTATTTAAAGGCATTTAGGCAGTTTGCAGACCTGCTGCTCACCAAGATTTCAACGGCAGTAACACTGAATAACCCCAGGTTCAGTCACTAAGTGCCCCGATGGTAACTGGCTAGTGTCAGGGCATTCCGGGGCAGAGTTGATGCTGTACCCAAGGATAACTGGCTAGTGACAATATTCATCCGCTAGCCGGTTATCCTACAGTAGCTAAAGTTAGGACAGCCAAATGGCTTTCCCAACTTTAGCCACTTTTGCAATCCAGCCAGCGACTGAATGTTGCCACTGACCAGACTGAAAATCACAATGTGGCTAGCCCGGATATTCAATGTCGGTAGCTGGATATGGCCTCAGGAATGAATATCCGGTTTCAGTTTACAGCGGTGACAGCTTTCTGCTTTAACAGCGTTAGCTGCCACCACTGAATATCCCCTCCCTCCACCATGATGTCCAATGACGCACTTTTACAGGATTGTGGTTGGAAGGGTGGTGGTCAGATGATCAATTATGAAAGTCTCAAGGGGAGGGCATAAGGCTGAAAGTTTGCCTAGGACACCCAACACCTTGCACTGGCCTGGGGCCGGCCCTGGCCAGAAGAAACAACACTTGAAGTGAATATAGCTTTGAATATGCTTTTGCTTAAACATCAATAATGAATTGCAGAGACAACGGAGATATTGGACCTATGTAGAACAATGCTGTTACTATACATTTTTTCTGGAGCACTATTTGACCTAAGCAGCACTGTTGAAAAAACAGACATTACACCTGTCCGAGAACAGAATGAGCATTTGGGTATTTTATAAGACACCTACATGAATTCCGACTCTGCCCAGACTCCGCCCTTGTGCATGTCTAGAGGATAATTTTATAAAAGATTGCCTAGATTTACATAGCACTCCTTGTGGCCTTGGGCAAGCCACTTACTGTAACTCCCACATGTAGATAGCGAGCCCTTCAGGGATGAGGGAATGTATCCAGTACCTGCATATAGTGATTGTAAACCGCTCTGATGCCCTTCAGTATGGGCCGTATATCAAGAAATTGCATAAACAGAAACATGTGAATAATACACGTTCATTTAGGTATTTAGTAATATATACACATAAACGGGCATTTACGCACAGATTTGATGTAGTTGCTATTCTGAAAGTAGACGCATTGCAGCAATTGCATGTACGTTCACTGTAGGCATGTACAAGGGCAGAGTCTAGGCAGACGGTGAGCGGAGTACAAAGTTATGCATGTACAGAAAATTATGAAATACTATAATGTCTGCCCTTCCTTGAAAAATCTAACGAGAGCATTTGAACCAGTCTGCTCACGATTTAAATTCACATGCGATTTTGACCATTTACACCCCTATTTAATAAACACCATGCATATCTTACTTATAAAACAGGCATGAAATATGCACATAAAAATACATTAAGTTAGGCCTGTCTTATAAAATTACCCTCCATCTGTACAAGTCTGTGTTTAGTTTTAGGAATGAAAAAATTGTATAAAATCACATTTACTCACATAAAATGGCATTGCAAGTGCAAAACAGTTTATAAAATCAGTTTATAAAATTACTCTGTTAAATTTTTCCTTTATGTATATAATCTAGACTTAGATATGTAACAAAAAACAGTTATACATGCAGTCAGTCATATGTGCAGCATGTGGAATTTCAACAGCCATAAGCTATGCACACATATGCACAGAAATGTTGCTTGCATAGAAAAGGTATTTTGGGGTCATGTTTACACCTTCCCATATGCCAAAATTGCCAGAATTTCATGCATGTAAATGTAGATCTGCAGAAAGAGATGGGCAAGTTGGAGGAGTGCTTGAGGTACTGCTGCTGTCAGTCAGGCCCAGAGAAGCAGCCTGCTGCTGCTATTGCAACAGCAGTGTGGAATTCAGCACTTGCAGGCTGATGCAGAAAGACTAGCATGCCCAGTGCGCGCAGATAATGCAACTTATATGCACAAGTTCCATCACGCCAAATGCAGAAAAGAGACTGACATCCACATAAACCACAAAATTATGCGCACACAGCAACGCTAAGTGTATTTAAATGATATGCAAATGAGTTGAATTTATTCAAATGCTATGCTAGAGGCTTGCACAACCAGGCATAAAGTTCAAGAGTGCCATTATCTCTATGCCTGATCTGAGGTGACGTAAAATTCTTGCACGTGTCGAGACACACTGTTTCAGCATGCGTGCTGTGAACCTTTACCGATGACATGGTCATCTTCAGCGTGTATCTTTCAGCCTATAAGTGAAAGCTTGGCGTTCAAGAAGAATATCTTTTGCTTCTTATCCTTTAGTGGCTTTGCTGCTTGCAAGAGCTAGCTAAAGACATGGGGAGAACAACAGAGACCCGAGCATGAGAAAGGAGGATGAGGAGGTACAGGCTCAACCTCTCATCATGAAGCCCCGAAGACAGCGCTTATTCCAAACAAGGGCAGCACTAGAAGGACGCCCAGAGAGACATGTCGTGTGTAACTACCATTTATGCACACGAGCCATCTTGTCCTTGTATGAGGAAATTAAAGATGATATAGAACCAGTCGCTGCTTGTGGGCACGCCATATCAGGCCTGGCAAAGTTACTCGCTATGTTAAATTTTTTAGGCACTAGATCATTCCAAAATGTTGTTGGGGTGGCCCTTAGAATGGATCAGTCATCATTTTCCAGGCATTTCAAGCAGGTGTTGCAGGCCTTGAAAAATTGGATTGGGGATCATATCCAGTACCCAGAGCAGCAGGCAGAATGGCAGGTGCTGAAGGCAGACGTTTTTAATATTACTGGAGTGCCGGACATGATGAGAGCAAAAGACTGCACCCATGTAGCTCTAACGCCCCCTTGGACAGAGAAATGGCATTCTGGAACAGGAATAGCTTCCATAAATCTTTGTGTGTGACGCACACACGAAGATCTTAAATATGGTCTCAAAGTTCCCAAGCAGCTGACATGATTTCCGTATTCTCTCCAACTCAGCACTTGCCTGTAACTTTGCAGAGGGAAAGTACGATGAAGGTTGGCTCCAGGTAAGTGTTTCATAGGCGTATTGAAACTTTGGGGAGGGGGGACAGCTCTGTGTTTCTGCATATTATATAACCTATTATATATTATCCTATTATATACGGTATTATTCTACATATAAGCTGTTTTGTTTCATTTCTATGCATAGGGGATGCCAGATATGGGTGTAAGTCATGGTTGCTGACTCCTCTGCTGTCACCAGGCACACCTGTGGAGAGGCACTACAATGAGGCACACATTGCTATGTGGTGTGACATAGAGTGCACCTTTGGGGTCCTCAAGAGTTGCTTACGTTGTCTGGACCATTCGGGGGGGGGCATTGCAATATGCATCTGAAAAGGTTAGGAACATTGTTGCACTGTGCTGCTTGCTGCATAACATTTATTTATTTATTTAAACGTATTTCTATACCGCCTTATCCTGCAATCAAGGTGGTCTGAACAGCAAACAATCAATAAGATACAGTGTATAGTGTGCACATGCAGTGAGTAGTGTATGCGTGTGAGTGTGTCTGGAAGTTGATTCTTGTGGTGCTATTTACAGTGTGCGCTATTTACAATGCTATGGGTATCATTTCCTTGCTTAATTACAATTATAGTGACATGTGGGGGGAATTGAGGTGTCTGTTGCATGGTTTAAGTAATGTCACCGTAGTGTTCTATGAAGAGGGTTGTCTTCAGTAGTTTCCTGAACTCCTTAAGGTCTGTTGTTGAACGCAGTTCATCAGGGAGGGCGTTCCAGATTGTTGGTGCCGCCTTTGATAAGGCTCGTTTTTTGGTGTCCTTGCGTACCCTGTTGATATCTTTAGGTGTGTTGACATGGTTGGATGTGCCTCTTCTTCTCGGTCTTGTGCTGTTGTCTGGTTGTATGAGTGGGTGCAGGCTGAAAGCTGATGATTGCTGTTTGATTTTGAAAATGTTTATGATTGTCTTGTATCTAATGCGGGCACTGATAGGCAGCCAGTGGAGCTCTTTTAGGGTGGGTGTGATGTGTTCTTGTCTTGTGGTGCCAGCAATTATGCGTGCCGCAGTGTTTTGTGCCAGTTGCAATGGTCTTAGGGGTATGTTTACTAAACTCCGTTGCTGTGTGGGTCCCCGTTAGTGTGCGAGTGCCATATAAGGAGTGGGCGGTTCAGGCAGAAAAAAGAAAAAAACCCGACCGTACGTGTGTGCGTCGCGCTAATGTGCGGGGCCCACATTAGTGCGTGGGAAGGCTAAGTGGGGCGATGCTGCATAACCAAACAACAGAGCCGTAGTACAACGGTGAAGACACTGACCTATGGTGCAGGGGCCATGGGTTCAAACCCCCATTGCGCTCAACAAAAAAGACCAGCTGAGGCATCAACATTTATGGGCAAAAGTGGTGTAGGAGGCATATTGATTATGGGCGGCAGAAGGCGGCGCACTCTTTTTTTATACAGCATGAGGCGGCGCACTGTTCATTGTGGGCGGCAGATGGCGGCGCGCTGTTAAGGTTGGGCGGCAGAGGGCGGCGCGCTGATAAAATTGGGCAACAGAAGGCGGCGAGCCGGTGGGCAGAAGGCGGTGAGCTGATGTGTGAGGGGGCAGCCCAATAGTGGGTGGGATAAGTGGCGCGCTGATGTGCAAATAACAGGAATGGAGCCATAGCCCAATGGTTAAGACACTGACCACTCATGCAGGGACCTGCGGTTCAATCCCTCACAATGGCCAGTGAAAAAGTCTAGCTGAGGCAGTATGTTATATGTTGTGGAGTGCTGTAGGAGGCTTTTTAATTTTATTTTGTGATAACTACTAGCAAACGCACTCTCACAGCATATTAATATAAGGCAGCCCATAAGGCACATGTTACAGTGCACTGTCCGCCAAGGCACCCTAAAATGTCCCCTATAGGGCAGCATGTATGTTGCGACACACGATAATGTATAGTGCACCCTATATGGCTGGCAACAGTAACGTGCCCTATAGGGCGCCCCATAAAGCACCCTCAGAGGCACCTTATGGGTACAGTACGCTGAGGGTGTTATTGCTGGCAGCAACATATGTACAGTAAATTAAAATAAATCTTTGGACACCCCTATCACAGAACCCCACTGTGGGTTTGAACCCATGACATCTGGCTGCACAGGCAGTGACGTAACCATTGGGCTACAGCTCTATAGCTGTAAGCAGCCCCTGGCTGGCTGCAGATAGCCTGTACGTCACCTCACTGACAGTCTGCTGTTGTGAACCACCCGTACCCATGATGCACTGCACATGCAAATCAGCTGTCCACGATTGAACACAGGATGGGAAATGCACCCCTAAAGCTCCCCGGCCTGGTAGGGGGAAGTGTCCGTGTGCACCCACACAGCACCTCGGCCTGGTAGGGTGTCCTGAGTGGGTGGACAAACGGCAAAGAGTAGCTAAACACCATCACATTGTGCGGTTACTGTGCTCACCCTGATTGTGAGATGTTGCGCCCAGGACCAGATCCACAACACCAGCCATGGCTGAATGCAGCCATGTCAGAGCTCCAAAGCACCAATAACCTGTGGAATAGGTAGGTGCTGCATAAACATCTTGGAGATCTCTGTCTGGCTCAGTTAGTGGGCACCGCTGCCCCCCCCGGACAAAACAGGGCTTCCCCTCAACAGCTCCCCACACTGCACTGATGGCAGTAGAGTGGACCATCAACCCCAGTCCTGCTAGGGAACAGACACCCTACAGGGCAATCCAAGCAGCTCCACACACATCCATAACACAATATCAGACAGACATTAGGCCTGGATATTCACAGATGCACCCCACCACTATCTGATAGTCACCTGCAGCAAGCCATCAGCCACTGCACCCTGCAAGGCACTCCATCACAACACATACCAGCTGTGAACAGTCTGCTGGCTGGTCCTGATAGACATGCATGCACCCACAACTGGGGTGGCAGCACACACAGGCAGATAAGTCCATGAAGAGGCCCCCACAGGACACCCATACATATCACATGGGAGAATCACAATATAGCACTATGGGGGTGCCTAGCCATGCTGCCGTCACTGCACACTCAGGGTGAGAGTGATCCCCCAGCAGCACATACAGAGGTCACCCTGTCTGTGTAGGTGGTGGCTGGGCACTACCATGCCCCTGCCAGTGCCCTATGCCCTGTGCAGCTGCATCCTGGTCAGTCCACTCTGAGATATACCCATGGTCCCTTGCTACTCATTATGCACATTGGCAGGCCAATACTGGCAACAGTGTTGGCAGTGTGGGCTGTGGAAGGGGCTTGCAGCCAACACCCACTGTATAGACAGATACACAATTCCACACCTATGCCATCATGGTGCTACTATTGAGGAGGTAATTAGCCTTGGCCACCAAACCGGTGCTGGGCACGGAAAGGCATGGATATGCTACGCAGTACTGCTGGGGGTCACTCCCCAGGGTGGTAAACACCGTCAGAGGCAAGGGCTGGAGCACGCACCGCAAACACCGAACAGATTGTTCGGATGGGGTCAACTAGCAGTATGTGCGTAACGTATGGATATCTATCTGCCAGTACTCCTAGCAAGCGTCTCAGAGCTGTGTACCGTATACCTCAGGTGTAGGGTGACATTGCTAAGGTATGCAGGTGCTAGTATTGGGAGATGCACGCAGGGTCTAATGTTCTGCCTCTCCAGGAGACATTGGCCAATGGGGCCTGTGGGTGTGTGTGGGTGTGTCTGGCCCTGTTGGCTGCTGCTTTACGGCAGAGATTTCCAACTCCAGTCCAGGTTTCCATCACACTGTTCGGGTTTTCCTGCTGTTCCTCATGAATATGCATGAGCTACATCTACATGCCATGGGGGTGGTGCATAGATATACAGCACAGGCATTTGTATGAGTGGCAGCATGGAACCTGACTGGTGTGTGGCCCACCAGGACTGCATTTGGGAGATTCTGCTCTAGGTACTGCCCCTGTACATGGTGTCTGTGCTCAGTGGGATAAAAGATAGACGTAGTACCATTGCATATGTCCTCACCATGAAAGGTTTGTCCTTACTATCACTGTGTAGTTGTGGGAAAAATATGTGGGCAGGATTGGTGGTAGCCCCAGCTGGGCTTTGAACCTGTGACCTTCTGTTCTTGTATGCACTGTCTGTGTGCACTGCACCACCGTGTAGCCACAGATTGGCTGGATTCCCTGGAACGGCCATGCCTGTGGATCCGGCAGGGCCTGTCTGTTGCAGTGGACTGTGCCAGCCTGCACATGGCTAGGCCTCTGTCTTCTGTGGCTAGCAGCCACTGCCCCCTGCACCACATGTACTTGTCCGCCAACATGCTGGCATGAGCTTCTCTCAGACAAAGCAGATGACCTGATTGCAATGTGGCAGTACGGGACTGCATTTTGGGGACTTGGCTGTAGGTAATGCCCATTGTTGTGGTGTGTGTGCGGTGTTGGGTAAAATATGGGTGTTTCCCCCATGTTTATGTTCCCTGCAATACAGGGGTGTCTGCGCTATCTTTGTTTAGTGGTGGGTAAAATATGGGGACTGGGCTGGCAAGTGCCCCAGCTGGGATTTGAACCTCTGGCCTTCTAGTCCTAGAGGTAATGGCTCTGTCTGCTGCACCACACTATGGCCACATAGACAGTGCAGCCCCTGGAGGTAGTAAACCTGGCAGGATGGAGTCACAAACCCTGCTCTACGCATTTTTACTGTGGGCACATGCACCCTGTCTGGTGACAAACGTGCACATAAACCCCTGAAATGACCACGGCAAATGGGGGACACAATATCACCACGCTGGGCAACAGTGATATTAATGGGCAGCCATAGAAGACACTCCCAGGAAAGCTCCAACAAAAAGGAGATGTTTTTGGAAGAGTCTCCGCTCCGTACACCTTTCCAAAAACATTTCTTTTTGCTGGAGCTTTCCTGGGTGTGTTTGTTGGTTTTGCCCATTACTATAACTGTTCCCCAGCTGAATTACTATTTTTACCATTTTTGTTGTGGTCCTTTTCTATTTTTATTTCCACTTTTGGGCTGTGCACATGTATCACACTGCTCACGTTTTGCAGGTTCCCCGGTTTTGCTGTACATTGCTGACGGAAATGGTTTCTCTTCTCTTTAAATGCATTCTACCGCGAGTGATTCACTCGCGCTATTTTTTTTGGAAATTCAGCACCGATAATGTGCGGGGCGCCTCTCCCCTCCCCTTCCCCGCCCATTAACCCCTTCTCTCCGCCCCTCCGGGGCCTTCCTCCACCCTCCATTAGCCTTTCCACGCCTCTATCGGACATTTGCGGGCCCGTACTTGTACGACACCCGTTACTGTGCCGCGCAAGTGTGCGGGGCTTCATCGCACGTTTGCAGGGCATTTAAGCGCTCTTAAGTACCGCTTTTAGTGCGCTATTTTGCGGCGCGCAAATTAGCGTTTTTTAGTAAACATGCCCCTTAGTGTCTGTTTCGTTAGACCTAGATAGATTAGGTTGCAGAAGTCTAGGATTGGGGTTATTAGTGCTTGACAAACTGTGCGGAAGTGTTCCTGAGTGAGGAGGGGCTTGAGGCGTCGTACTAGTCTCATCCTGTGGTATGCATTTTTGGTGATTCTGCTGATGTGGGACTGAAGGTTAAGTTCTTTGTCCATTGTCACTCCGAGGTATTTCACTTCTGATTGTATGGGTATGGTTGTGGTGCCTATCTTGATGTCGCGGGGGGGATGAAGTCGGAGTTTCGTGTGATGATTAGCGCCTCGGTCTTGCTGTAGTTTATGGTCATGTTGTTGTCTTGAAACCAGGTGTTCATATGTGTGAAACAGTTTGTTATCTTGGTGTGGTCTGGGTTGTCGAGGGTGATTGGTGTGTATATCATTATGTCGACCGCATAGATTGTGTATTTTATCCCGTGCTCTTTTATGATGTTGCATATTGGTTGGATGTAGATGTTGAATAAGAGAGCTGATAGTGCGGATCCTTGGGGTACGCCTTGCATGACTTTTATGGGTCAGGATGTGTTGGGCCCAATCTTTACCTGTATCTGTCTGTCCGTTAGGTAAGAGTGGAACCACCTCAGTGTGACTCCGTGTAGTCCGATGTTCTGTAGTCTTGCTAGTAGTGTTCCATGATTGACTGTGTCAAACGCTGATGATAGGTCAATGAAGATCATGAGTATTCCGTTCTTGCTGTTGTCTATGAGGTGTAGTGTGTCGTTAAAGAGGTATAACAGGAGTGTTTCAACTCCATGGTTGGGGCGGAAACCGTGTTGGTTGTGGTCGAGTTGTGCGTGTTTGTCGATGTGGTCTTGTAATTGATGTTGTACCACTTTCTCAATAATCTTAGCCAGTAAGGGGATGCTTGAGATGGGTCTGTAGGCTGTTGGGTTGTTTTTGTCAAGCGCTGATTTCTTCGGGATTGGTCTTATTGTGGCGAGTTTTAGCTGGTCTGGCATGATACCTTGTTTTAGAGAACTTTTCACCATGTTGTGTATGGTGTGGATGAAGTTTAACTTTGTCGTTTTGATCCATGTGACTGGGCATGGGTCTGTTAGGGCCGTGCTTGTGTTGAGGGCGGTGATGAGAGCTGCTCTGTGGATGGGCTGCTGAATTTGTCCCAAGTTTTTCTTGGGGTGGTGGTTGGTTTGGTGCTTGTGTTAGTATTTCTTCGTGGAGCTGAGTGGAATTTGTCTTGGATGTGGTCTGTGAATGTTTGTGGGTCTATTTGCACTTCGCTGTCGGATTTGTTCTCCTTGGTAAGTGTTTTCACAATTTCGAAGAGCTCTCTCGGTTTGTTGTTTGATTTGAGTATGAGGTTGGTGTGGTATTCTCTCTTTGTTTGGTTGATGAGATCGTTGTACTCTTTTTGTTTTGCTAAGTATAGAGTCTGTTTGTTGGGAGACTTGGTGTGTCTCCATTGCCGTTCTAACTTCCTGAGTTCTCTTTTTTTGATCCGTATGGTTTTTGAGTACCAGGGTGTGAGATGTGCTCTAGAGCGGTGATCTTTCTTGGGTCTGTGTTTGGTGGCTTTGGAGGCTGCATTGATGATGCTGTTCCATTTTCTGATTTGATCGTCTAAATCCTCTTCTTCCGTATTCAGGTGCGGTATCGTGTCCTTGAGAAATTGGTCCTTGTTGAAGCTTTTAAATCTTCTTTGTGCTGTTGGTTTCTCTAGGTTTTTGTCATGGTTTTGTCCTTGTGGCATGACCTTTGTTTTGATTATGTGATGGTCTGACCATGGGACGGGGGTGACATCTGGTGTAGATATGTTACCATTGTCCGTTAGAAAATTGGGTGTGAATATGAGGTCTGGTGATGATCCGTGTTTGTGTGTTGGTGTGTTGATCATTTGGGTGTATTGTAAGGATCCCATAGCTTGTAGGAAGGCTTCTGCGTCCTTTGTGTTGGAGGATTTTAGGTTGAAGTCTCCTAGTAATAGCAGGGGTTTGTTGCTGGTGTTGAAGGCACAGACCTCCTCTAGAGTGGATGCTAGTTCGTCTGGTGGTGCATTCGGGGCTCTGTAGGTGATGCAAAGTGCCATCCGTTGTTTTCCACAGTGATGGTGTTGCATTGGTTGGTGTTTGATGAGCTACGTGACTTGAATCTTAGGCTGTTCCTTGCGAGGATCAGGACTCCTCCTCCTCTTCGTTGTGTGCGTGGGCAGTTGAATGCTGTGTATGTGGTTGGTACTAGCTGATTAAGTAGCACATTATCGGTGGGGGTGAGCCATGTTTCAGTAATGCACAGTATGTCGGGTTGATGCTCTTCTATGTGGTCTGCTACCATTTCTGTCAGCAATGTACAGCAAAACCAGGGAAACCAACAAAAAAGTGATAAGTGTGATACATGTGCACGGAACAAAAGTGCAAATAAACATTGAAAATGACCCCAACAAAATAAAAAAAAATCATAATCAAGCTGGGCAATAGTGATAGTAATGGGAAACATAAAAAAACACTCCCAAGAAAGCCCCCAAAAAAAGATATGAATTTTGGAAGGGTCTACGCTCCGTCCCCATACAAGGTGAATGATCCCACAGTGAAATAGCACTGATCAGGGTTTCCCTCTCTATTGCACAGGTTTCCTATGGCATGCACATGTTCCACAACAGCAGGGCGGGCATATCGGAATGGGCAACTGGACAGATGCTGGGAAAGGGGATACAGAGGGCTGCAGGCGGCACATGCTGTGGTGCAGCTGGGGCACAGTGTGGACTAGGCAGATGCCTAGGTGGCACTTAGGAATGCTGAAACTGTACAGCAGCCAGACAGCAACTGATGAGGGCCCAACATGGGCATGAGAGTGTTTATCACAGTGTCACAGGGGATAGTACCCAGCAGGTACCTCCAAGGGCACAGAACATTGGCAGGCGGTGTTGGGGGGAAGCGTGGACGTCTATGCAGGCACCCCTACCCCAGAACATGCATCATAGGCAGCCGCCTACCTGCACACTGGATGGCTTGAGACTGCACACCACCAGCACCACCAGCAGACGAGCATGTCAGCATGGTGGCAGAGGGGTACTGGTGGTGGAGGGGGGCAGTGGCAGCTGCCCAGAGCAGACCATGGCCTAACCCTGTGTAGGTGGGTGCCATGCACTGCAACAGACAGGCCCTGCCAGACAAACAGTCATGGTATCACCAGGGAATGCACTGTCTCTGTGGCAAAACAGTGGTGCAGTGCACACAACCAGTGTGTTTGGAGGCATAAGGTCACAGGTTCAAGTCCCAGCTATGGTGCCTGCCAACCCAGTCCCCATATTTTACCCACTACTACAACATGCTAATACAGACAGAGCCTTTATTGCAGATGACGTAAACATGCCCAAAAAACCTACATTTTACCCTACAGAGCAAAGACACCATAAACAGGCGCATTACCTAGAGCAGAGTCTCCCAAATGCAGTCCTGGAGGGCCAAACACCATTCAGGTTCCATGCTGCCTCTAATAAAGATGCCTGTGCTGCATATCTATACGCCACCCCCATGGTATGCAGATGTATCTCATGCATATTCATGAGGGACAGCATGAAAACCTGAACAGTGTTTGGCACACCAGGACTGGAGTTGGGAACCTCTGCCGTAAAGCAGCAGCCAACAGGGGCAGACACACCCACACCCACACCCACAGGCTCCATTAGCCAATGCCTCCTGGAGAGGCAGGACATTGGGCCCTGCGTGCATCTCCCAATACTAGCACTTGCATACCTTAGCAATGCCACCCTACACCTGGGAATACGGTACACAGCAATCAAAAGTTTGCTATGATTACTGGCAGATAGCAATTCCTACGTTAAGCACAGTTTGCTGATTGAGCTCCATCATAGCAACCTTTCTGATGTCTGTGGAGTGTGCTTCAGGTCTGGTCTCTACCACCCTGGGGAGTGACCCCCACCAGTATTGCGTACCATATCCATGCCTGCACTATGCCCAGGACTCAGGGGCGGCCCAAGGGGGGTGCGGGGCCATGTGCGGAGACTCGGTGCGGGGCCTCATTTGCATAAGGGTCCTCATTTGCATAAATATTTGCATAATGTTACCATACACGAACTTTTAGTAAACATGCCTCTTAATGAGTGTATGAATAAAGAAAGACTAAAAGACTTCTACATTACTATAATCCAGTGCCAACCGCCAGACACATTAGGAACTACTACAAACACTGCCCATTTAGAACCCATAGCAAACCCGCCGTATCCTAACAGCACTACCAGGACTCATAAAGCACCATACCCTAACTATCAAAAGGAAACGCTGCAAATATTAAACCAATACATTTCAGAGAACAACAATACATGACCTACTGGGGAAAGAGAACAAGTGGCAATGTCAAATAGGAATTACATAAACAGAATACCTCAGCTCAGTTACACATGAACAGAACATAAACCATCACCAAACAAGGAATCACAATTTAGAAACAGGAAGACAATAATTAAACTGGGAATCCCAAAAGCCAAACTTGGAATGTACAACACTGTAGAAATAAAACTATACATTAATTTGCTCTTGTACTAAACAAAGCGCAGACGTTAATGATGCACATTTCCCAGAGCTGACATATTCCAATTAATAAATTCAAAATAAAGAGATATTTTTCTACCTTTTGTGCATTTTTTTTCAGCTGCAATTGCTCCAGCCACTTTCTTCTGGTTTCTTCGTGTCTTCCGCTAATTCTTCATCGTCTGCTGTCCATTTGTCTTTTCTTCTCTCTTCTAGTTTTTTTCCATTCTCTCTCTACATTTGCTTTAACATACTAATCTTTCTCCTTTTCCTCTTTCCTCATTCCTATTTCATCCACTCAAATTTTACCCCTCCATCCTCAATCCCCACTTACTCTCCCAATATCCGGACAATTGTAGATTTGTCTTCCCTCCCACACAAAATATTTTTTCCCTCTCCATTTCACTCTCCCAGCTCCATCCCATTCTAATCCTCCCCCAACATCAGCTCCATTCTAGTTCCAGTCCCACCCAGCATCCGCTCCCTTCTAGTCCCCGCATCAGCCCATTTCCAGTCCTAGCCCCCCATAAGCCCATTTCCAGTCCTAGCTCCCCCATCTATTTGCAGTCCCATCCAAGTCCCTCCATCAGCTCATTTCCAATCCCAGCCCCCCATGAGCCCATTTCTAGTCCTTTCCTAGCCCCACCATCAGCCCATGTCAAATCCTAGCTCCCCTCCACTCAGCCCATTTCCAATCCAAGCCCCCCATGAGCCTACTTCCAGTTCTAGCCCCTTCATGAGTCCATTTCAATCCAAACCCCCACCACAGCCCATTTCCAATCTTAGCACCCCCCAACAGCCAATTTCCAGTCCTATTCTAGCCCCTCCATCAGCCCATTTCCTGTCCTAGCCCCCCCCCACCCATTTCCAGTCCTAGCTCCCTCCCCCTCACAACCCATTTCCATTCCAAGCCCCCGTCCCCATCAGCTATTTGCAGTTCAAGCCCTCCTTCCACTCAGCCCATTTCCAGTCCTAGCCTCCTCATAGCCCATTACTAGTCCTAACCCCCCATCAGCCCATTACGTCCTAACCCCCCATCACCCTATTTCCAGTCCTAGCCCCCCATCAGCCTATTTCCAGTCTTAGCCCCCCTCCCATAGCCAATTACCAGTCCTACCCCCCCATCAGCCCATTTCCAGTCTTAGCCCCCCATAGCCCATTACCAGTCCTAACCCCCCATCACCCTATTTCCAGTACTAGCCCCCCCATCTGCCTATTTCCAGTTTTAGCCCCCCCCATAGCCAATTACCAGTCCTACCCCCCCCATCAGCCCACTTCCAGTCTTAGCCTCCCCCCCCATGGCCATTACCAGTCCTAACCCCCCCCCCCCATGGCCATTAACATTCTTAACCCTCCCCCCCCAAAGTCCATTAACAGTCCCAACCCCCCCCGGCCCATTAACAGTCCTTACCCCCCCCATGGCCCATTACCAGTCCTAACCACCCCCCCCCATCAGCCCAATTCCAGTCTTAGCCCCCCCATAGCCCATTACCAGTCCTAACCCCCCCATCAGCCCATTTCCAGTCCTACCCCCCCCCATGCCCCTTTACCTGTCTTTACCACTCACCCCATCATCCCAATTCCAGTCTTAGCCCCCCCATAGCCAATTACCAGTCCTAACCCCCCCCATCAGCCCATTTCCAGTCCTACCCCCCCACTTCCAGCCTTAGCCCCCTCCCCATAGTCAATTACCAGTCCTACCCCCCCATCAGCCCATTTCCAGTCTTAGCCCCCCCATCAGCCCATTTCCAGTCCTACCCCCCCACTTCCAGCCTTAGCCCCCTCCCCATAGCCCATTACCCTTCCTAACCCCCCCCATCAGCGCCATTTGCCCCCCCATAGCCCATTAACATTCCTTACCCCCCCCCATCAGCCCATTACCAGTCCTAGCCTCCCCCCCCATGGCCCATTACCAGTCCTAACCCCCCCCCAGCCCCGTTAGCCCCCCCCCAGCCCACTTAGCCCCCCCCATGGCCCATTACCAGTCCTAGCCTCCACCCCCCATGGCCCATTACCAGTCCTAACCCCCCCCATCAGCCCACTTAGCCCCCCCCATAGCCCATTACCAGTCCTAACCCCCCCCCATCAGCCCACTTCCAGTCTTAGCCTCCCCCCATGGCCCATTTGCAGTCCAAACCACCACCCCCCCCCCCTGGCCCATTACCAGTCCAAACCAGCCCCCCCCCGGCCCATTACCATTCCTAACCACCCCCCCCCCCATCAGCCCACTTCCAGTTTAGCCTCCCCTCCCATAGCCCATTACCAGTCCTAACCCCCCCCATCAGCCCACTTAGCCCCCCCATAGCCCATTACCAGTCCTAACCCCCCCCATCAGCCCATTACCAGTCCTAGCCTCCCCCCCCCATGGCCCATTACCAGTCCTAACCCCCCCCAGCCCACTTAGCCCCCCCCCAGCCCACTTAGCCCCCCCCCATGGCCCATTACCAGTCCTAGCCTCCACCCCCCATGGCCCATTACCAGTCCTAACCCCCCCATCAGCCCACTTAGCCCCCCCCATAGCCCATTACCAGTCCTAACCCCCCCCATCAGCCCACTTAGCCCCCCCATAGCCCATTACCAGTCCTAACCCCCCCCCCATCAGCCCACTTCCAGTCTTAGCCTCCCCCCCATGGCCCATTACCAGTCCTAACCACCACCCCCCCCCCTGGCCCATTACCAGTCCTAACCAGCCCCCCCGGCCCATTACCAGTCCTCACCACCCCCCCCCATCAGCCCACTTCCAGTTTAGCCTCCCCCCCCATGGCCCATTACCAGTCCTAACCACCACCCCCCCCTATCAGTCCAAATTAAAATAAAAGATAAACCAAACCGGCTGCTTCTGCCACGGCAGCATCAAGAGCTCTGCCGCGGGCTCTGCCGCGGGGCCCCCCCCTGCCCGGCAGAGCCTCCGTGCATCCTCAGCAGCTTTCTTCATGTCCAAAACGCAGGCTTCTTTCAGAGCCGCGAGAGTTTCTTTTCTCGCGGCTCTCTTAATCCCGCGGGGCTGATGGGAAATCCCATCACCCTCGGCGGGATTAACAGAGCCGCGAGAAAGGAAACTCTCGCGGCTCTGAAAGAAGCCCGCGTTTTGGACATGAAGAAAGCTGCTGAGGATGCACGGAGGCTCTGCCGGGCAGGGGGGGGTCCCACGGCAGAGCTCTTGATGCTGCCGCGGCAGAGCTCTTGCTGCTGCCGCGGCAGAAGCAGCCGGTTTGGTTTTTTTTTTTAAAACTTGGGATGCTGAAGAATGTTTTTTGCGCGGGGCCCCCTGAAACGCGGGGCCCTGTGCAAAAAACATTCTTGCTCAATGGACGGGCCGGCCCTGCCAGGACTGGTGTGGTGGCCAGGGCTGCTAAACACCTCTATAGTAGCACAATGCTGGCATAGGTGTGGGAGTGTGTGTCTGTCTATCCAGTGTGTGGTGGCTGCAAACACCCTCCACAGCCCACACTGCCAGCACTGTTGCCAGTATTGGCTTGCCAATGTGCATAATGAGGAGCAAGGTACCATGGGTATAGCCCGGACAGGGTGGCCTGGCCAGGATGCATCTGCACAGGGCATAGGGCACTGGCTGGGCTATTGTAGTGCCCGGCCACCACCTGCACGGACAGGGTGGCCACAGCATGTTCTGCTGGGAGATCACTCTCACCCTGACTGAGCAGTGACCATGGCATGGCTAGGCTCCCCCATAGTGCTATATTATATTTCTTTCATGTGATGTTTATGGGTTTCCTTTTTGGGCCCAGTCACTTACTTATCTGCTTGGTGTGTATGCTGACATCCCAGTTCTGGGTGCATGCATTTCCATCAGGAACATGCACTATAGACTAGCTAGTAGACTGTCTGCAGCTGGTATGTGTCTTGATGGAACGCCTTGCAGGGTGTAGCGGCTGAAGGCTTGCTGCAGGTGAATATCAGATAGTGGTGGGGTGCAGCTTAGCATATCCAGGCCTAATGTCTGTCTGCTATTGTGTTATGGATGTATACAGAGCTGCATTGACTGCCCTGTAGCGTGTCTGTTCCCCAGCAGGCCTGGGGTTGATGATCCCCTCTACTGCCACCATTGCAGGGAGGTAGAATGTGGATCCATTGGTGGGAGACCCTGTTTACCACCCTCAGCCCTGGAGGAGGAGGGTGGTGGTACATAATCCTCCTAGGGGTCCATAGGGGCTAAACCTGACTGAGACATACAGATATATCCAAGGTGTGTCTGCAGAAACTACCTATCTCACACATTAGCACTGCTGGGGACCTGGTGCTGGGTGCCCCACCTCACCCTCAGGGTGAGTGCAGTACCTGCACAATGTGACGGTGTGTAGCTACTCTGTGCCAGTACCACACATGGTCAGTACTCCCTACCGAGGTGAGGTGAGGTGGGGTGGGGTGGGGTGGGGTGGGGGTGCATACCCCATCCTGTGGTTATCTGTAGACTGCTGATTTGCATGTGCAGTGCATCATGGGTATGGGTGGGTTAACCCTATCCTGGTGACCACAGCAGACTGTTTGTGTGGTGACGTGCAGTCCTTCTGCAGCCAGCCAGGGGCTTGTGGAGCTGTAGCCCACTGGTTACTTCACTACTTGTGGAGCCAGAGGTCATGGGTTCAAACCCACAGTAGGGGTTATTTGATAGGGCTGTCCAAAGCATTGTCTTTTTTTAATGTACATTAGTGCTGCCAGCAAAACACCCTCAGGGTACTGTAACCATAAGGTGCCTCAGAAGGCGCCCTATAAGGCGCCTTATAGGGCACCCTATAAAGCACCTTCCGAGGCACCTTATGGTTACAGTCCATATAAGGTGCCTTATAAGGTGTCCTATGGAGCACCTTATAGGGTGCCCTATAGGGGACATTATAGGGTGCCGTGGCAGACAGTGCACTTTATAATGTGCCCTATGGGGTGCCTTATAGGGTGTCTTATGCGGCACTTTAGGTTACGGCACGTGAGGGTGTGTTTGCAGGCAGCAATAATTAAAATACAAATAAAATGCCTCAGGAAACAATACTTACATGTCAAAGTTGATGCCTCAGCCAGCTTTATGTATTAGGCACACTGGGGGGATCAAACTCATGACCACTGTATCCTCAGTCGGTGTATTAACCATTGTGCTGCACCTCTGTTTCTATGTGTGCATGTCTGGGTGCCTACTTAAGATTACCGCGTGCTAATGCGCTCAACGTCATTTCGCCCGATAATGTGTGCCGCTGCGCACGTTAGTGCGCGCTATTCCCGTTTTGCTACTTTTGACCGGACCGCCCACTCCTTTTATGGCATCCTGCACACTAACGTGGCGCGCACATTAAGAGGGTATAGTAAACATACCCCTAATTGTTCTGAATATGCGGTGATCCTTAAGTGCAGGAGAGCACAGTAGCTGGCAATTCAGCTGTTTAACACTTGATCACACCTTCCTTGGGCTCAAAAAGGAAAGAAGATGTATCAGGAAGTCTTTGCTTCAGTTAATAACTGCTTCTTCAAAGGAAACCCGAAAAATCATACTAGACATATTGCAATATATATTTTTTTGCATTGCTTGTGCAATTACATTCTATAATCCATCAGCTGTAAAATATTTGAAAGCAGGCAGTGACATTCCTCCTGCTGTGTCAGGTCTAAATGGTGCATTATAATCTTCATTTAACTTTCCCTGGAAGAAATCTGAAACATATTCGTACCTCCTGCTGCGCCTCCTGCTACCGCCAGGCTTCTGTATCCCTGCTTAACATATCTTGCACAACTTTTACACTGATCAAGAAGCAACAGTTCAAACAGAACTAGGAGAAACAGAATGGTTTAAAATCAGCAAAAGTGTACAACAAGGCTTCATACGTTCCCCCTACCTCTTTAATTTATATACAGAACAAATCATCAGAGAAGCAGGACTGTATGAAGACAACGGAGGTGTGAAGATTGATAGAAGACTCATCAACAGTCTTCGCTATACTGATGATACCACATTATTGGCTGAAAGTGAAGACAATTTGAAACATTTGCTTCTCAAGATCAAGGAATATAGTCTTAAAGTGGGTCTGCACCTTAATGTTAAGAAGACAAAGATCCTGACAACTGGCAAAATGAATAAGTTCATCGTTGATGGAGAAGAAATTGAAATAGTTGACAACTTTAACCTACTTGGATCAACTATCAATAAAGAAGCCACAAGCAGTCAAGAAATCCGACAACGCATTGCTCTTGGCAGAATGGCTATGAAGGACCTAGACAACATTCTCAAGAAGAGAGATGTCTCTCTCCATACAAAAATTTGACTTGTTCAAGCCATGGCATGTTCAATAACATCATATGGATGTGAAAGTTGGACAGTGAAAAAGATAGACAAGAAGAAAATTGATGCCGTTGAATTATGGTGCTGGCGATGAATACTGTGTATACCATGGACTGCCCGAAGAACACACCAGTCAGTACTAGAGGACATCAAACCTAAGCTTTCTTTAGAAGCTCAGATGACAAGGCTTTGACTTTCATACTTTGGACACATCATGCGAAGAGAGAGATCATTAGAGAAAGACATCATGCTTGGCAAGATAGAAGGTCAACGCAAAAGAGGAAGGCCAGCAATGAGATGGATTGATACAATAACAGCAGCTACGGATGCCAGTCTGTCAACAATGAGCCGCCTGACTGAAGACCGAACACAATTTAGGACAGTTATCCAGAGGATCACCCTGAGTTGACACCGACTTGACGGCACTTAACAACAACAATAACAGCTCAACATATCTGTTGGGAAAAGCTAAACATATGCAAGGCAATGCCACCCATTGACTAACGTGCCCTTTGTGCAACAATATTACAATGGACCTTCCACAAAAATGACTAAGATGCTATGGACCTTTTGTGAGAAAGGTTTTGGGTTTCTTTCCTACAGTCCTCCATTTGTTGGGCAATAATGGGGTAATTTTATAAAATGTTGCTTAGGTTTACATGTGCTAAAAAATAGTTCGTCCAATCTGCTCTTCTAGAATAAGTTCAACATTCTATATATTAACACTGATGTTAGGTCTCAGATTCGACTTGCACTCTTTCTGGACTCGCGTCCTTTCTTACGGTGCCGTCAGTAACATCAATGACCTCAGTGCTTCTTAAATTCCAGGTGTAATAACAATGCTGAGTTTACTAATAAATATATCGTGACTTAACTTAAAAACCGCAACCCTTTCGTGCAGCTTAGGTGAACCGGATCCCTCTATTGTGGCGCCGTGTTGGCGTTTCAAACTATTGCTTTCTTCAGGAGATCCTGCCCCAAACTTTAATTGATGCTGCCCACGCTCTCATGTATCTCTCTTTCAAAAAATGGCTCCAAAAGCTCTAAGAGACGCCGCGCATCTTAGAGCTTTTGGAGCCATTTTTTGAAAGAGAGATACATAAGAGATAGTTTGAAACGCCGACACGGCGCCACAATAGAGGGATCCGGTTCACCTAAGCTGCACGAAAGGGTTGCGGTTTTTAAGTTAAGTCACGATATATTTATTAGTAAACTCAGCATTGTTATTACACCTGGAATTTAAGAAGCACTGAGGTCATTGATGTTACTGACGGCACCGTAAGAAAGGACGCGAGTCCAGAAAGAGTGCAAGCCGAATCTGAGACCTAACATCAGTGTTAATATATAGAATGTTGAACTTATTCTAGAAGAGCAGATTGGACGAACTATTTTATAGCACTACAGTAATTCGTTCAGAAAACGAGACCTCATTTGGGTGTATTTATACAAGATGGTAGGTTTACATGTGAACAATGCATGTAAATCTAGGCATATGGGTGTAAATGATCAGTTATGCAGGTGTATGGTGCAGTTGCTGTTCTGAAAGGACACACATCAGGCTGAAAGTGAGTACATAAGAACATAAGAACATAAGATTATAAGATATGCCATACTGGGTCAGACCAAGGTCCATCAAGCCCAGTATTCTGTTTCCAACAGTGGCCAATCTAGGTCATATGTACCTAGCAGTTTCCCCAAGAGACACAAGTTCCACAATGCTTGTACTGGGTCAAGCATTGATATCTTCGGTCACTTCTTAATAATGGTTTATGGGCCTTTCCTCCAGGAACTTGTCCAAACCTTTTTTAAACCCAGCCACACTACATCCTCCGGTAACAAATTCCAGAGTTTGATTACACGTTGAGTGAAAAAATATTTTCTTTTATTAGTCTTAAATAGTTTACCCTGTAGCTTTATTGCATGTCCCCTAGTCTTTCTATATTCTGATAAGGTAAACAATCGATCTACGTTTACCCGTTCCACTCCGTTCATTAATTTATAGACTTCTATCATATCTCCCCTCAGCCGTCTCTTTTCCAGGTTAAAGAACCCTAACCTTTTTAGCCTTTCTTCATAGGAGTATCCTTCCATCCCCTTTACCATTTTGGTGGCTCTTCTCTGTACCTTTTCTAAAATCGCTATATCCTTTTTAAGATACGGCGACCAGAATTGCACACAATATTTAAGGTGCGGTCTCACCATGGAACGATATAGAGGCATTATAATATCTTTTGTTTTATTTTCCATTCCTTTCCTTATCATACCTAGCATTCTATTTTCTCTCTTGGCCGCGCTGCACACTGGGCCGAGGGTTTTAACATGGTATCCACAATGACGCCTAAATCTTTTTCCTGGGTGGTGGTTCCTAATGTGGAACCTTGTATCGTGTAACCATAGTTTGGGTTGTTCTTCCCTAGGTGCATAACCTTGCACTTGTCCACATTAAATTTCATCTGCCATTTTGATGCCCAGTCTTCCAATTTATCAAGATCCTCTTGCAATTTTTCACAATCCTCTTGGGTTTTAACAACTTTAAATAGTTTTGTGTCATCTGCAAATTTGATAACCTCACTCGTTATTCCACTTTCCAGGTCATTTATGAATATGTCAAAAAGCAGCGGACCCAGCACAGATCCCTGGGGTACACCACTATTCACCTTTCTCCATTGGGAAAATTGGCCATTTAGCCCTACCCTCTGCTTTCTATCTTTTAACCAGTTCCTGATCCACAATAGTACACTGCCTCCTATCCCATGACTCTTTAGTTTTGCCAAAAGTCTCTGATGAGGGACCTTGTCAAAGGCTTTCTGAAAGTCCAGATACACAATATCAACCGACTCACCTTTGTCCACCTGTTTATTCACTCCTTAAAAAAAACCATAACAGATTAGTAAGACAAGATCTTCCTTGTCTAAAGCCATGTTGGCTGTCTCCCATTAGGTTGTGACTATCTACATGCTGAGTAATTTTATTCTTTATGATGGTTTCTACCATTTTTCCCGGTACTGACGTCAGGCTCACCGGTCTGTAGTTTCCCAGATCACCCCAGGAACTCTTTTTAAAAATTGGTGTTACATTGGCGATCCTCCAAACTTCATGTATTAGAGATGATTTTAATGATAGTTCACAGATTACTGATAGCAGTTCTGCAATCTCATATTTCAGTTCTTTCAATACCCTTGGATGTATACCATCCGGCCCAGGTGATTTGCTACTCTTCAGTTTATCTAATAGTTGTAAGACATCTTCCCGATGTATCAATATTTCCTTCAATTCTTCCGCACCTTTAAATACCACTTCAGTCATGGGTAACATCCCTACATCTTCCTCAGTAAAGACCGAAGCAAAGAATTCATTCAGTCTCTCCGCTATCGCCTTGTCGCCTCTTAGTGCTTCTTTAACCCCTTTATCATCTAATGGACCAACTGACTCTCTCACAGGTTTTTTGCTACGAATGTACTTGAAAAGGTCTTTATTTCGCGTTTTTGCTTCCGCAGCAAGCTTCTTCTCAAATTCTCTCTTTGCCTGCCTTATCAATGCCTTGCATTTGACTTGCCAGTGCTTGTGCTGTTTCCAGGTTTCATCGTTTGGCCCTTTTTTCCATTTCCTGAAAGATGCTTTTTTGGCAACAACAGCCTCTCTGACCTCACCTTTAAACCATGCTGGCAGTTTTTTGGACTTCCTTCCACTTTTCTTAAAGCGTGGAATACAGCTGGTCTGGGCTTCCAAGATAGTATTTTTCAGCAACACCCAAGCTTGATGTACGTCTTTAACCTTCACAACTGCACCTTTTAGTTTTTTCTTAACTGTTTTCCTCATTTTATCATAGTCTCCCTTTCAAAAGTTAAAAGGTAGTAATGTGGATTTCCTTACTATCCCTCCTCCACTAATTAAATCAAAGGCGATCATGCTATGATCACTATTGCCAAGTGGCCCCAACACTCTTATCTCTTGCACTAGATCTGGTATTCCACTAAGGACTAGGTCTAATATGGCTTCCCCTCTGGTTGGTTCATGAACCAGCTGCTCCAAGAAGCAGTCATTTATTCCATCTAGGAACTTTATCTCCCTAGCATGTCCTGACGTGACACTGACCCAGTCGATACCGGGGTAATTGAAATCACCCATTATTATTACTGCACTGTAACGTTTGTTAGCTTCCTTGATTTCTTTGAGCATTTCATCATCCATTTGGTCATTCTGGCCAGGTGCTCGATAGTACACCCCCACTGCCATCGCCTTCCCCCTTTTATATGGAATTTCAATCCATATAGATTCTACAGCAGATTTTGTTTCCTGCAAAACTTTAATCCTTTCTGAGTCAATGCCCTCTCTAACATAGAGCGCAGCCCCTCCACCAATTTGATCAGCTCTGTCATTACGATATAGTTTGTACCCAGGTATCACAGTGTCCCACTGGTTGTCCTCCTTCCACCATGTCTCTGATATTCCAATCATATCTAACCTTTCATTTAGTGCTATATATTCTAACTCTCCCATCTTATTCTTTAGACTTCTAGCATTTGCATACAAGCATTTTAGAGAATGTATTTTATTCATGTTAATTTGGCTATTGTTAGACATGGGTAAATTGGGATCTTTAAGCTCTGTCTGCTCCATACTTGAGGGCATTTGGGCTACTTTACTCTTTTGTGGAACCTCTCTGCTTTTGGTAGTATCCTTCAAGGATACATTCTTCCGAACCATTCGCTCTTGGGCGACTGTCAGCTTTCCCCTAATATCTAGTTTAAAAGCTGCTCTATCTCCTTTTTAAAGGTTAATGCCAGCACTTTCACTGTGGGCATACAAAGGGGCAGAGTTTTGGTGCAATGTAAAAATATGTACTTGCAATGTAAACTGTTGAGTCATTGTAGACTCCTGGCAACCCAGCAGCCCCTGAGTTTTCTTGGGAAGGTATGAACAGAAGTAGATTGCCAGGTCTTTGTTCCAAGGTAATGGAAAGTAAAGTGACTTGCCCAAGGCCATAAGGAGTGCAGGTGGGACCTGAACGCTGGTCTCTTGGTTAGTAGGTCACTGCTGTAACCACTAGACAACTCCTCCACAAGCATGTGTTTAAATGATACAATACTATAATTTACATGCAATCCATGCAATTTCCGGTGGGGTCATTTACACCATATCTATTGCAGCTGAAGTGCTTTCGTCTTACATTACTGCATGTTTTCGACTTCATATGCCCCTATTTTAGAAAGTTTGCATGTATTTTGCATTTTAAAGTAGGCTTGAAATGTGCACCTGAAAACGTGTATTAATCTATTGCAAATTTTTACGCCTCAAGTACATGTCTAAAAGGGGCTATTTTAGTCAATTACGTGTATATGTGGTCTCATATGCATCTAAATGACCTCTTAGAAAATAGCACCCAGCACAAAAGTACATGTGTTTATTTGATGGCATGCACTTTGTCGGTGGATTTGCATATGGGAGGAGCATGCAAGTAGATTAGGAAATGCTGCAATTTATGTGCATACCTGAAAAGTAACCTTTACACCAGCCCGAAGCCTTTTCTAAATGTGATCTCTGCTACTTATGCTAGTATTTTATAAAGAAAAGTAGACGCATACTCTTCTTTAGAAAATATTGCTTACGTAGATGACTCTACAAAATTACCCTCCACAGGCTATTGATTAGGCTGCATTACATCTTTCAACCAGGCCTTCTGCTGTGTTTTCTTTTGAGGTAGACAGAGAGAAGAAGCATGACTTAGTGAGATTGTGGATCCATGGACTATCTGAACTGGAATTTGCAGGCTAATATTCTCTAACCAACTGCAGCGCTATCCCTAAGGGAGGGCAAATTTGGGCAACTGCTCCAAACACTGTGCTTTGTGGGAGGGTGGGGAGGAGGTCCTGTGCCTCTTCATCCCTTGATGTGATCCTTATGCCCTTCTCTTGTGCCAGCAGGAGGAATGAAGCACTTCTTAAATGGTATCTCACTCTCCCTCTGTTGGATTCAATCTGAAGTCTGAATGCGGGGGGTCAGTGGGTCCCATCAGACTATGGTGCCCCATGTTGTTGGTTCATCTTCAGTTTGAAACTAGCAGAAGAGAAGGCAGATGCAGATAAGAAGTGCTGCTTTTCTCCTGCTGGCAGTGGGGGAAGGGGAGAGGATTCCATTAACGGGATGGAAGGAAGTGGGAAGGAAACAATCAAAGTTGTAATGAAGGGGAAGACAGGGATGGAGAAGATTGGAGTAAATAATAATGTATTGGGGGGGGGGGGGGTAGGTGGAGATGGGGCTTCTACAAAGTGATTTGCCCAAAGTTCCGTACTCCCCTAGTGTCAACCTTGGCCAGAAGAAGGTGTGGCTAGTTACTATTCAGCAAGGTTTTGGAAACCTAGGTGATTGAATACTTGGTTATAGCCTCACTACTTTTTAGCAGCTGCTTAGAGTAATACAAAATGTGGCAGTAAGATGTGTGCATATGTGGGTGAGGCTAAGCTGGGCACTGGGTTAGATAAAGGTACATGCATGCTCATTAATCATAGAGAATCTATGAGGTTGGCAACAAAACTGAATTGAATAAGGAGTGAAATCCTACAAGCATCCAAAATTCTATGACTGGCAGCTGAGATATATGCTTAATAGTGCATTTCAGCAAAACTGGGCAACTGGATGAACTCACTGGTCCTTTATCTGCCATCATTTACTATATTAATAAGTTGCTAAGTGATTACGTTAAAAGAGAGGACAGATTGGTATGGGTCACTTTACTCTATACCTGTGTACTTGGGGTCTTAAGGACTCTAACTTGCAGTTGTGGCACCCTTGCCATTATAGCTGTCTATGTTATGAAAACATGACCTGCAAGCAGGGATGACACTACCCGGTAGGCTGGGTAAGCGCTGCAGGGGGCCGCCGAAAGCAGGGGGCACTGTTGTTAGCTGCCTGCCCCCCTCTCACTGATTCTTCGCTTGGGAGATGAAAGCAGCGCAGGAACAGTTCTCTGCTTCCACAGTTCTGCTGCTTATAAACTGCTGGACTGCAGCATTTCAAGCAGTAACAAGCATTTCCTGTTTCTTGTAAGAAGCAGGAAATGCTTATTACTACCTTTAGAAATGCTGCGGTCCAGCAGTTTATAAAACAGCAGAGCCACAGAAGCAGAGAACTGTTCCAGTGGCGGCTTTTGTCTCTCATGTGATGAATCAGTGAGGGGGTGGGTGGCTAGTGATGGCAGCAGATACAGGAGGGAAGGAAGGGACTGAAAGGGAGCTGACATGGGGGGGAGATGGGGGCTGGAATTGAGCTGAAAAGAGGGGAAGGTGGGCCTGGAAGGGAGCTGACATGGGGAGGGACAGGAAGTGAGCTGAAAAGAGGGGAAGGAGGGGCTGGAAGGGAGTTGACACTTGGGGATGGAGGGAGCTGACACTTGGGGATGGGACTGGAAGGTGGCTGGGTAATGGGGGGACTGGAAGAGAGGGAGCACTGGGACTGGAAGGGAGCTGACACCTAGGGATGGCACTGGAAGAGGGATGGTCAGACGGGAGGGTGACTGGAAGGGAACTGACGCAGGGTGGGGCATGGGACGAAGTGAGCTGATACCTGTAATGGAATTTGGACTAGAAGGGGCTGGATAGTGGGGAAGGAGGGGGATTGGAAGAGAAAGGATACCAGTGGTGGTGCTGGGAATGCCAGGGGGTTGATATTGGAAGGTAAAGGGAGGGAAAGACTGGAAAGGGGGTTGATACTGAGGATGGTTACTAGGACTGGAAATAGGCTGATACTGAGGGAGGTACTGGGACTGGAAAGGAACTAATGCTAAGGCTGGACAGAAAATGGGCTTTTGCACGGAGGAACTGGAAATGATCTGGGACTGGAAGGGAACTGATGCTGGTATGTGCTGGGTCAGGTGGGGAAAAGAGGCAGAACCTGGGGGAGTGAAAAGGGAGAAGGGCAGATATTGTGTGTTGGGGGGGGGGAGTAAAGAAACACCGCTGCTGACTGAAAGGAGCAGAGGCAGGGAGGCCGCACTGCCACAGGCCTGGGATTGTGTACTAGGCAGACCTTGACAGTTTGCCTCTGCCTCAGCCTACTGTATTGAGGGAAAGAGAGAGAGACAGTAGATGGGGGGTGAGAGATGATAGACATGGAGGGGGAGAGAGAGTGAGCAAAAGACTGGGGATTAATGTACCAGAGAAGAAGAGCTGGGGAATGGGAGGACTGGGGTGAAGGTTGAAAAGCGGTAGGTAGATGGCTAAAAAAGAACTGGGTAGGAAAGAATAGTAAAATCTGGGTGGACAGACAGAGAGAGAGAAATAAATGGAAGAAAACTGAAAGGGAAAAAAAAATCAATATTCAAAATGGAAGGAAGTAAAGAAAATGAAAGGAGAGACATCAGAACTTCAAGAGACTACACACTTAGCTAAGGCTTTCAAACTTTAGAAGTACTTGTTTTTTTGATAAACTTTAACTGTTGCATAAAGGTTTTTAGGAATCTTCAGCTTGACTATGTTCCTTGCATAGCCTTTAAATCAGATCTCTGAGTGTGTCCTCAGTTCATAGAAGGCCTACTGGCCAGGGACACTTAACTTCCCGCCCACCCTATCCCTCACCCCATGCATCCCAGGTTTGCGTTGCCTATATAGTCATCATATCTACACTGACATCTGTCCTTTAATTAGGTGTTACTCCCACTTTTTCTCTTCCTAGGACAGCTGAATCAGAATGTTGTGTTTTCAATGCAATAACTGTGGTGCTTTCATTCTGAGAAGAATCATTTGGAACCTAAGAGCTTGCCCTATATGTCTCAAGTTAGCTGCTATGTATAAAGAATTGACTCTACTAAGGGAAGAATTAGCTGCAATTAAACACACTTCCTCTAGGTTACAAACTGAACAAAATCCACCACCGCTTCCACAAAGAATCAAACAGCCCAGGAACAAATGGATCACAGTGAGCTCTGGTAGGTTGCGACCTGTAACACAGAAACACCCTATACATTAAGAGATATCCCTGCATAATGCTTTCTCTGCCTTGGATAATGAGGGTGCCCAATCTGTGGAAACTGAAGTGCCCTTAAAGACTTAATGCCAAATCTACTGATAATGTATCAAACAGGAAGAAAAAATCACAAAACAGAAAACTGCTACTACTTGGAGATTCCATCATCAGAGGCACCAACTTGGGAACACAGTTCAAAGGAGAGAGGATGGTCAAATACCCCCCAGGCTCTTCAGCCAGCAGGAATACAAATCAAATTGTTGGTACAGTTATTGTAGAAAGTGAACACTCCAAAACTAATATTGTCATCCACTTGGGTACAAATGACCTGGCTAGAAACAGTGCCTCTGCAGTTCAAAGGGACTTCCAGTTTCTGGGAGAGAAGCTCAAGCCCATTGCTAAGACTATAGTATTCTCAGCAGTTCTACCTGTTCATGGTAAGGGGGCAGAAAGGCTGCATCGCATAAAGAACTTTAATACATCGCTCCAAACCTGGTTCAAAAAAGAAGGATTTAGATATATAGGCGACTTGGGAAACATATGGATCAACAAGAGATTATACTGTACAGATGGATTACATCTCTCCGCCGCAGGAAAAAGGATCCTAAGTGAAAAATTCAGGTAGTATGTGGACACTAGGGAAAAGAGGTGATGGATGGAGAAGGACAAGTTCAGTATGTCACTCTCAACAAAAGGAAAACAACATTGGAAAGAGCCACACTTTTGAACCACACATCAATGGCAAGCGGGAAGGGGGGTGTAGAACAAAATCCATGCAAAAGGCAGGCAAACCATTTAACAAATGCTGGAAAGCAATGAGTACAAATGCTCGAAGCCTAGCCAACAAAATTCATGATCTGGAAGCCCTAATGGTGGAAATGGACTTGGACATTGTGGCCATTACAGAAACATGGCTTAACGAGTCGCATGAATGGGATATAGCCATAGCTGGCTATAATCTATTTAGAAGAGATAGAGAGGGTAGAAGAGGAGGAGGAGTAGCCCTATATGTCAAAAGCAATATTAAAGCTGCTGAAATGCAGGGGACGTGAGGAAAAGCAGCGCTGTGGATTGTGTTGGAAAGAGTAGATGGCACTGCCATCCATACTGGTGTAGTCTATAGGCCTCCAACTCAAACTGAAGAAATGGATAGAGAATTGATTGTTGATATTACAAAGATAGCCATGAAGGGGGGAAGTGACTTTAATCTACCCGATGTGGATTGGAGTGTTCCTTCTGCAAATCTGGAAAGAAGTAAAAAAATTGTGGATGCCTTCCAAGATGCATTACTTAAACAAATGGTGATGGAACGGACCAGGGAGAGCTCCGAGCTGGATTTAGTGCTCACCAATGGAGATAGCATGTCAAATATCCAGTTGGGTGTCCATGTGAGCAGCAGCGATCATCACATGGTGTGCTTTGAGATAAAAACCTAGGTAGAATCCAATCACAGCAAGCTTAAAGTCCTAGACTTCAAAAACACTGATTTCAGTAAAATGGCCAAGTACCTGAAAGAGGAGTTGGCAGCGTGGGAGGGGATAAGGGAAGTGGAATTGAATGGGCTAAACTAAAGGAGGCAATAAAAGATGCAACAGATACATACGTAAGGAAAGTAAATAAAAACAAGAGGAAAAGGAAACCTATTTGGTTCTCCAAAGAAATGGCTGCACAAATAAAGGCAAAAACCACAGCTTTCACAAAATTCAGAAGCTCGCAAACAGAGCAACACAGAAAAGAATACAAGATCAAACTAAAAGACACAAAAAGATAAGGATAGCAAAATCAAAGGCAGAAGAAAAGATGGCTAAAGATGTGAAGTGTGGTGACAAAACTTTTTTCAGGTTTATTTGGGAGAGGAGGAATAAAAGAGGTGGAACTGCAGGACTCAAAAGTGCTGGAAATGGATTCGTGGAAAGTGACATTGAAAAAGCGAAAATGCTAAACAAATACTTCTGCTCTGTTTTACTAGAGAAAATCCTGGATAAGGACCATCTGTGATTGACAAATATACAAATGGGAATGTAGTAGATACCACACCATTCACAAAAGATGATGTGTTAGAACAGCTTGCAAAATTGAAAGTGGACAAGGCAATGGGTCCAGATGGGATACGTCCCAGGATACTAAAAGAGCTCAGTGAGGTTCTTGCAGGGTCGTTAAAGGATGTTTTTAATAGAACCTTGGAGACAGGAGAAGTTCCACAGAATTGGAGAAGGGCTGATGTGGTACCTCCACAAAAGTGGTAGTTGGGAAGAAGTGACAAACTAAAGGCCAGTAAGCCTTACCTCGGTGGTGGGAAAAGTAGTGGAGGCGCATCTGAAAAAGCAAATAGTGGACTTCCTCAAAACCAGCAGGTTACATGATCCGAGGCAACATGGTTTTACCAAAGGACGATCTTGCCAAACAAATCTGATTGAGTTCTTTGATTGCTTGACCAGAGAACTAGATCAAGGGCATGCAATGGATGTGATCTACCTAGATTTCAGCAAAGCCTTTGATACTGTTCCTCATAAGAGGCTTATCAATAAACTCGGGGATGGGTCCTAAGGTGGTGAACTGGATCAGAAATTGTTTGATTGACGGACGACAGAAGGTGACGGTAAACGGAACTTACTCGGATGAAAGAAATGTGATTAGCGGTGTGCCCCAGGATTCAGTCCTGGGACCAGTATTATTCAATATATTTGTGAGTGATATTGCTGAAGGACTGAATGGAAAAGTCTGTCTTTTTGCAGATGACACGAAAATTTGCAACAGAGTGGACTCCCCTGAGGGAGTGGGTAACATGAGGATAGATCTACAAAAGCTGGAAGAATGGTCTAATGCTTGGCAGTTAAGATTTAATTTGAAGAAGTACAGTGTCATGCACTTGGGAAGCAGAAATCCAAGGGAACTGTATGCAATAAGGGGTGAGAGATTGGGGTGCATGGACCAGGAGAAAGACCTTGGAGTGATTGTTTCTGAGGATCGCAAGGTGGCGAAACAGTGTGACAAGGCAGTGGTAAAAGCCAGAAGGATGCTGGATTGTATACAGAGAGGATTTACCAGCAGAAAGGAAGAGGTACTAATGCCACTGTATAAGTTGCTGGTGAGGCCTCACTTGGAATATTGTGTTCAGTTTTGGAGACCATATCTCTCAAAGGATATAAAAGGGCTGGAAGCAGTTTAGAGGAATGATTTGGAACCTGCGTCAGAAGACTTATGAGAAGAAACTTGAAGACCTAAATATGTACACTCTGGAGGAGAGGAGAGTCAGGGGAGATATGATTCAGACATTTAAATACTTAAAGAATATTAATGATCAAACAAACCTCTTCCAAAGACGGGGAAGCTGTAAAACTAGAAGGCATAATATGAAGCTGCAAGGGGGTAAACTGAAAGGCGACGTCGGGAAATACTTTTTCACTGAAAGGGTGGTGGATGCTTGGAATGTCCTCCTGATGGAAGTGGTGAGGGCAAATACAATGACAGAATTCAAAATGGCATGGGACAGACACGGTGGATCCCTTTATAGCAACAGGATAAAATCAAAATAAATATAACTATCTCTTATATCAGAACAAATAGGGGTGACCTACATGGAGTGGTGGGTACACCCCTAAACAAAGGCATGGGGAGGGGTGATCTACACGGAGCGGCAGGTGCACCTACTCTTGCCTCCTTGCTGGGCAGACTAGATGGACCATACTGGTCTTTATCTGCCATCATATACTATCTTACTGACTGTAGACCATAGAAAGAGAGTTAAGAGAAGACAGAGGAAAACAGAAGCCTCAGATTGGACCAGCATGATCAGGAAATAAAATGGTCAGACAACAAAGGTAGGAAAAATAATTTTATTTTCAATTTAATGATTGGACTTTGCAATATCTTTATATTTTACACAGTAAGGGGAACTGCATCTCCTATTTATCTGGTGTTACACTGCTTCTTGGGGTTTCAGTTTGATTTTTGTCTACATATTTTTATTTTTACTTTAGATGGTAGTTCCTTATTCTATATTTGGTCAGGTTCTGTGTTCTGAGTGTGTGACCAAGGCCAGGTGCTCTATTAACATGAAGTTTCTACATAGGGACAAGTAATTTAACTTGTTCAGCTTTTCAAATAGGTGTATGGATGTTCTAGGGCCTGTTGCAGTATTTATAGTGCTGCTTTTTTCTGGGTATGCCCCATGTTATATGAGTTTTGGAAGTTTATGCGGGTATGGTATGGTATGATAGATTTGGCCTTGTAGATCTTCGGTACTGGAGAATATTTATTATTGTTAGTGAGATGACCAGAATCAGTTTTTGTTTTGGACTATTATAGCCTGTTTGTATGATAAGTATTTACTGCTAAATAGTTATTTTTATTCTGGCTATGTATTTGCCCTTTCACTGCAATTTTCTTACAACATTGGATATGAAGGAGAAATACTAGCATCACGTGAAAAGAGCTCCCAAAGGAGTTTTGGGAAAAAGGAGGATGGGATGTAGCCAACATCAATAATAATGAAGGTGCTGATTTATAGGTTGCAGGGGGGGGGGGGGGAGGCGCCAGAAACCCTAGCACCGGTCCTGCCTGCAAGGATTAGACAGCAGACAGAGATACTGGAAAGACCTGCATTATTTGTTTCCTTATCTATATGCAACTAAGGCAAAACAGTGTCTTGTGGGTTTATCTCGTTGGCTCGTGGATTGTTTGTAATGTCCTTATGATTGAATGTTGTTCAGAAAGGGGGCTAAACCTCCTGTAAATAAATAACTAAATAATGTTGTAACCACTTGAACTTTTTTTTTTAATACTTTATTTAAATCCACCAGTAAATACAAGTATACAAAAACAGTGAACTAGGTCTCCACGAGGGGTGTACTCTTATCCCCTCCGGATGACCGCAGAAAAAATACAACAGGTGACTTTTATCATTTTATCCCCCCCACTCCCCCCTCCCCCACCCCCCTCCTCTCCCCCCTTCCCCCACACTCCCTCAGCAGCAAAAAGAAACTAGCACAGAAATTGGAAGCACGATATACCCACCTCTCCTCCCCCTCAGCCATTCAACTCCCCATTTGAAGAATTTCATTACGGCTACGCGCCCCTAGTTGTTGAATATAGGGTTCCCAGGTTGACATTTTATTTATTTATTTTATTTTTTATTTAGTATACATTTGTATACCGCTACTTCCAGCGATCAGCAGCGGTTTGATTACAGATTGGAAATTGTCAAATCATGACAGGAAATTTTTGAGGTATAAACACATTGATTAGACAGGAAAGCACAGCACACAGAGAACTATTTTACAAGGAACATGGGCTATGGAGGGTTAAGTGGCTTGCCCAAGACCACAAGGAGCACCTGTGGGACTAGAAACCCCAGTCCTTCCGGCCCAAGGTTGCTGTCCTCTAGTGGGATTTGAACCCCCGACCTTCCGGCCCGAAGTACCTTGCCCCAACCACTAGGCCACTCCTCCACTCCAATAAACACTGTCCAGCGCTTGACACTGCCCCTCGCATGCCAGCGCTCCAGCAACATCAAATGGTGGAAATTATTCCGCCATTCACTGAAGGTTGGCGACTGATTTTCCCTCCACAACCGGAGAATCGGCCCTTTACCCACCAGACAGGCCTTCCGCAAGAGCATTCGCTCCCCGGTCTTCGCAGGCCCGGTGACCGCCAGCTGGTCCAAAACCACAAAAGAGCCTGTCCATCTAACCCGCTGCTGCAACAGCTGACTAAGAAAATCCCGTATCTTCGCCCAATAAGGCCGCAGTCTACGACATCCCCACCACATATGTAGCAAAGTCGCCAAGTGTGCCGAACATCGAGGGCAACTGCCATCCGTCCCCAACTGACTCCGAAAGGCTCGCCGTGGTGAAAAATGAGCTCGAGTCACACACTTAAATTGGATCTCCCTCCAGCGGGCCCCCTGTGCCACGCGAACAATCCGTTTCAAAGCCCTGCTGACCATTCCCGGGGCCACCTCCCCTCCCAATTCAGCAGCCCAAGCCAACTCGACCCCCCGATAATCGGGAAGTACCCTATAACAATCCAACCAACTCTTCAGCTGAGAAATAGACGGGGGACTATCCTCCCCTATCCCAAAAAATTCCATAATCGTGGCCGAGCGGTCAATGTGTAGCGCCTCCCGCGATAGTGAGGCCACGTAGTGAGCGGCTTGCATATAGGCAAAACAGTGCCTAGTAGGTAGCTCATACTCACGGCTCAGGGCCAAAAAGGATTTGCAGCATCCCGAGGGTTTGACAAGATGTCCCACCGTCCATATACTGCGGGCCCACCAGTCTCTAAACACCCTCGTGTCGGACCCCGGGAGGAACTGGGCATTCCCTTGGAGGGGTAACCAACTAGAAACACCCCAGGGCGCAGTCCAATACTTATTAAGCTGTTGCCAGGTGCGTCTAGCCGAGCCCACTAGGGCGCTTCTCCGAATCGCCTCCGGCAAATCACTAAGGCGCCCATGCAAAACCCCCAGCAAGGTCCACGGTGCCACTAAACACTCCTCCACAGCCCGAGGTGTGTAATCTTCTGTCCCACCTAACCAATCTCCTAAATGTCTCGCTTGACACGCCAAAGCATACAGCTTTAAATCAGGCAGCCCCATACCCCCCTCTTTCCATTTCCCCAGTAACCTACCCCACGGGATCCAAGCCCGCTGCCCTCTCCAAAGAAACCCCTTAAGAGAGACTTCCACACGGCGCAAGTCCCGACGTAATAACCAAACTGGCAAGGTCTGCAACCAGTAAAGGATACGTGATAATATAACCATCTGTATCGCCGCAATTCTCCCAGACAAAGACAAGGGGAGATACTCCCAGGCCTGCAACTGTGTCATCAAACGTCGCAATGTACGATCCAAATTGCGTCTGTATAGCTCTTGGGGTTGACGAGGTAGCACTATACCCAAGTAGACAAATTCCTCCCCTGCCCACCGGAGGGGAAAGGCCTCTCCCCAGGACCCACGAAGTTGCCCTAGAATATCCAACGCTTCCGATTTATCATAATTAATGCGGAGGCCCGCCAAGGCCCCAAATCGCCCGAATTCCTCCAAAAGACTCCGAAGAGAAGCTGATGGGGAAGTCACATGGACTAACAGATCATCTGCAAAAGCTGAGATTACAAACTCCTGCGATCCCATCTCCACACCTTTGATCATACCCGAATGAACAATTTTGCGAACCAAAGGGTCTAGTGAGAGAACAAATAACAACGGGGAGAGGGGGCAGCCCTGACGCCTACCCCTCTCCAAAGCAAACCCCTCCGAAAGCACTCCGTTGCACAGAATCCCCGCCGTCGGCGTTAGATATAAACTCCGCACCATGTTACAAAAGGCATCCCTGATGCCGTAATATGGCAACAGCCCCCACAAATATTGCCAATTCACCCTATCAAATGCCTTTTCGGCGTCGAAGCTGACTAGTAGCGAGGGCATCTGTCGAGCATGTACCCATTCCAAGGAGGCCAGGATTTTCCGGAGATTACGCACGGCGTATCGCCCCTTAACAAAGCCCACTTGTGCCTCATGAACTAAGCTCCCCAATACTTCAGCTAACCTAAGAGCCAAAACTTTCGCCAGAACCTTTAGGTCGAAATTAATAAGGGAAATGGGCCGGTACGAAGCTGCTAACAGCGGGTCCTTACCTGGTTTGGGAATCAGGGTAATATGAGTATGGTTCTGCCCCCAACGAAAAGCCCCCCGGTCCCCCCTCACACTGAACACCTCTCGTAACACCGGACTAACACAGTCACCCAGTATCTTGTAAAATTCCGCACTCATGCCATCCGGACCAGGAGCCTTACAGCAACGGTGATCACTCGCAAATTCCGTCCACCGTTGACGGAGGAAATGACGAAACTGCGCATCATGATACAACCCCAAGGGAAAACGCCAAATACGCGTCCGATCAGTGTCACCCCCCCCCCCAGTTCAGATCCAGCCAGACCAAAGCATGATCAGAGACCTCCAAGGGACCGATCTGAGCCGCCTCCGTATGGGCAAATAACTCCCTTGATAGAAACAAATAATCTATACGGGCACTGGTGCCATGCGCTCTGGATTGATGTGTGAAGTCTCTCTCCGAGGTATGTAACAGCCGCCACGGATCAATTACACCCAATTGCTTACAAAAGCATTGTAGCAACCGAGAAGACGTCCCCCTTTCCCTCGTCCCCCCTCCTCGAGACGTATCTAGGCCTACATCCATAACCCCGTTAAAGTCCCCCCCCAGGATCAAAGGGCACTCGGGAAGCTGTTCCAATCTGGAGGCTGACTTGCTATAAAAGCCAAAATCAGCTACATTAGGTCCGTAAAGGGTCCCGAGAATCACCGGCTTCCCCTCTAATTGACCATAAATCAACAGAGACCTACCCACCTCGTCCGCAATGACCATCTCCGCCACAAAGCGAATCTTCTTGTGAACCAGAATAACAACCCCCCCCCATGTTCCCCGTAGCCGGGGATCCCCAGACCTGCCCCACCCAGGACCTACACAACTTACTATGCTCTGCAGCCGACTGGTGGGTTTCCTGTAACAGGGCTATATCGCAGTTGTGTCGGGCTAGTGCTTGGAGTACTTTATATCTTTTAATAGGGTTACCTAGGCCACAAACATTCCAGGTAACGACCCTCAGGGGGATGGGGCAGTGTCAAGGTTCCTCTAAAACAAAAAATCTGAGCGTACCTGAGGGGCTCCCCCAGCCTGGAACCCCCCACTCACATCGTCCCTATGATTCCTGTGCTGCCAATTCTTAAATCCCGGAGTGTGAACCCTCCCATCCCTAATTACCTCCCCCCTCCCCCAGCCCCCCCCACACCCCTCCTTCCCAGCCAGTCCGTCCAACAGGTCGGACACTTCCATTGGCATCGGGCCCACCCCAGACACACCCACACTCGCAAGAGTCCCTGCCCCCCCGCTACCTAGGAGTACCCTTCACCTTCTACCGTCTCCTTAAATCTTCCCCCACACCTCTCTACCCCAGGGTTAGGTTCACGCCCCGGCACTTGACATGTCAGCCCAACTACCCCCCTCCTTCTTCCCCTTTTTTCTGCCTTCCCGGGTAATTACATGGGCCAAAACTCATTTAAAGAGAAGAAAAACAGGGAATTTGCACTTCCATTGTCCCCCATCTCTCCAGCAACATTATTACGAACAACAGATACAAATGCAACAGTTACTTTGTAATTGTCCCAAACTGTAACTTAACTAACCCGCAACTAAGTAACTTGCCCACCTCCTAAGTATCCCCTCCCGCCTCCCTTATAGTACAACCCAAGGCAAAGGCAAGAGAGGAATGAGCATTAAGTGGAAAAGCTTAACAATTGTGGGGAAAACCCCCAGGGGGAAATGAACCCAGAGTTCTAGGCCCACAGCCCCATATATCTCAGCCCACGAGCTCCCATTACAGGTTACCCGCTATAAGACCTATCCCCCGGGCGCCAGCCCTATGCACAGACACCATTCCCCACTTTCAAACATTATCGTCCCCCCCTTGAAACAACTCCCCAGAGGCCACTCCAACAATGCCACCAACCCAAACAACAATAAGATAAGTCCCAGGAACCTCATGTCCATACTGCCGATATTCTCCTCGCAGGCCATAGCACTGCTACTCCATCCAAGGTGGACTGCGCGCTGCTCTCCGTCATGATCCTTACCGCCGCAAGCCTCACGACCCAGCCCCTGATGTCTCAGCCAGTTGTTCCATCCAGGTGCGAGCCTCCTCCGGTGTCCTAATTATTCGTGTCTGTCCTCGATGTTCCACTCTCAATTTCGCCGGGTAAAATAATGAGAAGCGAATCCCCTTGTTCGCTAGCTGGGCGCAGATGGACGAAAAGGCTCTGCGTTGTTGGCTCACCAACAGAGAGTAATCCTGAAAGACCAGGAGGTGATCGACGTCGTCAGCCTGTCTCCGACGAGCGCGTGCCGCTCTCAGCACCTTCTCCTTCTGGGTGTAGTCCAGAAAGCGGGCTATGACTGCACGTGGTCTCTGCGCTTGATCACGTCTCGGGCCTAGTCTATGCACTCGCTCCAACACGATAGGGCGCTCCCCTGCGTCGTCCAGGAGCCTTCCCATCCAGTCCAAAAGATATCGGGGCAAAGCATTCTCTGCGACCGTCTCCGGGATGCCGATAAACCGCAAGTTTTTTCGGCGGCCCCTGTTTTCCAGGTCCTCTAGCTTTTCACCCTGCTGCTTGACAAGGGTCTCCAGGGCTTGCACTCTAGCCGTTAGAGTGTGCTGAGCATCTTCCATGTCCGAGATCCTTGTCTCAGCATGCTCCATCCGCCCGGTGAAATCAGCGATGTTATGTGCCACAGAGTTCAGCCGATCTCCAAGCTCATTAAAGCGCTCATCTAGGGCCCGCACTACCGCGGCACTCACGTCAGCCACCATGCTGCTCTCGCCCTCAGACCCAGGACTTCTCGTCGCTCCTTCCGCCATCTTTGGGTCAGGGCCTCTTGCTTTCTCCCGCTTAGATGATTTTGTAGCCATCGGGGGTCTCTCGGCCCACAATGAAGGCACTTCCGCACCCCCACCACTATCCCTATTGCTTTTGGAGGTAGCCAGGGGCATTCGGCCGCGATCAGTTAGAATTTATAGCTGCTATTTGGGGTGGGTACCCGGAGCTGATCTGCACGATGTCCGATCAGCTCAGTGCCATACCGGAAGTTCCCACTTGAACTTTATAGCTATAATGTGCATATGAGGGAATATGTGAGACACCTCCCAAACGTCTTCTCCCAGGTGAACCATTTGAATTTTTTTCAGTTACAGTACTGATGAACATCACTGTTCATATGGCCATCAGGAAGACGCCGGACTTGAGAGAGCTAGGGCGGACTGGTAGTCAAGTGTTCAAGTGCCTGTGTATATTTCCAGAATGCTGAAAGTGCTTTTCTGTTTAATATGTTGCATTATGTTGTTGAATTAGTTTGAATTTTTTGGCAATGATTCCCTGGCGTGTGTTCACTGGGCATATTACCATCAGCAACAGCGGTACTGGGGGAGAGGCAGCTGGAGGCGTTGCGCCAGAGTCATGCAGCGAACGAGTCCTTCCCTGTGTCTTCTGAAGTGTCCTCATTGTCCCTTTCGTGATGACAGGTGTTGCTGCCACCCTAAAGAGTTTAACCTTCTCTGCCATGCCCCACCCGCCCTGCCCTCTCCAGCCCTGCCCTAGCCATGCCCCACTTTTGCTCTGTCCACCCGAATATAGCCTCACCCAACCCTGCACTGATCCCCCCCTCCACTTTAGCCTCCCCAAACAGCTGCACCAGCTGTACCAGTGGCTGTACCAGTGGTCTCCAGTGCTCAGGTATCGATGTTTCTTTGCACCACTTGCCACCACACATCACATCGCAAAGCCCCTGTGCTACCGTTTTGATCTTCTAGTTCCTCCTCTAGCACCCCTGGCTCCTGAAGGCCATGGACCCCTCCTCCCCCTTTGTTACATCACTGGTTGCAGATGTGCACACAAATCTATGCATACAGAGAGATGGACAGGAGAGACAAACAGACCCTTCCCAATAGGTACAATACAAGGTATGAAATGTGCCTAAAAAACTCCGTAGTACAAAAAGTAATAATTATCCCCTTTTGCTTTGATTGCAAAAGTTATAGAGGCCTGGGCCCCTGCTGCCCCCAGCAAGTAGAAATGTTAACACAGTAAAAAGCATTCTTGGTGTCATTTTCTAATCGGTAGGGAATCAACAACAGAACATAGGACAAACATATTATTAAAAAGATTGCCAAGCTTCTGCAACATTTTTTTTTTGCTTGTGCTAATTGAAATCTGATTGTTACTTTCTATTTTTTTTCTCTTTCCAGAATGACCAGTATGGCAAAATTTAACAAATAGCCTTTCAAAATGAAAAACGGTTTCATCAGTCCCTGCCATGACATGCCATTGTATATGACGGACGAGAGCTGGTAGGGTAGAAAGCTACCCATTTATAATTAGGGCTTCTATTCTTAGGTGTTGAGAAAATGTAAAAATAGGTGTTTCTTTTCCGGCTTATTAGGAGATAGTTGAGGGTATGAAAAATCAGTGTTTGTGGTGCAGGTACTATTACTGGGTAACTTTCCCGGTTTATTTACTGCATGTGAAGGCACATTTTAGAAAAGACATGCGAGTTTTATTCCGATTTTAGAAACGTGCATGTGCCTGAAATGGACGACAGCAGCCGCAGCCACATAGATGTCCCTCTGTTAGAAGTTAGGACGGGACCAGTATCCCATGCTAAATGCATGCCCATGACTGCAAATGGAGATATGCATCGGTTCACTGACCAGAAAACAAGTGTCCTCGTTTCTTTCAGTTGTTGTTACCATCATGAAAAATATTGGAGATGTCAGAGTACCTTCCTCTGTACTCCCTCCAAGTGTTTTGATGGCTGAAGAAGAGCTTTTCTGACGTCTATACGGACCCCGGAGCAGGATTAGAGATGGACATTACCGCTGGATGGGGGAACGGTGCTTGCCATTTCTGAAGTCGGGCACATACGTTTAACTTTTCTGGGACACTCCTGGGCATGCCACTGCTGTGCTCCTGTGAGACATGGACATTTCCACTCTGGGGACATCTATAGAACTGGTTTCTAAAATGGCTCCGGGGATGTCTCCATCATTTGCACGTCTACGTACCTGTTTTTGGACATCCATCTCACGAATAGTGCTTCTAAAATATCTGCCTTAATTATTGACCCAACTTAGCATAACACTCCTGACTGCAAGGCCCTTAGGGACTTTACAATAAAAATACAACAAAAGTAGGTACGATAAATATCATAGAATCTCAGACCAACTTACAGTAAATGAAACTATCTATAGCATGATCAAAAACCAAGCCTAACATTCAGACAGTGCCGATGAATATTATCTCTAGGCTCTTTGGCACTATCCAGATACGAGTAGTGCCGGGGCAGAGCTTGCATTTATCCAAATAGCAGTGATTTTCAGCGCCACCATCTGGGCAACAATATACATAACATAGGACAGCAAAAAGACATCCTAAGTGCTGTGGGGACTGACTATCTGGTTAGCGACTGAATAGCAATGCTCTTCGGATACTGTGCCGCTGAGCGCTGTGTCCAGTTATTCATCATCAGCCATTATCAAGATAGCACCACTACCTGTAGCAGTTGGCAAATGCTGACTGCCACAGGATGAACATTGACCACCCGAGACTTTAAGATGGAATCAAATACATACATTTGTATACATTTGTGCAGTTGGGACATCGTCAGTGCAGAACTGGCAGAAAAACAGGGGGGAGAAGCCAAAGCACTTAGTGTGAGAAGTGACCAGGGGCAGTGGTGTGAGTTAGGGCAGCCTTTACTGTGCCAGCCTTTTGCTCTGCATTGCGATAAGCGGGCAGCAGTTCAATATCACCCGCTTAACATTGGAGTGTGCAGCGGCAGCACCTGCCGGTATTCAGCGGCACTAACCATCTTAGTGCCGCTGAATATCCTAGCCAAGGGGATTTCAATATTGGGGCATCTGTGTTGTAACAACTCTGAAAACACTGGCATGATGTTAAATTGAACACATCGAAGAATAATTGTCTTTATATTATATTAGAATCAGACAGTGCTTGTGCTAGACATTGAGGCGCTCACTCTCGGTCTTTTCCACGATAAGGCAAAACACCTTGTCTGTGGCTCGCTGTCACATGGCCGTGTAAGAGGCAAGGGAGTGTAGAAACACATTGTACATGTAAAGCCCTATGGCAAAATAAAGTGACAAAATAAAGTGGTATTTTTTAAACAAAAGGAACGATGTCTTCCTGCAGTACCTATTCGGGGAGAGTAATCAGTAGTTACGTTCAAATTAAGATCCCCCAAGCAACAGTTTCCAAACAGAGAGGAGAGGGGCCGAGTCCACTTCAGTAGGTAAAGGAGTGACTGCATGTGGGTTTCTTTATTCCTTGGGCCCTCCAGCACTGGATCTTTCCGCTGAAGAAGGAAGAAGCAGATTGCAGCTCATCAGGAATTCTTGGAAGCATAGGTCAGAAAGGGGACATGTGGTTAGAGAAATACTTGTACTTTGACCTAAAGAAAGAACCAACAATGTTTTAAACTGGGGAAAGTAATAACAGCTCAAGAGCACTGGATTTATTTATTCATTCCTTTATATTTATAGGCTGTCTTTCCATGGCAACAAGTGCAAGTCATATACACAAAATCAAAAAATGAAAATACAGTAGTCTTATCAGATAAACGGGGACTGCACCATATACATTTCACTAAAACAATTATAAATATCCAAGTGTATATTTGATAAAAACACAGACGTGTAAAATAAAAGCACGCAACTGAAAATCGCTGAGTTGCACAAACATGAAATAAAATCATAAAACTGATATTGCATAATAAATAACAAACATAGAACAACTTACAGAATATAAAGTGAGAACACACAATGGGGCATGTTTACTAAAGTATTGCTTTTAGCGCAGGACAAATGCATGGTTGGCATGTGATTTTACTATGGTGGTGGTAGGGAAGTGATGCCGCACTAGCAGGCCAACGCAGAAAGCTAGTGCGGGCTTTACGAGCCCATACCGCCATGGTTAAGCACATCTTTACGATCTTTTAAATGCAGGAAATAGACAAATGCCTGTGGAAAAACTAGCGCCCAATTAATGCCACACATATTTAAATTAATACGAATTATTTAAATGGATTTTAATCTGCTGGGTTAGTATGCAAATCATGGCTACGCCCGATGCAGAGACAGTCATAGATGATTTCACAACCAGGCATAGCGCCAAAAGTTTTACTGCAGGATCTGAGTAGAAGTAAACCTCTAACGTTGTCCCTGACATTGTTTTGATGGCACCGGGTGCTTTCCCCAATGCCTAGATCATCTTATCCCCAGATGATCAGGCATCGGTCAAAGCCCCCGATGCCATCAAAACACTGTCGGGGCCGTGCCGACAAAAAAGAATCCCTGGTGCCCGTCCCCCCCCGACAGTAGGAGACAGAGAGATTGTCTCCTGCAGCTCTGGAAACCGGCTGTTCCTGCTCCCTGTAGCCAGCAATAGGCTCTTATGAGGATTTTTATAGCAAAACCTCTGTTTAGCAGTACGGGTAAAAAAAATGCAAATTAGCCACTGGTGCCTGGAAAGCAAGCCAGACTAACACAGACTTCTTGTGCGGATTGCTTGGCTCGCTCTCCCATTTTAATGCTGCGGTGGCTCATTTGGATGTGCAGGGTTACCCCGGCAGGCATTTGCATCCCCTAACCTTTGTGCATATGTGCGTTGTCAGGAATGTTAAAAAATCAATCCAGCACGGGTCTTTCTGTATCGCCCTGTAGGTACTTCAGCCTCGTGGTCAATGCTAATGTGTGGCCAGCGTGCATACATGCTGTGAAAACGTGCGCTACATACAACTTGCACTTCTTTGCTACCATTGCGACGATATGGGCAACAGTAGGCTATCAAACCCCGCAGAGAGATCGGACAACAATACGTACTAACAGGGCACCTACTAAGTACCTCCTCTGTGAACAACATTATACTTATAATGTTGCTACATTTTTTTTTAAAGCACGCATCCATTTGGCGATATACGTGTAAGTTCTTTTGAATATCAGGCACACAGCATCTGACTTTAGAATAAGGTGTATTAAGATGCCTCAAAGGAGGCAATAATTTAAAAAATCTGTATTAATGCAAACTTCGCGGATACCTTTACCTGTGGGGTTTCCATCAATAAGTAAAAGTCCGTACAAGCCAGTGCTTGGGTTATTGTCCCTGACAGAATTGAGTGCAGAGTTTGCAATTGCTTTTTCTGCACATAATTTTGCCGTTGGAAGGCATGTGCAGGGTTTTGATGGTAGAAATCTGCAAGAGAAATCTGCTCTTGCTCTGCGTATCGTTCGGACATCTGCAGCTAAAAGGCTACTTTACCCTCAGAAAGGGCTTTGATTATTGCTCTCAGTGAAAACATTTAAAACATTATGGGTTTCTGCTTTCACCTCAAGAAAAAGTAATTACTTCCAATGCCAGATTGTACAGGCAGCCAGAGGAGAGCAGAACCCTGAAAGCTGATGTCCATTAGAATCTAAAGGAGGTTGTCTTTCAATGCTATCCAGTGAATAAATAAAATGAAAGGATCAGGACAGGGGATTTTAATAAACTGCGATTTGAAAAGAAGCAAGCAAAGACCAGCATGGAACATGAGTTTCTCGCAAAGAATCAAAAGGTCAGAGAAGCACATAACAATTAGCAAGTGACCTCACCAGCATTCGCGTTAAAAACAAAACCACTTGCAATGCTGCACAAATAGAAAATAACAAAGCTCACTAGATTCAGAAATGCAGGTGAATCCATTAGACCCTTGCTGCGTCTTAGTAGGGAGAGCAAGGCCAGCTTAACCATTAGGCAAAATTATAGCTTGCCGGTGGACCCTCCCTGCCCTCTATTACAGCAGTAGGTGATAAGCTACAGGAAAAGGACAACCATGGTTGCCGTCCAGTTACTGTACTTGTTCAGAAAGTGTAAAACAAGTGAGTCATCCGGTGTAGGGCGGCTGCCCATAGCTATTTGCCTATTCTGCCTATTGGTAAACTCACCTCCGAGTATAAGAACCCATCAAAAAAATGGAATTTCTGCAAGTAGACTCAATCTCTCCACATTCTCCGCCACTGGGAATGACTGTTTTCTCAGCTGCAGACACAAAGCACACATCATTTTTCTGCAATGAGTAAAATATATGAATTATACAGCTCGCATACTCTTACCTGCGCAAAAGCATCTTTTATATATATCTTCAATCATTAGAGATGTGTAACAAATATTCCTGCCTTCATTTGTCTTGTAGGAAATGCATGTTAAATCCATGCTGTCTGTATGCTGAGGTCCTTGTTTCTGTATTTGTTCGATAATGTGATATTATTAATATTCTATTGTATTCCCACCTGACCAATGTTTCTTCAAATAAACATTGAATTTTTCAATACTGTGAATAGATACTAGGCAAACAAACTCAATTATTAAAACTCCCCAAAAGCACAGCATAAATATGTTTTTTGGAGCTTGACATGCAAGGATATGGCATTAGTGCAAAAAACGCTACAGTAGCTGCGAAGGTCACGCCTTATTTGTTGGGGGCGTGCTCAGCATTTCCCCAGCAGATAATGCGGTGAAACGCAGGGATCGTGGCACAACGGCATTGCAGATTCAGCACCCCAAAGAAGTGGGTAGCACGGTACAGACACACCCATTCTCTGCCCACACCCTACCCATTCTTGCTGCAAATGCGCAGTATGCAGCTATCGCCCAAGATTACCTGCAGTAGCTGCATTGGGCCTGTGTTGGCTGTCACTGTGGCACGATTTTCCCATGTTAGCGCTGCGATGACAGATAATGTTCTTTAGTAAACATCTCCCACAGAGTGAATGGCACCCACATCTTACAAGGTTTACATTTAGTAAAAGATACGGTGTAGTATTTATTCTCTGTGTGCTGGCGATAAGGGTATTTCAATAAATAGAAAGGGAGAAGGGGTTTCAAAGTTACTTTTGTTTATTTCTTTTTTGTTATCTACAAGAAATGATGTGATATCAGTTAGGCAGCTTTTGTTTAATGTTTAGATTTATTACTCACTTTTCCAAATCCAAGCTCTAGGCAAATTATCGGTTTAGCTGAGAGCAGTGGGTTAAGACTTGGGGAAGCAAGATTCAAATCCCACCACTGCTTCTTGCGATCTTGGACAAGTCACTTAACCCTCTGTTCTCTCACGCACAAAATTACAGTGTAAGTCTCCAGGGAAAATATTTATTATACCTGAATGTAACTTGCCCTGAGATACTACTGAAAAAGGCATGAGCCAAATGCAAAGATCCTCTCCTTACTTAAATGCCTTTGAATCTGCATTTAAGCTGAGACAATGGAAGGTAAAGTGACCTTGCCCAAGGTCACAAGGAGAAGCAAGATTTGAACCCGGGTTCTCAGCCTGTTTAATTTTATATATATATTTATATTTGTTTATTTTATTCTGTTCCTCGCTTATAGGGCAGTCAAAAGCAGGGGCTTAGCTGATTGCTTAAGTTAAGGATGCACCAAAAAAATTCTGCTGTCATATAGCTGATGAAACAAGAACTTTAAGAAGCTCCCCTTCAGATTGGTAGTGGACATGCACCATTGTGCACGAATGAGGCTGTGCCCATCATTAAGAGTGTAATAAGCCTAATGAAATGCAGAATAAGAGTTTGTCTTTTTAACTGGTGTAGTAAAGAATAAAACCTGTTAAAAAAACAAACAAACAACAAAAAAACCAGGCACTGTATTTATGAATGTCCCAGAAAACATCATATGGGGTCTCTTGTATAAGAGCCAGTGCAATAAAGGATAGCTGTAGCTAAGAAGCAGTTACAGAGAAAATAGGTTTAGCCAAGTCAGAAAAGAATATGGATTCTTGCTATACATTGGCGCTCTTCATTTTAAAAATCGGAGGCTGGTGGCTGACCTCAACGACCCCCAATGTGGCATCCTAAAATTCTTCTCCCAATCCCACCTTCTCCGGAGGCTTGCTGCCGGTGTTGCCTCCAGGACAGCTATACTGTTTTCTTCCTGCACTGCTTGGCTCTCGGGGAGTTTGAACTGTGCGACTAAAACTCATTGAGGGTCATGTGGGACCAGAAGAGAGCAGGTGATGGTGGCAGCACTGGTAACAAGCCTCCAGAGAAGGGGATGAGGGGATTAACAGACTGGAAGGAGAGCTGATTTGGAAGGATGGGGTGATAACAGCATTGTGGGGACTTTCTGATGAAAGAAGCAGGTGCAGCCCTGGATCCAGGCATAGTCCTAGGGCACTAAATTTTGAAGATGTCAAATATCCAGACCAAAGAGGAGCCTTCTCCTGCTTACGTTAGGGCCGGTGCATGTGCTGAATCAAAGGGGTGCCATTTGCCTCTATGACCTTCTTTTGTTGCTCTTCTGGCTCTCTAAACTTTGGGATCTTTGAACCCTCCCCAACTCCATGGGATCAGCTGTCTGGCCTTATCTATGGGCACCAGCACTGAAATCGGGCTCTGGGCAGGTGGGAGTTGACTCTGGCTGGGGTAGGATGTAGAAGTAGAAGCTTTTATTATTGCCCCCTCAGTACTAGGAAAAACACAGGCATGGCTCATTTGTAGTTGACCTGTAGTCCTTCTGACCAATATATTGGTTGCCTGGGAACCCAGGGAGTGGCGAAAGCACGCAGCCCTGATATAGCAACCAGCCATCGCATCGTCACATATTACTCTCTGCTTTGAAACATAAACAATCCTCTTTCTTGTATTATCCTGATTAAGTCTGGTCCTGTGAGCTTCCATCTGGGATTGCCACTTCACCCAGACCAACCCGGAGAGGCTGATTCAGTGCAGTATAGAGATATCATTCTACTTTTCTTAGGGAAAGCAGAACTACGTCCCCACACACAGAACAGGGCAAACTGTGGACTGGGTAAGTCACTTCAGGCTGATAGGGGAAAGGTGACAACCCTGGATATCTTGGAAGTAGTATTAAAAATACCCAGCACAGAAGCCACTGAGTCCATAGCAACTAGGAGAATCTTACAGCGCAACTACCAATTTCATAAGAATGGCTGAAAACTGGGGGGGAGTGGCTTGTCTAAGATGGCGGCGGGGTTTGTGTGAGCAACATGCCTAAACGCAAAGGCAAACCTCGGGCCCTACCCACGGAGCCCCTAACTGCCATTACTGGACCTATGGACCGCTTTGTGAGGCTCTCCGAGGAACAGATTGGGGAGATTAGGCAGGGCTTGATTGCACCGGCTGAGGAGGTTTCGGCGTCTTCCGCCCTAGAGATTTCCCTCTCCCCAGATGAACGCAATCCTCCTGCTGTCCCGGGTGTATTGGCTACCGCTTTGGTGCATGGACCAGTGGTGTTGCCAGTTCAGGCTATCCCTGCGAATCTGGAGTGGAGCGTCCTGAAACCTGATGCCGATAGTGTGCTGCCCGGGATTGAGATCGGGAAGGTTATTCCCGGAGAGGTACAGCGCGCAGAGGTTGTTGGTGCCTCCTGTTTGGTGAATGAGGCTGGTGGGAAGAAGATGGAACCCGGAGTGTCTGACGTTGTAGGGCCTCCATTGATTGTGCTTTCTCGGCCTTCTAAGGTGACTCTGGAGAACATTTGGGAGGCTATTCATCAACTTTCCCAGATTGTAAATCAGCAATTGACCTTATCTTTCTCTAACGTGTCTAAATTGGAGAGCAATATCAGTAAATTATCTAATGACTTGGTGGGAATGAAGGAGCAAGTAGCTGTTTCTGATCAGAAACTTGTACAAGTTTCTGGTTTATCTGAATCCATTATGAAAGATAATATCGCATTGAAAGCAAAACTGGAGATGTTAGAGAATGCTACCAGAGCTTCAAATATTTGGTTATTAAATGTTCCTGTTGTTCCGGCGGTAGCTCTATTGGAGCTATTTAAGAAATATCTTCAAGAGTCTCTAATGATTCCTTCTGAGTTAATACCTCCGATTTCGAAAGCATAGTATCTACCTGCTGGGAGAAAAGAGGGGAAGCGAGTAGTTGGCACTTTTGAGATGGATTTGCTTAATGTTTCAGCATTACTTCAGTCCCCTCAAGAAGAGGATGTAGTGGTTTCCACACTATTGGTGACTTTTGCATTGTCCTCTGATAGAGACTGGCTGTTTAAAGTCTATTATAAAAAGAGGAATAATTTGTTTATGGGGAAAAAGATTTCTATTTTCCCGGATGTTGCCAGGGACACCCAGAGAAGGCGTAAAGCTTTTCTTTTGTTAAGAGCAGGGGTCCTCCAGTTAGGAGCTTCTTTTTTGCTGAGATTTCCTTGTAAATGTATTGTGGTTCATAATTCTCAGAAATTTGTTTTTTTTTTCAGCCAGGGGATTTATCTACTTATCTTACTACTCATTTTGTAACATCTTCACCTTCATAAGGCGCCTTGCGTTCATTGTTAATTATGTTCTTCGCTCTCTGCCACTATATCTTATTCTTTAGATATTGCCTTAACCTTTGCTCTATGGGGACCTCCTACCCTCAGTGTTTGTTTCTTATGCTTTCTCCCCCAATTTGGGGACTATTGATGCTTCTGATTGTATTTTATTTTGGTGTAATGTTTCCTTAAGGATTGTGTAAGTATGCATCTTTTCTGTGCAAGCGTTTTGCTTGGTTTTTGAGTTTGAAAATCTAGAAATACATAATAATAAAAAAAAATACCCAGCACAGGTCACCCCTGCTAGCACACATAAGTCACTGGAAGCGTCAGGCTTCACACAGGATCCATCTTTAACCTCGTTCCAAATCAAATAGGGATTCTTGATTGCCCATTGCTATATGAAAGACTTGGGGGGAGGGGGGAGGCGAAGGAGGAGAAGGGGGAAAAAGAAAATAATGGGGTAAGACCATTTCATAACACCTCTAATGCACACCTCACAGTTCTAAAAGGTCTCCCGATTTTGTTTTGAAGTAACGCATAAGATAAAAGTGCTATTGCTGACGGAGGTAAAATTATGCGTAATACAGTTGCTTATCTCATGCAGGGACAGGTGGAACATGTCTAATTTTGAAGGTGTTAAGCTGGTGAACGAGGATCAGACGCCTAGTCCATGCTTGTCTTCCTTGATATTTCCATTCCATCTATTATAAAACATATGCAGCCATTCATATCTTTGCTACCATGTAGTGCGTTCTGATAGTAGCACCAGGTTTACCTAGAACGAATAGGTAACACACAGACACAAACTGCTGATGGTTGTACTTATGTGCCAGTGCTGTGGGAACACAAAAGGAGTTTGACGATGCAGCCACAAGAGAGCAATATAGTTTCTCTTTTTGTGCTGGTAGGAACTGTGATGCTCCTTTCATCTCCTAGTTTTATGCAATGATTGATAAGTAAGCTGGAGGCATAGCCAACAGCAGCTTAATGCACAAAGCCAGTCCTATTGAGTGGAGGTGAGGGGTGGATGCAGACACAGGGAAATGCCTTGCATAGAATGTCATGGTGGGTTTCCATGCTAATGCTGAGCTGGCCGCGTGTAACTCTTGACAGGCTGTTTTGCATGGACATTTTCTATCACGCTCTTCTTCTCCTACTACCTACAGTTTTTCACAGATAACTTACAAAGTAAGATTTTATATGGTTTGTAGTAATCTAACTAGAAGTTCACAAAAATAAGTGATTTTTTAAACTTTTATACCATATCCATCTGACTTTTCTCTTTCTCCTTCTCCCCTTTGTAGACCCAAGAAGGGGATCCCAGCCCTGTTCCCTGTCGCTCCCTCTCTCCTGAATGCAGAAGATATCCACCGCACCTGCTATTCCTCTCTTTCTCTCTTCATGGCCCAGAGAGGGGATTTCTCAGTCCAGACTGCATAGGATGTTGCAGGGGAAATAGAACGTCTATTTGTTTGGGGGCGGGGGGGGGGGCCGCTAAACTCTGCATTAACACTGCCCTAACTCAGCCTTAACTCTACTCCTAGCTTCCCGCATGCAGACAGGAGTCTGCTGCGATCCCGGCTGTGCTGTACTCTTCTGCCCAAGGGAGATGGGATCCCTGCAGGCAGACAGCTTCCTTCCTGGCTGCAATTGGCAGGGAAAAGTTAGTAAGACCAGGGTCCGTGTGTCCCATCGTGTACTGACGACTGCAGTATGTTGACAATATTTACAGTGGACGCTTCCCTCTCCTACCTGGAATACTGTCCAATGTGTCACCTGAGGTCTGCAGTAATGTCCCTGTCACTTGTGCCGTCTTTCAAGAAAGCAGTATCTGGCAGAAACTGATTCCCATGGTTTTGCCACCGTGTCCTAATAATACTGCTAAAAACATTTACATAAAAACATCTACGAACCTGCAACAGAGCTTTCGAACTGTACGCACCCTCTCTCTGGAACTCCCTACTGAGCCAAATCAGAAACAACGGAGACCTTTCCACATTCCGGAAACAACTAAAAACCATCCTCTTTCATAAATACCTTGGACGAGAAACAGACATCCATCACTGACAACTCCTCCAGACCTTTTGACATATCCCCAGAACTACCTACTAAGAGACCTACATCTATTGTCTAAGTCGTTACTTTCTGTTCGGCTCATCAATGTTTGCCCCCTTGGTGACGGCCCCACCCTCTCTGTGAATTGATTACAGTCCCCCCCCCTTTTGTTAAACCGCTTTGACCCGGTGAAAAGCAGGATATAAATACAGTTAAATAAATAAATAAATTTGTAAACTTATCACCAGTCTTACTATGATCTTTTTTTTTCAGATCATGTCACTCTTTAAAGTTACTATACGAGTGCTTTAGGTCCAATTTTCAGAGGGTTAAAGATCCTTATTGCAGTGAATGCCCTCAAAAGGTGTTGAGAAAATCAGCTATATAGGGTTTCTACTGTAATACCTCCATCTTCAATTCAAAGTTTTTTTTCTTTTTATATCCTATTTTTTCTTTTTTTTGTTATTATTTTAAATTTTTACATAGACATCAATACCTACAGATATAGATAAAGTGCAGGTCTCAGACTAACACTGGCAGTGCTTTTTGCAGGCATCAAAAGCAGCATACCTTCACGCATCAATGACCTTTAAGCACTTATCCATTCATCGAAGAGTTACAGTACTGCAGAACTCCCTACTAGACTTTTTCTTCAATCATTAACTTAATTTGCTTATTCCTGTTGTTGTTAGTGAAAGATTGTGCTTATCTTCTGATATTGTAGGTGATTACATAGGAGAAATTTTGTGCCTGCGACTGTAAGTTCTATACTGGTATGCTCATTACTTCTCTGTTGTTTCTTAGATCGTGCTGTGATAACTTAAATCCCCCCTGAGGAAGAAAACGAAACGCATTTCAGCGGTACCCATTTGGTGGCGTCGGGGAGAGCAATCACCTACAATATGAGAAGATAAGCACAATCTTTCATTAATAACAACATGAATAAGCAAATTAAGTTAATGATTGAAGAAAAAGTCTAGTAGGGAGTTCTGAAGTACTGTAACTCTTCGATGAATGGATAGGTGCTTAAAGGTCATTGATGCGTGAAGGTATGCTGCTTTTGATGCCTGCAAAAAGCACTGCCAGTGTTAGTCTGAGACCTGCACTTTATCTATATCTGTAGGTATTGATGTCTATGTAAAAATTTAAAATAATAACAAAAAAAAGAAAAAATAGGATATAAAAAGAAAAAAAACTTTGAATTGAAGATGGAAGTACCCTATATAGCTGATTTTCTCAACACTTTTTGAGGGCATTCACTGCGATAAGACTCTTTAAAGTTAGACTATGAAGATCATTGTATAACAGGTGGCGAGGGAGACAATTTTTGGCCAATTTGAAAAGGATACGTGAGGGCAGATTTTAGATAGGATGTGGAGAGCAGAATTCACAAGTCCAGGCAAGGATGTGGAGAATTCCCATACTATCAAAAGAGGCTCTGCCGAACATAGATCCTCTTGTAAAATAGGCACAGGACTGCACATTCATCTTCCCATCTCCAGCGCGAGCAATGATTTAAAAAAATTGCATGTGAGGAAAAATGTGCTTTTACCAATATATATGTGCATGGGAGCATCTTTTTAAAATTGCTTCTCCCAATCTGGATGGGTACCCGTTGCAGCACCACCAATTCCCCCCACCAATATCTCCCCCTGATCAGTCCCAACACATCCAGTTCTTTCCCGACTCCTCCCAACACATCTCATTTCCCCAGTCCCTCTCAAAGACCTCCCATCCCCCCATATGAAATCCTCCTGGCATGAAAAGATCTCAACACCTGGTTACAAGGAATCCCCTCACAAGGCCTCCCGCAGCAGACTTACCCAACCCCTACCTCCAATCCCCATCCCTGGTCTTACTGAGGTGTTCACCTGCTCCTGCTTTAATGGCAGTGGTTACAAAATGTCACTAATGACCCCTAGTGGTAATTTTGTGTTACTACCTCTGGGATGCTTCCTTGTTTTGGGGGGGCTTGTTGAGTGGGGGGGGGGTCTTTGTGCTGGGGGTTTCCGATGGTTGAGATCAAGGGCTTTGGAGGTTGGGGGATCAGGTGTGTTAAGGAGGTCTGGAAAGGGATCAGATGTGTTGGGGTAACTGGGGGAGGAAGAGAATGAGGGAGGGGAATGGCCTTGACATTGACAGCTGCTCCTGATAGCAGATACTTATATGCACTATGGGGCAACATGCTGACCTCTATAATTATTTTGATGGATGTGGATACTTCTTGTGTCTTGGGGAATCCATGTCTATATTGTAGACCCACCCAAACCACTCCCTCTCCTGTTCTCAATACACCTTCAGGAAATGTAAATGTCCCCACATTTAAAAAGTCCCTTGTTCTAAAATGGGCATTTACACATAATTGTCAATCTGCAAGTGTAAACGCTGCTATTCAGACGTGAGAATGCTTCTAAAATAACCCCAATGCTCCGGTGTGTCTTTCCTAGGGGTAAACAGCTAGAAATCGCAGTTAGACTGCAGAAATTTACACATGCTCAGCAAATGCTTGTGGCTAAGGTATGAACATACATCCTGCCTCTGCTTGCGCTCTGTCTATCTGCCCTAGAACACACCTGTACCCGGTTCATATAAAAAGACATGCCTTCTTGCCACTGCCACACTTTTACATGTTTAACCCCGTGGTAATTTTCTAAAAGCCCTTTTACATGTGAAAAACATTTATTCAATTACCTCTCACAAAGTCAACTTACTAAGCAAATAGTAAAACATACTGTGAAATGCTTAGTCAGGCTACTAAAACTGGAAACATATATTAGTGAGAGCTTTTAGTATGCAAAAGTTTCCATAGGCTCGACTAAACCACAACACGTTTGTTCTATGGGCTGTGATTGCACATCGCCGTGGCCAGCAAAGAACCCTGCTTGCAGCTCACTGACATCCTCTGTCTCTCTCTCTCCACGGACAGTGGTTTCTCCTCATATGTAGCTCTGTGTTTGTAGGGACCCAAACCTCCTGGAAAGGAAAGAGAAGTGGTTTACCACATGCCTTTTTTCACGTTCAAGATGAGTTACATTCAGGTACAGTAACATCAGCGCCCCCTACAGAGCTTACCGCGCTTACTGTGTAGCGCTGGCCCTGCTCCTCAGCAAGGCAAGACTTGGAATTTCTGGTGTGCCAGTAAGCTCAACTTGGAGGAGTACTCTAATGGGCACAACAATGGGTTACACACCAGAAAAGCCAGATTCAAATCCCACCACTGCTTCTTGTGATTTTGAGAAAGTCACTTAGGGCCCGAAATTCAACTAGACAGGCTATGTGCCACTACAGCGCATAGCACCGCCCGCTAAACCCTAACCCCAGATATTCAATGCCACGGCGATGACGTTGAATATCTGGGTTTGGCACACAAGGAAAACAGCCGCGAAGCCTAACTGGGTAGTGGCGATATTGCTCCTCTACCAGGTTAGCATCCGCAGCTAACACTAGGCAAGCCAAAAGCTGGCCTAGTTTTAGCTGCGGATTTGCTAGTTGGGTAGCAGAGCAATATCGCTGCTATCTAGTTAGCGGCAGTCTCTGCCTCCGTTCTGCCCCTGAAAGCCCCCAATATGCCCCGATACTAACCGGATAGCATTGGGGCGCTTAGGGGCTTAGGAGGGGATATTCAACAGCACTAACCATGTAAGTGCCCTTCTATATCCCCGTTTAAGGCATTTACATGGTTTATTAGGCTGTAAACAGTGTAAATACCTTTCAAATATCGGGCCCTTAATCCTCAAACACAAACTGATTATAAATCCTCTGGGTGTACTAAAGTATCTGGTGCTGTTCTTCTCTAAAAAAAAGAAGGTTTTACTTTCAAAAGCTAATCTACAAATGTATTGTTAGTCCCATAAAAAGGTATCATCTTATTTTCCATGAAATAAGGGATTTCTTCCCTATATTCTTGCCATGAGATTCCTTTGCTCAAAAGTCAAAGACTGGCTGCTCTTTGGAACCAGCCTGGATCTGCCAATAGGTGTCTTCATTGCGCAATGACTGGAAGTACGCTCCCTTGTGGTGTTAATGATGGGGGCTCAAAAGCTTGGCTACTTGTTGGACATCGCTTCTCACTCAAATCAGTAATTTCTTGTTCACTTGGGTATCTACAAGCTCGGATAGATGAGTGCACATGGTGCCACATGAAGATGGATTTCATGGGTATCGGTCTCAGTCTCATATGAGTCTCATATCCTAGCTTTGCATAGGAGCTAGCCCTCTAAATTACTAGCCACATATATGCATCTGTCTCTCACAATGTACTATTTGACATTATTCCCAGTGTCTTCCTTGCTGTTGAAGAAATCCCTCTTAGCGCTCATTCTGATGCTGATTGCAAGGGTAGTCAGGGATGTACATTCTCTTCGGCTGCTGCTCACTGCACTACATCATTGAACTGTTAAACCCCGTTCACCTGTCTCTTGTTCCAATCTTTGGCACAGAGAGGCAATCGATGCTTCATCTTCAGTCTTTTTGAGAGCAGATTGATCGGAGGGTCTGGCCTAATTACAGTGTGTGCACAGCAGAATGGAAGCAGCTCAGATCTCTTTTGTGTTTTATCCTAGGTTGCCTGCTCTAGTGAAAGTCGGCTGAGGACGTTTTGCTTCTGTGCTACAGAACGTCTGACTTTTAAGCATTTCGTCTTAATTTGCCCCTCTTCCCAATAAAAAAAAATATTTCCATCCTGCAAGAAAATACAATAGACTTGATTTTATTATGATTTTCCAATGATATGATATAATTTCAACATCACACAAGCTTATGGGTTTTATATGCCTATATACAGAAGCATATAAAACCCATACACTTGTGTGATGTTGAAATTATATTTTATGTCATAATAAAATCAAGCCTATTGTATTTTCTTGCAGGATAGGAAATAGTTTAGGGCATGATATTCAAGGCAATAAATGCATTTAGCAGATTTGCTAAGTGTTAATCGTGGCAATTGGATATTCAGCGGCACTAACACGGTTAGTACTGCTGAATATTCATGAGTGTTGCCACTTAATAGAGACAGAGCGGAGGTGGTACAAAGAGGATAACTGGGCAGCAGTGATATACAGTCACTGACCAGTTATCCCTAAGTGGCAAAAGTTAGGCATCTTAAAGGCTGGCCTAACGTTCACCACAGAAGAAAACCAGGCAGTGGCTCAATAAAGAATACGAGGTGACAAAGAATGAAAAAACAAAATGAAATGAACATTTTGTGGCTGCACACCATTACCCACGATCAGTCTTAAATCACTTAGAGCAGGGGTGGGCAATTCCAGTCCTCGTGCACCACAATCCAGCCTGGTTTTCATGATGTCCCTAATGAATATTCATGGACCTATTTCCATACAATGGAAGGCAGTGGATGCAAATAGATCTCGTAAATATTCATTAGGGACATCATGAAAACCAGGCTGGATTGTGGTGCACGAGGGCCTGAATTGCCCACCCCTGACTTAGAGGTATGTTTACTAAAGGGCGGTAAGGGAGCAAGTGTGCCGTTAACATGCATTATCAGCGCCAGTGAGCGGTTCATGCTGCGGAAAGTGCCAAAAATGCTGGATTAACGTTCGAAAGCAAGACCCTCAGTGTTTATTTATTTATTTAATTCTCTTATATACCGCGCTATTCTGCATCAGTGCGGTTTACATTGAACAAACTGAAATTACATTGAACAGGGCATTATAACTTGGAGATAACTATTTTACAGGGAACATGGGCTATGGAGGGTTAAGTGGCTTGCCCAAGACCACAAGGAGCACCTGTGGGACTAGAAACCCCAGTCCTTCCGGCCCAAGGTTGCTGTCCTCTAGTGGGATTTGAACCCCCGACCTTCTGGCCTGAAGTACCTTGCCCTAACCACTAGGCCACTCCTCCACTCCAAGGGGAAGGAAGGTGGAGAGTGGGCGGGGATAGGGTGTGCTTCTATAATGCCACGTTGTGGTACCGTGCGATGAAGCCCCCAGCACTGGGAATCCTAACACCAACTGAAACTTCATGGAAAGGGCTCTTTCTGAGGGGACAGAGCCTATTTAAATGTATACAATGTGATTCATCCAGCGGAGTTCCCAAATATGTGATAATAGTGCTCCATTGGCAACAACAGCATAGTGCCCTATTAAGAAAGGGCACTATGTTGTTGCAAAATTGGCAAAGGAGATGTCACGTGGGTAATGCAGTGGGGCAGGCTGAGCCACTAGGCCAACAAGGTTGTTGCCTAGGTTGTACATCTGTGATATCTGGCATGACTCCACTGTGACAGTGGTAGCAGTGACATGCTCATGCAGTCAAAAAGGGGTCACGCCACCCCCACGGTCACCATGCTGCCATGTCAGCATTGTGTGAGGGTGGATGTGGAGGTCACAGCAGCTATGGCCTGCTGCAGACAAAACTTTGTCCTGGCCCTGTGTGTCCAGTGCAACACTGCAGTTGTGACTGTTGGTTGGATGGCAAGCATATCAGCAGCAGGTACAGCGGAGCACATGCCTATCTCTTCCTACCAAGGTCTAAGGAAGCAGCATGCATGCTCACATCCCTCAGTAGAGGGAGACAGGAGCAGCAAGGTGTGCCTAGCTGCATGTGTGCACTCTCAATAAGACTGCCTTCAGTACTGAAGTGGCGGCTGTGCCACGATGGCAGGGATGGAGGGAACGGCCGGCATGCTGTCCTCCATGATCAATGGACATGGCTCCCAGATAGTATTCTGAGTGGATGTGCTGGCCCTGGGATACAGCTTATAGGGAACTAGGCTCAGGGGGAGAGCTGGCCTCTGTGAATGTGCAATCTATTCACTTAGTTGGTGACACTGGCAGGGATCTGTGATTTCCCTGCATGCATGTGGCTCTTGTCCCATGCAGCATTCACAGAGTGCTAGCGAGGGGACTCTGTGCTCCATGCAATGTATGCACATACAGGGAGGTATGTAGCAGGCAAATTCACACACAAGAAACACCACCTCAACAGTGTCTGCCCACTGGTAGCCCACTGGTTACTGCTATGATTGAAAGCAGAGGTCATGGGTCTGATCCTGCTGTGGTGCAATCTAAAAAGGCTGTCTGAGGCATTTTCTTTTAATTTAAATCAATGCTGCCAGCAAAAACACCCTCACAGTGCCATAACCTAAGGTGCTTCATAAGGCGCCCCATAGGTCACATTATAAAGTGCCCTCTCTGCCAAGGTACCCTATAATGTGCCCTAAAGGGCGCCTTATAGGGCGCTTTACAAGGTGCCTATGAGGCACCTTAGGCTACAGCACTGTGAGGGTGTTTCTGCTGGCAGCACTGATTTAAATTAAAAGAAAATGCCTCAGACAGCCTTTTTAGATTGCACCACTGTGGGATTGAACCCATGACCTCTGCCTCCACAGTCATTGAAGTAACCAGTAGCCTACATCTCTATAGCTACTACCATACTGCTGGCTGGCTACAGAAAGACTGCAGGTCACCACACAAACTGTCTGCTGTGGTTACCAGGATAGGGCAAACCCACCCATACCCATGATGCACTGCACATGCAGATCAGCAGTGTACAGCTGATCACATAATGGGGTATGCACCCCCACAGCACCTAGGCCTGGTAGGGGGAACCGACCGTGTGTGTTACTGGCACAGGGTAGCTACAGACCGTGACATTGTGTGGGTCCTGTGCTCACCCCGAGGCTGAGGTGGGGCACCCAGCACCAGGTCCGCAGCACCTGGCTTGGTTGAGATAGGCTGTGCTGCAGGTCCCCATCAGTGCCAGTGTGTGATAGGTAGTCCTTGCAGACACACCTAGGATACACCTGTGTCCATGTGTATTTCCCAATCATGTCTAGCCCTTGTGGACTATGATGCACCCAGAATAGTGCATATCCTGGGTAGGTGCCATGGTCACATTTATTTTTTATTTTATTTATTTAACAAACTTTTATATACCGCAGTCTTCCGATGATCAGGTGCGGTTTACATATAACGGTTAAGGAGACAGAAAAGCATTCCTGTTTTTGCATTGAACATTTCATGAACTGTGTACATTAACAATTAAACTTTTAACTATTAAATTTTTAAATTTTGTAGAACTATGTACAATTAACTATGTACAGTTAGTAAAAGTGAGTTCAACAGTATAAACATCATAGACAGTGTCAAGGTCAAAATTTCATGAGGCATTGTGGTATTGGTTTCAGTGTGTTATATAGATTGGTTTCAGTGTGTTATACATGTAATAGGTGAAGGGGGGAGGGGGTGTTTGGACCCAAAAGCGGATTATGTAGCACCACCCAACCCACCCTCTGTGGCTCGGGGGGGGAGGGGAAACAGGATCTTCCACCAACAGATCCACATTATACATCTCTGCAACGGTGGGAGTAGAGAGGACCATCAACCCGTCCTGCTGGGGAACAGGCACCCTACAGGGCAATCAGTGCAGATCTGTACACATCACGTAAGGCAATGGCAGACAGGCAGAATGCTGGAGCAGCTCAGCTGTCCCCCACCACTATCTATACAATAAAAAATGCTCAACAACAACAATATGTCTGAGACATTCTGCGTACGTCTTGCAACGTAGGAAAAAGTTTCCACCTAACCTATTTCCCACATTGAATATTGTTTTTGTAGAGCATTTTTTATTGTATAGGCATTATATATTGCTCAGAACAGCCCCACCACTATCTGACATTCACCAGCAAAGGGCACAGTCAGTCTCCACCCACTGCACCTTGCAAGGTGTTTCAGCCATACACATACTAACTGCAGCTAGTCTGCTAGCTAGTACATAGTGCATGTTCCTGGAGGAACTGTGCACACCCAAAAATGGTACATCAGTGATTGGGCCCCAAAAAAAGAAAACCCATAAATATCACTTGAGAGAAATGTTGCATAGCACTATGGGGGAACCTAGCCATGCCGTGGTCACTGCTCAGTCAGGGTGAGAGTGACCTCCCAGCATGACATGCTGTGGCCACCCTGTCCGTGCAGGTGGTGGTCAGGCACTACAATGTCCCAGACATTGCCCTATACCCTGTGCAGATGCATCCTGCCCAGGCCACCCTGTCTGGGCCATACCCACAGTACCTTACTCCTCATTATGCACATTGGCAGGCTAACACTGGAAACAGTGCAAGCAGTGTGGGCTCAGTAAGGTGAGGGCAGCAACACCACACTGGATAGAGTCCAGGGGTGTCCAACATCAAAAAGGTTAAATAGAATTTGTCACATTCCTCCTCGTTTCTCACCACCACCACCAAAAAGTTGTCTAGTAGACAACATTTCGGTGGTGGTGAGAAGCGAGGAGGAATGTGACAAATTTTGATGTCTATGACATCTGTACCTTGCCCACTCACAATGATAAATGACAGAGGTGTAAGGCCTCCAAATCCAGTCCTGGAGGGCCACAAACCAGTCAGGTTGACAGGATATCTCTAATGCCTATATATATCATGCATATTCATTAGGGCTGTCCCAAAAACCTGCCAGGATTATGGCCCTCTAGGACAGGGTTGGACACCCCTGGGATAAACATACACACACTCCCACACCTATGCCAGCATTGTGCAAATATGGAGGTTTGTGGCAGCCCTGGCTGCCTCACCAGTCCTGGGCACAGTGCGGGCATTGCTATGGTACGCAATACTGTTGGGGTCACTCCCCGGGGTGGTAAACATTGTCAAAAGCAGTAACTGAAACACACTCCACAGATATCAGAAAGGTTGCTATGATGAATCTCTATCAACAAATCGTATTTAACTTAGGATTTGTTAGCTGACATTAATCATAGCATCCTTTTGATATATGTGGAATGTGTTCCCAAGTTTAGGACGGCATTGCTAAGATATGCAGGTGCCAGTATTGGGAGATGCTGCTCCACGCAGGGCCCAGCAGCCTGACTCTCCATGAGGCTTTGGATAGTGGAGCCTGTGGGTGTGGGTGTGTGTGCCCCTGTTGGCCACTGCTCTAGGGCAGAGATTCCCAACTCCAGTCCTGCTGTGCCAAACACTGTGTTTTCATGCTGTCCCTCATGAATATGCATGAGATACATCTGCATACCATGGGGTGGTGCATAGAAATGCAGCACAGGCATCTTTATTTATTTATTTATTTATTTATCTATCTATCTATTTCTTCTATACCGCCCCTTCCAGAGATCAGGGGCGGTTTACATGGAACAAGTTAACAGTTTTGTATACTTCTGTATACATTACATAGAACAGAGATTACTAACTTTTTACAGATAATAGTGCGGTAAACTGTCAGGAACTATTTACATTTTGTATACATATATATCTTTATTAGAGGCAGCATGGAACTAGAATGGTGTTTGGCCCTCCAGGACTGCATTTGGGAGACTCTGCTCTAGGTTTATGGTGTCTGTGCTCTGTAGGGTAAAATGTAGGTGTTTTGGGTATGTTTATGTCATCTGCATTAAAGGTTCTGTCTGTATTAGCATGTTTTAGTAGTGGGTAAAATATGTATTGCTAAACCTGACTGAGAAATACAGATGTAGCCAAAGTGTGTCTGCAGGAACTACCTATCTCACACACTAGCACTGCTGGGGACCTGCAGCATGGCCTGTTTCTACCATCGAAGGTGCTGTGGACCTGGTGCTGGGCGCCCCACCTCACCCTCAGGGTGAGCACAGTACCCGCACAATATGACGGTGTGTAGCTACTCTGTGCCAGTAACACACATGGTCAGTTCCCCCTACCAGGCCGAGGTGCTGTGGGGGTGCATACCCCATCTTGTTTTCATCTGTAGACTGCTGATTTGCATGTGCAGTGCATCATGGGTACGGGTGGGTTAACCCTATCCTGGTGATCACAGCAGACTGTTTGTGTGGTGACGTACAGTCCTTCTGCAGCCAGCCAGGGGATTATTTTTTGTTATAGAGCTGTAGCCCACTGGTTACTTCACTGCCTGTGGAATCAGAGGTCATGGGTTCAAACCCACAGTGGGGTTATTTGATAGGGCTGTCCAAAGCATTATCTATTTTTAATGTACATTAGTGCTGCCAGCAAAACCACCCTCAGCGTACTGTAACCATAAGGTGCTTCAGAAGGTGCTTTATAGGGCGCCCTATACAGTGCCTTCTGAGGCACCTTATGGTTACCGTCCATATAAGGTGCCTTCTAAGGTATCCTATGGAGCGCCTTATAGGGTGCCCTATAGGGGACATTATAGGGTGCAGTGGCGGACAGTGCACTTTATAATGTGCCCTATCGAGTGCCTTATAGGGTGCCCTATAGGGGACATTATAGGGTGCCGTGGTGGACAGTGCACTTTATAATGTGCCCTATGGAGTGCCTTATAGGGTGCCTTATGCGGCACCTTAGATTATGGCACATGAGGGTGCGTTTGCTGGCAGCACTAATTAAAATAAAAATAAACTGCCTCAGGAAACAATACTTACATGTCAAAGCTGATGCCTCAGCCAGACTTATGCATTAGGCACACTGAGGGATCAAACTCATGACCCCTGTATTATCAGTCAGTGTATTAACCATTGTGCTATACCTCTGTTTGTATATTTGCATGTCTGGATGCCTACTTAAGATTACTGCGTGTTAATGCGCTTAGCGGCGCTTCGCCTGATAATGTGCGCAGCAGCATGCGTTATTGCGCGATACTCCCGTTTTGCTGCTTTACGACTGAAACGTCCACTCCTTTTATGGCAGCCTGCACACTATCGCCGGGCGCACGTTAAGACGGTTTAGTAAACATACCCCTAAGTAAAATTAAAAGTAGTGATAGCGTCACCTGTGGTGCTAACCCCAAATGTCCACATGCTTTAACATAGATCGTACATTCTTGAAGATCTTTTATAGGGGTGCATGGACACCTAATTGACTCATCTATGGCAGCACCTTACTAGAGGCAGGTTAGTTGCGCTGTTGTAAGGATGATATGGTCAAATGTAGTCTCCCTATATTCAAATCATGTATAATTTAAAACAAAGAATAAACTCTTCTGTATAAAATTAACATGCAACACACAGTCAATAAAGTCTACATAGGTCTAACTAAGCAGGTGGGAAACATTGCATTGGAATGTTATATGCATTATCAATGACCCACAATAAGGCCATATAGAACATTATGCTGATATCAACAGCCTTCCATGGAAAATACGCATTATTAAACAGAGCTTTTAAAACATCCGAACAAATATACCTCATAAAAACATGTATCCAACGAGATCTTTTTTATGAAAGATCCAACCTATGGGAGCTTTAGCGGAGATCCTCACTCTAGACCTCAGATTGTGCAATGCGATCCCGACATGTACAGCAGTATTTTTAAACCTGTTTTTTGGTGCCAAAACGATGCTTCTTAAATAATGCCCCACTTAAAATAAACTAATAAAGATCATTGCTCATTCAATTAGAAAAACTAAATGAAACAATTATATAAGTAATCTAATAAAAATAGAAAAAAAGGTTTAGTGGTAAGCTCTATGGAGACTGAATCCAAACTGATTTAAAATATTAAAAGCAGCTACTTCTGTATAATAAACCTAATGTTCGGTTTATGCAGTGAAAAACAAAGCGCTTACCCATGTAGAATGAATAAAAGATTTTTACTGCAAACTGTTTTTAATGCTTTAGAGAAGGCAGGCTGTGCGTGTGTCAGCTTTTGTGCTTTAAGATTTTCTGCTGATTATAGAAACTCATGTCAAATGTCATGAGCCACAATACAGTTAGCTTCAGAGTCCTTCTCTAAGCTACAAAAGGACGTACCTGAAGATTTAAAAAAACGAACACAGCCACTCTGATGCCTCAGAAGAGATACCTCCGAATGGAAATCAAGTTACTGATACAAACAGCTTAAAGAATATGCTGCCAAGTGTTCTACAGCTTAAACATTAATTATAAATCGTCCCTCTGTTTTCTAAATGTTTTCTATAAGTTTAAATGTTCCTGTGATGTTTGAGAAATTAAACCGCAATGGAACGCTTGGTGTAAATATACTTTTCTAAAAGCACTATGCAATTGTATAGTTTAAAATAACAACAAACAAATACATGAACTAGATTCGTTGGGGTGGGTGAGAAAAAGCCCCCATGTAGGTGAAAGTCCTCAGGTGGGTGAAACATTAAATACCTCTAAAGAAATGGGTAAAAGGGGCAAAAACTGGAAAGCGTTGTGTATAAATGCCCGTAGCATGGGAAATAAGATCCCAGATGTTGAGGCTTAATGGAAGAGGCTGACTTGGATTTAGTGGCGGTTAGGAGACATGGTTCACGGACAACCATGACTGGGATATACAGGGCCGGCCCATCCATTGTGCGAAAATGTTGTTTGCACAGGGAACCACGCTTCAGGAGGCCCCGTGCAAACTTCATTCTCACACAAATGGACGGCTTCAGAGGGAGCCGGGGCAGACGGTGCGAGGCCCCAGCTCCCTTTGCACAGCCGCCAGCATGAAGAGTGTTTTCCCTTACGCTGCTGGCTGTTTCTGTGAAGCTCGCGAGTGCCGGGAAATGCCCTTTAACCTTTCCTGGCATTCAGCGCGCTTCACAGAAACAGCCGGCAGCGTGAGGGAAAACACTCTCACCGCTGGCGGCTGCGCAGAGGGAGCCAGGGCCTCGTGCGGGCTTCCCCTGCTCCTGGCTCCCTCTGAAGCTCCTTAGACAGCCATGGGGGGTGGCGGGGGGGGGGGGTGTCTAGCATAGGACTGGAAATGGGCAGATGGGGGGAGCTAGGACTGAAAATGAGCTGATGGGAGGGTAAGCTGGGACTGGAAATGGGCTGATGTGTGGGGGGGGGGGGAGGCTAGGACTGGAAATGAGATGATGGGAGGGAAAGCTGGGACTGGAAATGGGCTGATGTGGGAGGGGGAAGCTTGGACTGGAAATGAGCTGATGGGGGGGAAGCTTGGACTGGAAATGGCTACTGGGGAACTGGGCTCTGACTGGAACTGGACTGATGGGGGACTGAAATAGGGTTGGAAATGGCTGATGGGGGAATAGGACTGGAAATGGCTGATGGGGGTTTAGGACTGGAAATGGGCTGATCCGGGGGAGCTTGGACTGGAAATGTGCTGATGGGGGCTGGGATAGGACTGGAAATGGGCTGATGGGGGCTAGGATTGGAAACTGGCTCATGTGGGAGCTTGGGCTGGAAATGGGATAATGGGGGGGCTAGGACTGGAAATTTGCTGATGTGGGGGAGGGCTTGGACTGGAAATGGGCTGATGGGGGGGCTAGGATTGGAAATTGGCTGATAGGGGGATCTTGGACTGGAAATGGGCTGATGGGCCCTAATAGGACTGGAAATGGCTGATGGGGGAATAGGACTGGAAATGGGCTGATCAGGGGGAGCTTGGACTGGAAATGGGCTGATAGGGGCTGGAATAGGACTGGAAATGGGCTGATGGGGGCTAGGACTGGAAATGGGCTGATCAGGGGGAGCTTGGACTGGAAATGGACTGATAGGGACTGGAATAGGACTGGAAATGGGCTGATGGGAGCTGGAATAGGGCTGGAAATGAGCTGACGGGGAGGGCTAAGACAGGAAATGGGCAGATGGAGGGAGTTTGGACTGCAAATGGGCTGATGGGGAGCTGGAATAGGACTGGAAATGGCTGATGGGGGAATAGGACTGGAAATGAGCTGATCAGGAGGAGCCTGGACTGGAAATCGGCTGATGGGGGGCTGGAATAGGAGTGGAAATGGGCTGATGGGGGGAGGGCTAGGATTGGAACTTGGCTGATGGGGGGAGTTTGGACTGGAAATGGGCTGATGGGAGGCTGGAATAGGACTGGAAAGGAGCATATGCGGGGCTATAACTGGAAATGGGCTGATGTGGGGGCATGGGAGAATAGGATTAGAATGGAGCGGATGCTGGGTGGGTCTAGAACTAGAAGGGATCTGATTTTGGAGGAGGACTAGAATGGATGGGGTTGGGGAATGAGGATGGAGAGGAGAAAAGATATTTTGTGTGGGAGGGAAGAAAAATCTGTGATTGGCCGGGTATTGGGAGAGTAAGTGTAGATTGAGGATGGAAGGATGAAATTTGAGTGGATGCTATAGGAATAAAGAAAGAAATGGGGGAAAGAGCAAAAGGGGAAAGATCAGTATGTTAAAGCAGATATAGAGAGAGAATGGAAAAAATCTAGAAAAGAAAAGAAAGGACAAATGGACAGCTCACAGAAGACACGAAGAAACCAGAAGAAAGTGACTGGAGCAATTGCAACTGAAAAATAAAATGCCCAAACAAAAGGCAGAAAAATACTTTGTATTTTGAATTTATTAACTGGAATATGTCAGGTCTGGGAAATGTGTATCACTAAAATCTTTGTGTTTTTGTTTAGTGCAAGAGGAAATTAATTTATAGTTTTATTTCTCCAGTGTTGTTGTACATTTCATGATTGGCTTTTGGGGTTCCCAATTTAATTATTATCTTCCTATTTCTTAATTGTGATCCCTTGTTCTTTGTGTGGTGATGGTCTATGTTCTGCATATGTAACCGAGCTGAGGTATTCTGCTCATGTAGTTTCTATGTGTCAGTCCAACTTGTTCTCTTTCCTCCAGTGAGATGTATTGGTAGTCTCTGAGATGTATTGGTTTAATATTTGCAGTATTGCCTTTTTGATAGGTAGGGTTTGGTGCTTTGTGAGTCTTGGTAGTGCTGTTATGATATGGTGGGTTTGCTATGGTCAGTGTTTATAGTACTTCCTAATGTGCCTGGCGGTTTATTTTATTTATTTATTTTGACAGTTTTTTATACCGCCTTATCCTTCAATCAAAGCGGTCACAACACAATTGGGGGATACATTTAACACGCGGGGATGTGAGACACATACACTAATACTTACAGGGAACATGGGCAATGGAGGGTTAAGTGGCTTGCCCAAGACCACAAGGAGCATCTGTGGGACTAGAAACCCCAGTCCTTCCGGCCCAAGGTTGCTGTCCTCTAGTGGGATTTGAACCCCCGACCTTCCGGCCTGAAGTACCTTGCCCCAACCACTAGGCTACTCCTCCCACTGGAGTATAATAATGCAGAAATCTGGTAGTCTTTCTTTATCCAGACACTCATTAAGAAGCATGTTTACTAAAAGCGCATGTTAACATTATGCAAATATTTATGCAAATGAGGCTCCTTATGCAAATGAGGCCCACAATGAATCTCCGCACATGGCCCCGCACCCCCTTTGGGCCACCACTGACTAGACCAGGCTATACATTATTCAGAAAGGACAGGGTAGGAAGAAGGGGAGGAGGAATGACATTATGAGATATGTTTACTAAACAACATAGCAGTTTCGATATCGTACGGAAGCCACTAACGCTGTTTAGTAAACATACCCCATATGTAAAAAATAATATTAAAGCTATAGAATTGCAGGGCTTAAAAGAGAGAGAGGAGGCACTGTGGGTTAAATACCCGATCAACCAATTCAATTATTATCACCTGAGAATTCCCTTTGACTACACCTTAGACTTAACATACAAAGGCATATTTTCCACCATTGTCCCTGTGTACCCCTCTCCTCTGCATTAATTGTTTTCCCTATTGTAAATCTGGTACAGCATTAATTGTTACTCCCTGTTATAAATCTTGTACAACATTTCCCCCCTTAACTCCAAGTCTGATTACCTGTTCAATGTAATTTCTGAAAGTTGCAATGTTCTATGTAAACCACTTTGAATGCAAGACTTAAATAAATAAATACATAAATAAACTAGAAAGAGGGAAAGAAAAATGCGCTTGCATTGGCGTGATATACACAACCTCTCTCACAGGGAGAAGAAGTGGATGGAGAGTTAATTGAAGACATACGCAGCATTGCTAGGAAAGGGGAAGTGCTACTGATAGGGGATTTCAATATGCCAGATATTGATTGGCGCATCTCTGCTGCAGTATCATCTAGAAGTAAGGAGATCCTGGATTCTCTACAGGGAGAACTATTCAGGCAACAAGTAACAGAACCCACACATGATGGGGCCATACTGGACTTGGTGTTTACAAATGGTGAAAGTGTTTCTGATGTTATAGTGAGAGATCATTTTACATCCAGTGATCACTAGATGGTGTGGTTCAGTATTAGGACAAGGGCCAATAAAATCCATTAAAAAAATGAGGGTCTTAGACTTTAGCAAAACTAACTTTGTCAAGGTAGGCCAATACCTCAATTTTTACGTTTTGACTGCTTGCTGCTGCCTGTTTCTACTGCTTGTGTGGGCTGGGTGGGACCTTTTCCCCATGTCAACTACCAACAGTGGGGGCTTGTCTGGCCCATCATGCATGCCCCAGTACTGAGGTTTTCTTCAAGCACTGATGTCACTCAGAGCATGTTGCGAGTTACGGCACTGTAGTGGTGTTAGCTGGGGTGCTGATCCTTTTGGCTTGTATCTGTGGGAGGATGGCTGAGGAACTCCTTCCTCTGTTACTAATGTGACCTAGTACTATGTGATCTGGCTTAGTGCAGCTTGTAGAGTTTGGTTTGATCCCGTGTTGTCCTTTGGGAGGTTTACGTGTTCATTGATACGTGTCTGGCCCCTTGAAGTCAGTTGATATAGTGTATCTGGACTTTCAGAAAGCCTTTGACAAGGTCTCTCATCAGAGACTTTTGGCAAAACTAAAGAGTCATAGGATAGGAGGCAGGGTACTACTGTGGATCAGGAACTGGTTAAAAGATAGAAAGCAGAGGGGTGGGCTAAATGGCCAATTTTCCCAATGGAGAAAGGTGAATAGTGGTGTACCCCAGGGATCTGTGCTGGGTCCGCTGCTTTTTGACATATTCATAAATGACCTGAAAAGTGGAATAATGAGTGAGGTTATCAAATTTGCAGATGACACAAAACTATTTAAAGTTGTTAAAACCCAAGAGGATTGTGGAAAATTGGAAGAGGATCTTGATAAATTGGAAGACTGGGCATCAAAATGGCACATGAAATTTAATGTGGACAAGTGCAAAATTATGCACCTAGGGAAGAACAACCCAAACTATGGTTACACGATGCAAGGTTCCACATTAGGAACCACCACCCAGGAAAAAGATTTAGGCATCATTGTGGATAACATGTTAAAACCCTCGGCCCAGTGTGCAGCGGCAGCCAAGAGAGCAAATAGAATGCTAGGTATCATAAGGAAAGGAATGGAAAATAAAACAAAAGATATTATAATGCCTCTATACCGTTCCATGGTGAGATCGCACCTTGAATATTGTGTGCAATTCTGGTTGCCGTATCTTAAAAAGGATATAGCGTTATTAGAAAAGGTTCAGAGAAGAGCCACCAAAATGGTAAAGGGGATGGAAGGATACTCCTAAGAAGAAAGGCTAAAAAGGTTAGGGCTCTTTAACCTGGAAAAGAGACGGCTGAGGGGAGATATGATAGAAGTCTATAAATTAATGAACGGAGTGGAACGGGTAAACGTAGATCGATTGTTTACGTTATCAGAATATAGAAAGACTAGGGGACATGCAATGAAGCTACAGGGTAAACTATTTAAGACTAATAAAAGAAAATGTTTTTTCACTTAACGTGTAATCAAACTCTGGAATTTGTTACCGGAGGATGTAGTAAAGACTGTTAGTGTAGCTGGGTTTAAAAAAGGTTTGGACAAGTTCCTGGAGGAAAGGTCCATAAACCATTATTAAGAAGGGACCCAGGATATCAATGCTTGACCCAGTACAAGCATTGCAGAACCTGTGTCTTTTGGGGAAACTGCTAGGTACATATGACCTAGATTGGCCATTGTTGGAAACAGGATACTGGGCTTGATGGACCTTGGTCTGACCCAGTATGGCATGTCTTATGTTCTTATGTTAATCGTAAGCGGGATGGGAATAGCTGTGGGATATAGAAAAACAGTGGGCAAAACTGAAAGGGGATATTTTAAGGGAAACCATCTTTTTGTTAGAAAGGTAAATAAAGGTAAAAGTAAAAGGAGGCCACTATGGTTCTCAAAAAAAATAGTTGAAAAGGTGAAGAAAAAGGGGGAGGCCTTCATGAAATACAAGAGATCACAGAGAGACAAAGACAAGCATCTATATTTGGAAAAACATAGAACCTGATTCACGTAGGGGCATGTCCAGGCCATCTGAATGGCCCTGAGGAAGACAGGCCAGTTAGGACCCAATTCTGGACTGTGGGAACAAAACGTTCCCGTGGTGCACAGAATTGGGACTGTGGACGGCCCGGCGTGCCCCTGCCATCTGTGGGGACAGCCTCCCCGCAGTTGTCCCCGATTCCCGTGTCTTTCGCCTCCTCCACCACCCGACCCACAGCTGACCTGCCAGGGCCTGGATCAGGCAGCGGGGACCCCCTGCACCTTGCCCCAGCCCAGGGGGAAGGGGATCCCCGGGCCTGATTGCCAGTTTGTTGCTGCTTCTTCTACCTTTGAGGTGGAATAAGCAGGACGTCCCCTTTGACCCAGCAGGATGTACAGGGCTGTGACCTGTGCATCGTGCTGGCCTGGCCCGCCCCCGCTACACCCGGATTCCACCCCTTCCTGCTCCCCACGAGCTCTCAGGACTTCTTGCTGCTCAGGACTTACAAGGAGAGCCAGAGGGGGAATTGCGCCTGGATGGCTTGTGGGGCTGCAGTCCTGAAACCTGCTTCCCAGAATTGGATCCTTAGAGAAGCTAGCAAAGTAGTCAGGAAAGCAAAGATTCAAAAAGAGGAGGAAATAGACAATGCAATAAAATGGGGGATAAGACATTTTTCAGATATGTTAATGAGAAGAGGAAGGGCAAAAGTGGTATTGTCAGACTCATGGGTGAAGGGGAGGAATATGTAGAAGCTGATGAGGATAAAGCGGAATTGCTTAACAAATATTTCTGTTCTGTGTTCACAGATGAAGGGCCGGGAGCAGGACCTCATGTTTCTATGTTAATATTAAGAAAAATATTTTTAAAAAGCTCTTCTGTATGATAATGCCATTCAAATTAAATAAAAGGAGGGGGGGGGAGGAAGGAGAGATGAAGGGAGGAGGGAAGGGGGGGCACAGACAAACTACTATATAAATCACATTACTGGTCTCACAAGTTGAAAAGTTAGATAAAAAACTGTTCTTTTTGGTCGCTGGATGTACAAAAAAGTTCTTTGTAACCAGGGTGTGGGTGCACACCGAACAGTGACCACATTTGGAATGACCCACCACCCTGGGTTTAGATTTGGGAAGAGAAAGGGCAGATGGAACAAGCAAATTAGCGTGATTAGTATTCCTCTTGTACAACACCATAAATTGACTAATAGTATGTGATGGGACGGTGGGGTGAATGTGTCATTCCTCATCCAGAATTCTTTTAATGTCGTGGGATAAATTAGAGAATGTTAATGAACAAATACGTTTATCTGAAGTTGTACATGTTGATTTTTGCAAAGGTGCAGACCATTTGGAGCTACAGCTCTCTCATAAGCACATTGAATGCAATCCGATGTATATTTTCTTTGTTGGTAATGTTCACACATTTCCTCAGCATGTAGCTCAAAATCATCTTGTGAGGAACAGATTCTTTTTAATCTCAAGAACTGGCTAACGGGTAAATTATTTTTCAATGATCTTGTATGGAAACTCTCAAATTGCAGCAAATTATTATGTTCAGTGGGTTTACGATACAAATCTGTTATAAATCCAACTGGACCTTTTTAATGAGAATATCCAAGTAAGAGACTTCAAATTGACTGTGTGACGTTTGGCATTTTAAATTGAATCATAGAAACACGGTGGCAGAAAAAGATCACATGGCCTATCTAATCTGCCCTTCCATATCAACTACAGTAGTCCCCTTTTTTCCTTTAGAGATCCTCTGTGTTTGTCCCATGCTTTTTTGAATTCAATAATGTCTTCGCCTCTATCACCTCCACTGGGAGACTATTCTATGCATTTCCATAAAGAAATATTTCGGCATATTACTCCTGGGGGTTATTCTGTGCTACGAATAGCAGGGATGGACTGCCTGACAGGATATCCATCCCCGCTATTCGTGCCTTCACTCGGTTGCGACTATCTTCCCTGCCGGTTCTGCAGGGAAGATAGATGGGGGTGGGGAAGGGGCAGTTTGGGGGAGGAGTCTGGCGGTCACCGGCCCTAGATGTACAGGGCCGATTCTAATGTTGGCCCTGTACGTCCAGGGCCGGCGATATGTGAGGGGAACTTATTCCACCTCCAAGGTGGAACAACTTCTCTGAATGTATTTAAATTGTGTTCACGGGGTGCGGATGGGACGGGGGGGGGGGGGGGGGGCCAGGGGACATTCCCCGTAGCCCGACCCTGACCTTAGGAGGGCTGTGATTCTCAAGTGCATTCAACCGTGTGCCAATCTATCTGTTGATTTAACCCTTTCGGGTGGACTGCATCCAAGGAGTAAATCCAAAACTGCTCCCTTAAATTCAAAACAGCTTCCTGATTCCCTCCTTGCCATGATTGTGGCACCATTTGCACTATTCACAGTGCACCCGAAAGGGTTAAATCAACAGGTAGATTGGAACATGGTTGTATGAGGTCGAGGTCCTTTAATTGTGAAAGGAGGGCAGAGTTTAAGCAAGATAAAAGAATGTCACGGCCATTTTTCTGTAATGCCTGCAGAGCTCCAAATAGTTTGAAGAATCTCCTGTATCCGGTGGAATTTGGAAAAAACACTCAGATAAGTACTGAAGCAGAACCCGTATGCTATGCAGTTCGAAAAGCGCTGGCACGTTTGTAGCAGTTTTTATTATGTTTTTAGATGCATGATCACTTAAATAAGATTAAGAGGACTAAAATGGAGGAAGATTTTTGTAGCGACCTTGAATTACAGTCCGACAATATATATATATTTGAAGGAGAATTTGTTAGTATAGGATTGTTTGTATCACATAGTGGGAATAATCATGTCCTGGCAATGTCCCAGCTTTTATACTATTTCCTTTTTTAATTGGTCTTGTTTTATTTGATCCTTTTACGTGATAAATATGTGTGCATATATATTCCAAAGCCATTTCACTGGCCACTTTTCTTTTAGGAGATATTGGGCTTTAAGAGGTTGAACTGCAAGGGTGCCAATAACGTTGACCACAACTGCATTTCCGTGTCCTGGTGGGCTTAGAAGTTTGTATCTGAGGCAATGGAGGGTGCATACACTATAGGTCATAGTTACTAAAGTCTGCTACCACTAATGCACATCATTATTCGCAGGTCCCATTTTATACAATGGGACTAGTAACTACGTGCATTAATTTATTTATTTATTTATTTACATTCTCTTATATACCGCGCTATTCTGCATCAGTGCGGTTTACATTGAACAAACTGAAATTACATTGAACAGGGCATTATAACTTGGAGATAACTATTTTAAAGGGAACATGGGCTATGGAGGGTTAAGTGGCTTGCCCAAGACCACAAGGAGCACCTATGGGACTAGAAACCCCAGTCCTTCCGGCCCAAGGTTGCTGTCCTCTAGTGGGATTTGAACCACCGACCTTCCGGCCTGAAGTACCTTGCCCCAACCACTAGGCTACTCCTCCACTCCTGGCAAAAAAACACACATTAGCAGTAGCACACTTTAGTAACTACAGCCTATTGTCTGTAAAAGTGGTTGCTGTTTGTGATGAGAACTAATGAAAGACACAACTTGAACAAATACATGTGTAGAGTTAGTGTAGTGCAAACTGCTTCCTGGTATTTTTTTATTTTTTTCAGAAGATGGTCTATCAAGTGTGAGAATTAAATAGATAAATAAATAGGTATAAATTAATACATTAGGCTGCTTAATGTGTAGGAAATTTCAAAGTGTAACATGAGTGTAAGTAAGCGTCAACATGACGCTTAAAGGCAGTTTTGCAACGGCAACGTAATGTCTTTCAGACATGTTTCCGGAAAAGGTAAATGAGAACCGTATCCTGGTTTAGCTTCTCTGTCCGTAAGAGGATAATTTAACAGGACATGAAAGGTCAGCCTGCACCGGTATAGTACTCGATTGATTTATAAAAGTTGATAAGTGCCTGAAGTGGGCGGGTCTACCTCTGCAGTCCTTTCAGGATGACAAAGTAATCACATTTCAGTGCAGCACACCAGAGCATCAGGCGCCAAGCACAACAGCTCAGAGCAGCAAGAAGAGGCAAGAGAAAATCTACGCCAGTTATAGCCAAAGTTTTTAATTATCTGCTAACCACATTTTGCTGGCTCAGAACTGAGGAGAAATAAAAACGAAATTTGCTAATCACTTCCACCTCCTGATAAAGGTGAACAAGACAGCCACTGGGCAAGAACGGCACGCAGGATAAGGGTTTATTTATTTATTTCTGGGGTTTCTATACTGCTTTATCCATAAAATCAAAGCAATTTACATGGAACTCAATGTGATTGTTACAAAGTACATTTTTCAAGTTAATACATGGTTGGTATCATCTGTTAGCGAACATTTAAACTGAAAGTATAACTAAGTAAACGACTAATTTACAGAGCAACTATATATACACGTTCATTCTACTGTTCAGCATGTATCTGAGTTATTCAATAGTTAGGGAATGCCGTCATGTGGGAGATCCAGAACTTGTGATTACCGGTATGTAGGGTATAGTTCTGGGCCTTCAAGCTTACTCTGGTAGTAGTCTGGGAATAGATATGTCTTGAGTTGCCTTGGGCTACCTTCAGCAGTCCCTTTCCATATGGGCTCACGTGCTTGCAGGCTGTCAGACTGGACACTTCGGTCACCTTGCTTGCCCACCTCTTGTGAGAGCATTTCTTCCCAAATTTGAATTAGCCTTTGTCCCTTTCTGAAAAAGTTAATGCATTGCTCCATTTTTTTTATTGTGTTACTGTTTTGTAGTTCCATGTAAAGTGTTATTTTTAAATGGGTACATCCTTAAGGACAACAAATGAGCAGTGGACCATGACTCAATAAATCTTTTCAGTCACCCACACATACATCAAGACGACAGAGGATGAAAAACAGTGTCTGCGGGTTGAAAAACATACTAAATCTTCTCTTCCTGACATGCCTCCAATGCTAGAATTCATACTTCAAAACTGCCTGCTTTCCGACTTCTGCTCTGCTGCACTGGACTAGCTTTTTATAATACTCATAATTCATAGTGAAAATGCTTTCTATCCTGAATAGCTTGTTGCAGGACAAAATAGACAGACACAGCTTTCTATTCTCTTTCCACTTTGCAGAATAAGAGTGTACAAACAAAAAAATTATTTAAAAATATCAACCAATAACTTGAAAAATCAATGTCATTGGTTGAAATGACCAATATGGACGGTTTGAAAATTACCTCCTTTATGCTTAATTCTAGACAATTAGGGTGTTTTCACAAGCATTAGAAAAACAGGAACATTGACAGAAATTTTTAAAATGTAAAACACCCCATGACCAAGGTCTCAGGGGAGTGTTTACTAAGCCGCGTAGCGGTAACACGACTATGGACCATACTACCAGCGCATGGGACCTGCACTAAATTCAAGAGGCATGTGCGTCCATCCTCTGGCAGTTAGTATAGGCCCAAGATGGCACACCAAGTAAGCCGGCACACAAGATCACCTAATGCCACCCACTGAGGTGGTGTAAATGTATTTATATTAGGGCAGCATGAGTTGTAAATGTCCATGACAGCTGTGCCTTGCCGTCAATGCCTCCTTTCCACCCATGGCCCGCCCAGTCCCCTCCCAATTGCACACAATGAGGGTAGCGTGGGATTTTTGGTGCTGCGGCCTGTGCTGCTTTTTAGCATGGTGCCCACACCACACACTAAACGCTCCACTACTGTGTAGCGCGCTTTAGTAAACATGCCCCTCAGAGATGTATTGTTTTCTGGTTTACAGGTGGAAGATCTTACAGTATCATTTAGCCACTGCTCCACCAGTCTATCAGATAGCGCAAAGAGGAAAAAGCTTGGACAATATGAGCTTGTCCAACAAAGTTGAGTTCTACAAAAGTATGCATGGGGAGGGCAGTTTTGAAAATCCTTTCAAATGACTATTTACTTAAAGGTGCACTTTAGATAGGCTGTTCAGGCAAAATTTGGGACGTCCAAGTCAAAACATCCAATAAACAGTGGGAAGGACAGCAGAGAAGGTAGGCACATGTAAGTGCCTTGTAAAATCGATGTTTCCCCATCTTGACACATAAAAATGAAAATGGGGACATAGAGGGTAATGGGTCAGAAACGTACAGGTTTGCACCCGATTTTAGAAACTTGCACGTGCTGGATGTGGGTTCTCGCTATTCCAGGAACATAGACCTGCACACAGTCTTATTTCAGACCATAACCATGCATCTCTCCCCTCATATAGGTCATGACATGCAGCGGTGCGGGAGCCTGGAGAAATGCCTTTTTATTGACTGGCAGGTATGTCTGAAGGAGCAAAAAATATTGGGGAGTGAGTGGGCATTTCCGTCTTCATCATGCAATTCTTGGTTTGCTGAAACAAGCACTGTTCAAAGTCCTATTTGTTCCCTGAAGCAGGTATAACCACGGACATCTCTGACTGTTGTTTGATACGTGCAAAGCTAGTCTAAAATCGGGTACACGCAGGCATCACTTTTGGCATGGCCGTGTGTGACTTGAACATTATCACACTGGACATGTGTATCTTTGGGGTTTTCTAGAATGGCTCGGGGGACATCCTTGTGTTTTCTTCATCTGAATGTGCATTTTCAGATGTGGGAATCCTGAATAGAGCTTCTAAAATGATTCCCTTTATTTACATTTATATTCTGCACATGCAGACTTATGTAATTCACGTAGATGAATTATTACATATCTAATGGACATGGGGAGTGGAGGAGTAGCCTAGTGCATTGTCCTTTTCTTGCCCAAGGGTGCCATCTTGCTCAGTCTCCCTTTTTCCATGGAGTCCTTCGGATGCACGTCCTCATCCCTCGGAAAAAGTTTCATTTTCCTCGCCTTAACAGGCTCTTATTCTTGTTTCCGGTTGCACCGGTCCTCTACCAGTCCTCCCCTTGCTCTCTTTTTTGGAGCTTACGAGGATAACTTTTCAAAATTTTTTCCCATGGGCTTTGCACCCTTTTTTACTTCCTAACCACTGGCCACGTGTGTCTTTGACCTCGCAGGGGCCGTTTTTGCCCCAATGGCCACTGGGTTTAAAAAATGCAATAGATGCTCTAGGAACATGTCCCTTATGGACACTCATGACTGTTGTCTAAGGTGTCTGGGAGCCGACCATGACCCAGAGCTCTTCTTCGCTCTGTAAGAAAATGTCCTCTAAGGCTCTGCTCAGCTGTAAGCAGACGTCCGAAGACATTTTTCAAAAGGCTGCCTCGGAGTCTCCGGTGGCACCCTCGGTCGTCTCCCCTCCGGTGGGTTCTCCTCCTGCGGCACCACGTTCCAGGTGGCATTCTGAACAGGGGTCCCCCTGAGGTGGAACAGCGCAAAAAGAAGAAGGCCTCGAAGTCACTGTCTGGGGCCCCCGACAAGCACGAGTGCTCCCACGCTTGGTCGCTTAGCCCTCTTCGGTGTTCCTGAGAGTTGGACAAGGAGTGGCCCCGCAAGGTACCTCGCAGAGAAATGGAGGCCTCCGGAGAAGGTGCCCAGTCTCCTGAGTGCCGTCCCAGTGAGGACGCCCTCTCCTCCTCGATGCCCGACTAGTGACCCCGGTATTGGCATCCCAGGGCACCACGCCTGCGAGGGAGTCCCATATGCTGGTGCTGGAATTCAGCATTTCTGCATTCATTGCTTCCCAGCAGGCGCTCACGGCCAGCTTCGCTGACTTGTGCCCGGAGACCATGAGTCCCTCGCGTGGGACATCCAAATCTGTCCAGGAAACCCCGAGAGCCACGGGCCTCGTGAGGGTCATCAACATCGGTCTCGCTCATTCTCCCATTCCTGGGGGGGAGGGGGGAGATCATCCATAACCTCCGGCTCCAGGCCACCGGCCATCGGACAGGGCAAACAGCCTGGCTCGGATCCCTCGACCAACTTCTCGGACTGGGAATCCAATGAGGACACATCCCCGGAGACCCGCGCACACTGGGATCTTCCATCGGACCCCTCGCAGCCTGGTCTGGAGAGAGGCTCATGTGGTGCCTTTACACAAAAGCGGAAGTAAGGATGTGGTTGAAAACTACAGGCCGGTTAGTTTAACTTCGGTGGTGAGTAAATGATTGCAAATGCTGCTGAAAGAGAAAATAGTGAGGTTTCTGGAGTCCAGCGGATTACAGGATCCGAGGCAGCATGGATTCACCAGAGGCAGGTCTTGTCAGACAAATCTGATTGATTTCTTTGACTGGGTGACCAGGGAGTTGGACCAAGGGAGAGCTCTAGATGTGGTGTATTTAGATTTCAGTAAAGCCTTTGACACTGTTCCTCACAGGCGACTTATAAACAAACTGAGCACCCTAGGGATGGACCCTAAAGTTACTGCTTGGGTTAGAAATTGGTTGGGTGGGAGGCGACAAAGAGTACAAGTAAATGGAGCTCACTCTGAGGAGAAGGATGTTACCAGTGGTGTGCCCCAGGGATCTGTCCTAGGTCCGATTCTTTTTAACATCTTTGTTAGTGATATAGCGGAAGGGCTGTCGGGTAAGGTTTGCCTCTTTGCGGATGATACCAAAATCTGCAATAGAGTAGACACCCAGGAAGGTGTAGATAACATGAGGAGGGATCTAGCTAAGCTTGAAGAATGGTCTAGAATTTGGCAGCTGGGATTTAATGTTAAAAAATGTAAGGTCATGCATTTGGGCTGCAGCAATCCAAGGGAGCAATACAGTATAGGAGGTGAAGTACTTTTGTCCACTAAAGAAGAGCGGGACCTAGGCGTGGTTGTGTCTGATGATCTTAAAGTAGCTAAACAGGTAGAAAAGGCGACGGCAAAAGCTAGAAGGATGCTTGGGTGCATACGGAGAGGAATGGCTAGCAGAAAAAAGGAGGTGATAATGCCTCTGTATAAGTCTTTGGTGCGACCTCATTTGGAGTATGGTGTGCAATTCTGGAGACCGCACCTTCAAAAGGATGTGAACAGGATGGAGTCGGTGCAGAGGGTTGCTACTAAAATGATTAATGGGCTTCATTATAAAGCATATGAGGACAGACTTAAGGATCTTAATATGTACACCTTAGAGGAAAGGCGGGATAGAGGTGATATGATTGAGATGTTTAAATACCTCCGTGGCATAAATGTTCAGGGAGAGAGCCTCTTTCAATTGAAAGCAAGTTCTGCGACGAGGGGACATGGGATGAGGGTGAAGGGAGATAGATTCAGGAGTGATATGCGGAAATATTTCTTTACGGAAAGAGTAGTGGATCCGTGGAATAGTCTCCCAGTGGAGGTGGTAGAGATGAAGACAGTAACTGAATTAAAAAAAGCATGGGACCAACACAGAGGATCTCTAAAGGTAAAAAGTGGACTGTTGTAGTTGTTGTTATGGAAGGACAGTCTAGATGGGCCTTGTGGTCTTTTTCTGTCATCATGTTTCTATGTTTCTATGGTCTCCAGTGGCGTTCACTGCCCGAGTACACCTCCTTTTTGGTGTTTATTCGGGACATGGCTTGGGCCCTCAACCTGGTCACCCAGGCCAAGGAGGACCCTCGTGCTGAAGAACTCGATATTCTTCAGTACGAGGCCCCGCCCAGGGAATCCCTCACCTTGCCGGTGCCGCCGATCCTCTCTTGGGTATTGCTCGGCATGTGGGAGGCCCCGGCCTCTGTTCCCATTGTGAGCAAGTGCCTTGACACAATGTACAAGGTGCAGCGAGGGCCAGGCTTCCGAAAGACCCAACTTCCACATACCTCGATGGTGGTGGAATCAGCCATTATTAAAAAAATTATGATGACATATAGTTGGAATATTTCCAATTATTTCTCAAGATATTGTACAGAACATACCTAAAATGCAAGGGTGCCAGTAATGTTATAACTCACCTTGAATCATCTACTGGAATAATAAATAAATAAAAATAAATAAAGGGTGCATTAAATTGCCATGCGTTAATTGCAAAACACAGTCCATACATGTCCTTGCACCTTTCCAATCTATGCAGTTAATTCATAGATTAACTGCTTACTGCATTTTAATAAAAGGCCCCCTAAATTTCCAATAAGGTTAGTCATCATAATCAAACAAAATACAAACAATTCTCTCCTTGTACTAACCTGAATTTCCATAATCTCACGTATTTTTGATGACCTATGCCTTTGCAGTACTCCTCAGTGGGGCTGTTTCTTGCACACATCTTATCTTAAAAGCAAACAACTCGGAGAAGAGAAGTTGCCTGAAGCATGATTCGGCTTCAGCCCAAATTTTGCTCCTTTTAATATTAAGCGAGCACTGAAAGTCAAACAAAGGGATGAAAGGGAATTTTCCTGCCTCCCTGCTAATAACTGCCTGAGTTAGCAAAGAATTCTTATCACTGTTGTATCTCTCCAAAGGTGAACCAACTAGCAGCTATTATCTGAACAGATTCTCGGCTTTCTACAGTGCACAAACAATTCTCTTCCAGCACTGGTTTGTAGGGAAAAAAAAGGTTTGGTGATTCCTTATTTAAACAAAACATGCTTATTTCTCTTGCATAATTCCACTCCATGAAACGTTTTATTTCCTCCCTAGTGGTAACAATCATCTCTTCATTTCCATGGAGGATTCTTCAATGTGTTAGAACCTACAACAAGAATTTTATTCCGTTATTATATAGTTGTGCTCAGTAGGCTCTAATCTCCTTCTGTGACCATGACTTTAGTGGAGAAGTCAGAGAAAAGGATGATCCTAGTGCTCTCAAAGATCAGCCCTGTTTGAAGTTCCATCACCAGCCTGCAGGTTGCTCAGTTCCTGCAATAGTTTTGCCTAGATAAACTAATGACCTCCAGTCAGCAGGTGTTATCAGGTTCCACTCGGCTGGCTGGCCACCTTAACCTGCTCTATGCCTAGTATTTCCTTTCAGAGGCCATCGTGTTCCTACATGGGATCTGTATATAATTAGATCTCTTTGCCAGAACTTGGTCTGCACCTTAGTGTTCCCTTGTACATTGACTCCTGCTACACTTTGAGGGTTATTTTAGAAGTCTTATTCGCCATTTCTACATGGAAAATACAACATTTACGTAAAGAAATGGCATCCAGTCTAAAGAGTGATTTTATAAAAGCCTAAATTTACATTTGCAAATTTATATATGGATGTCCATAATATCTAGAGATTTCAAGGGGAGGTGTTGAGCGTATGACTAGGGGGGGGGGGGAGGGTGTCAAAAATCTATGGGCCCAATATTTAGCAATGGTGGCTAGATAATCTATTGCAACTAGCCACCGCCACCAAACTTTAAACCTGGATATTCAATACCTGGGTCTTATCTGTCCCCAGAATTGAATATCTGGGTTGCCTTGATTAGTAGGAAGCTAACTGACAGTAGCGAAATTCATCCATTGCTTGGTTAGCTTCTGCGGCGAAAGTAAGGCCAGCCTTTGCTGCACTTTATTTTCATTGCTTAGTCATAACCGGACAGCGGCTCAATATTGCCGCTGCCCATTTATGGCCAGTGTTGCCCCTGGACTGTCCCCGGAATGCCCTAATGTTAGCTGGTTAACATCAGGACATGCAGAGGTCACATCCAAGGACATTCTGTACCACTGAACATCCCGGATAAAGGGAGTAACACATTTAGCAGCTCTGCTAATCATATTACTCCCTTTGAATATTGGGCCCTACATGTTTATTCCCCTTTTCATATAAGATGTTGAGAAGACAAGCAGTGTTTAAGTGTCTTGATTTTCCATAGAACCATAAATGAGGCCTAACAGAGTCAACCTGTTGCTTAAAACAAAGACCTTAATACAACCATACTCCCAGTGAATGCAGGGAATCAGAACAAACCAATTTAGTGCCTAATAAAAAAGGTAGAGGAAGATCAGCAATTGACGAGCCTGAAAACCATATAGCTTCAGATTTCTTAACGTTAAGGACAAGCCTGTGCCTCTGAAGCCAAACTCAACCACACTGAAGTGGAGTGATAGCAAAAGGAGTGGGGTCAACTGAAAATAAAATCCGGCTGTCATCCGCATAAATATAAGGAGAACATCCAAGAGACTGGAAGAGAGTAAGCAATGGAAAGAGCAAAATGTTCAACAAAGTAGGGCCCAAGAAGGAGCCCAGCAGAGCTCCGCAACTAAGGAAATGCGTAGCTGAGAGCTGTGTGCTAGAAGTAACCTGAAATGAGCATCCATGGAGATAAATTATGAACCAGATAAACACAGTAGAAGTGAGGTGACTGAGGAAAAGATGGTGATCTATTTGATCACACGCTCATGACAAATCTAGACTGACTATAAAATTACACCCTGTGTAAAATTATGTGCGATGACCAGAACGTGTACAATTGTATTGTATATAGCTCAGGTGTAGACATGTTCAAGGCACACATTGAATGGAGCAAGGGTGGAATCAAGATTTAAATGTGGAGGCTAATTCTGCATACTCCCACGCAGGCAACATATGCACGTGCAATTTGGGCTTATTTTATATAGCAAAGTATGTATGTGCTTTGCTTTATAAAATAGGTGCATAAGGATATGCTGGAACCTAGGTGCCGCAGTTACTCCTGCCCGAGAGCAGGTGTAACTTGTAATGCCTGATGCCTAAGCGAGCGACGTAATATGCATAGGTCATAGTATTTTATAATCTATATGGTCAGCAGAGGCTGTGCTAATGCTCCACCTATGAACCGCTCCTGTACATACCCCTATGGCACTTATGTCTGGTGAGATGCTCACGCTTACGGAGATCACTATTCTGTAAGCTCATGCATACGTGCCCATTTACATGCATAAGACCTACAAATATGGACTTGCGCACGTTTCTCTTGTATACTATCCTGGGTGCCCTATATAGAATCACTTCCATAGTGTTTATAAACTTGCCACATATTTTACACAGGTATATTTACACCAGCTACTGAGTAGGCTCATTTTACCTGTGATTTCTGCAGAATTTGTGCTGGAATTTCCTAAAGACACATAGGTGCCTCTGTGTTTTTATAAAATATTCCCAAATTAGCCACTTATTTTGCCTCCCCGCCAAGTGACTTGTTATAAAATTGCAGTTTACATATGCAGCCCTTCAGGGGCAGGATCAACACTTCTGCATGTAGCTTATAAAATATGTGCATGCAGGACTGGTGCAAGGATACGAGGCTCCCTAGGTGAATCTCATTCCAAGTGCCCTCCCCTGCTCCAGCCCCCGCTGAAGCCGCTTCCACCCCCAGGCAAAAGGAAATGGAATCGGAAGGGGGCAAAGGCACAAACAGTGCCAGAGCAGAAGGTAACTTCAGTGCTTCAGTGCCATTTTAAAAGTATTGCTGCTGCTGCAAGTTCCGGAAAGGGCAACAGTGGCAGCAGTTGGTGGCCCCAGAGGGCCATAGCTCTGGGCAACCACCTTTTTTGCCTGATGGTAGCATCGGCCCTGTGTCCATGTGCAGTGCACTGGTATCTACTGGCACATACATGCACAAAATGTAGGTAGCTTTGCATGGGAGCTTTGGGAAGGCAACTTTATCAAGGAACAAAGATGCATTTTTGCCTTTATAAAACGGACACAACATATGAATCTGTAGGGATGTTTTACTAAAGTGTGTGAAGCAGTTAATACATGTTTAATGCACGGTTACTGTTAGTATGGGCCTACAGTAGCAGCTATAATCGGTTAAAATTAGCCAGATTGCTAAAACCTTGTGTTAACTGCTTACCACATGCTGGCAGTGAGACTGTGGGCATGGACTGTGCAAATGAACCTAATGAGAAGGAAGTTTTCTCTGTGGTAACAGCAGGGAACATGCTGATCACACCTCTGACAGCATGCTGCCCTTGGACATACTGTGCATTATTTTTTGCTCCTAATATGCAGTAGGAGTAGAAGCTAACGACATGTTAGTTAAAGGGCCCCTATGTGCCTTCCTGACCTAGACACCCTATTATAAAATTCTCCGCTAAATGATGAATAGTTAAATGTTACTTCTTTTACCAGAGGCTCTCCTGATTTGTCTGTTTCTCACCATTTGGGTTTCCTTCTTTATTGCTATAAGAGTGCCATAAATCGAGGAATTTGAAGAATGGAGCCCCTAGAGGAATTTGCAGAATGCTGGTCACAGGAATAACGTAAAACTGCGGCTACCCCTAGGGTGCTTATCATTTACAGTTGGTTGTGAGCCACTTCTGAATTCCTCTGGCTCTCTTCCTGCTAAGAGTGTTCAGGCCAAAGCATTTTGTTTTGTTTAGTTTTCCATGTCACTTATGAGATTTTTTTTTGGCTTTATTTGGGATTTTTTAAATATTGTTTTCAATTCGGGGCAATATCAACAATAGGCCACACTGTTGCCGATAAAGGAAGAACCCTGAAATTTCAGACTACTACCCCCCCCCCCCCCCCCCGTTGTTAGGGTTAAAAACAACATGAAATGACATGGCATTTTCTATGTTGTTTCAATTGAATGCACATCCCTACATTCTGCTAGGAAGGTTAATACAACCATCGCAATGGCATAGTTGCTGGCATCTCTCCTTTCAATGCATTTGTAGCTAACAGTAGGGTCACAACCAGTTCATCTCCTTTTGCATCTGACAAACCTTCCGCTACTAGAACTTATCACACTGCCTACCACAGCACAGGAGAGCCAATCTTATTTGCAGCAAGACTTGATGGGCAAATAATAATCAGTGGGATATCAAGCTCTTCGGAGGCTAAATAGCAATGCATTGTACTATCTGCTGGCCAAAGCACCATCAAGATACTCACCAGGCAGTTTCGGTTACCCAAATAGTTATGTCGCATCCGTATTTACTGACTAGAAACACAGAAGAGAAGCCTACAATCATGAGTTTGGCAGAAAAAAAGCTGCGGCAGGTATGTGGAAGATAGAATTTTCTATAATTAATTCTCTTTATAATGAAATAAAAAACGTCCCAAAGCAGGTTTTTAACTATGGTCGGCAAAGTCAGGCTTGCCAAATTTATTTTTCTACCACATTTCCATGCAAATGCTCAAGGCAATGAACAGGGTATAAAAATAAAGCAAATATAAAAATTAAAAAAAAAAAAAGAAAATATTAAAAAATATAACCAGTAAATAAAATAGACTTCTTGCCAAGTACTTTATTACATCATGTGGACTATCATTCTACATGACAACTGAAATATTTTTTATATATGATAACTTTTTGGGCTATCAATTTTCAAAGAAATCTGCCTAGTTGATTAAGCAATGGGTATATTTCACAGGATGAAAAGTGCCCTCCCTGTCAGCAGTGGAGGCTGAGTTATGGTAGGATCTGGAAAGTGCACACATGGACTTCATTTTGATGTGGGTGCTTTGCAGAGATACATTTGTACCCATGTTCCTCGCTAGCCCCAAATGTTCAAAAGTTAATTCCATAGGGCGTTTCTTTTTAAATTTGATTGCAGATCTGCAGACTAGCAAGCTCCCCATAATTTTTTAAAAATTGCTCCATCATGAAATATTTGGCTAACGTTTTGGGCATCCTGAAAATCAGACTGTTCATGACTACTGAGTGGCAGATTCGAGTGCTGAGGTGGTAAGAGGTGTCTTTTGTTACCATACAGTCTGGCGTAGACTTGCAGGCATGATGACTCTTCCTTGAATGACTCTGGGTTAGACAGTCTAATAAATAGCCCAGAGAAAATTAGGACAGGATTTGGGTTTCATAGAACCTCTAGAAACTCTAAAGCATTGTAGATGATAGTTCTTGACGACACTGGGATGGTGACAGTTGAGGAACATGATTCCTTCCTATTAGCACAAATCTAAAACAAAGGAGTATGTTTACTAAACCGTCTTAGGGGTATGTTTACTACACTGCGGTAACGTTACAGACCGCGCGGTAGGTAACGTTAACGAGTGGTAGGTAATGTTAATACGTGTGTAACGTTAACGCGCAGTAACGTTACAAACCGCGCGGAAGCGTTCTGCGGCATGGTAGACACCGCAGAGGGAGGAGAGAGGGCGGAGAGCTGGAGTCAATGGGCGGGGAGTGGGCTTGGAGAGGCTCCCTGCACACTAACTCGCCGAAATGAAGGGCTGAATCCTACCGCGAATGAAAACCTGCCGTTAGATGCACATTTGCAGGAGAGAGAAACCTTTTCAGTGTCAGCAATGTAGGGCATAGGCAGGGAGCCTGAGAAAGGTGATAGTAGTGTTCCATCTACAGTAACAGCATAGTGGCAATGTACGAAGGGCCACTATGGTGATGGTGCAAATCGGACATAGGGGGACTGCAGGCGGGACATGCAGTGGGGGCAACTGGGGTACGGGGTGGACTAGGTGGTTGCCTAGGTGGCACATAGGAATGCGGAAAATGGACACCAGCAAGACAGCAACAGACCAGGGTCAAACATGCCCATGAGTCTGTGTCCCACAGTGTCCCATCCATGGGACATTACCCAGGAGGAACCCCAAGGGGCACATAACATTGACAGGCGGTGCCGGGGGAAGTGTGGACAGCTACATAGGCACCCCTACCCCAGAACCCACACCTTACGCAGCCGTCTACCTGCCCCCTGGATGGCCTAGAACTGCACACCACCGGCACCAACAGCATATGGTCATGGTGGCATGGCAGGGGGGGTGTTTGTGCTGGAGGGAGTAGTGGCATCCACCTGCAGTGGACCTAGCCCATGCCCTGTACCAATTCATGGTGTGCAGTGCAACAGAAGAAGTCTGGCTGGGGAATGTAAGGGTTGCCCCAGGGACCACTATGCTGCTGTGTCAACAGTGTGGTACAATACACTCAGCCAGTATGTCCAAGAGCAAAAGATTCAAGTCCCATCTGTGGATCCTGCAGAGCATCACCCCATAGTTTTATCCCATAATGCAGCCACAACAACAACATGTGCAAACCCCAATGCAGCGGTGCACAGGGGTACAAACTCCCACTCACATGGGCTCCACTATCCACAGCCTCATGGAGTGTCAGGCTATTGGCCCCAGCACGGAGCTGCAGTTATCACCAGAGTACTACTACTACCCCCTGCACAGTTTAGCAATGTTGGCACTGTGCTCAGGACCAGTGTGGTGGGCAGGGTTGTCAACCACCTCTATCTCTGCACAATGCTGAGATAGGTGTGGGAGTGTGCGTATGACTATCCATTGCTTTATTTCTGCCAGTACCTCACTGAGCCCACATTGCTCACACTGTTTCCAGCGTTAGCCTGCAAATGTGCATAATGAGGAGCAAGGTATTGTGGGTATGGCCCAGACAGGGCGGATTGGCCAGGATGCATCTGCACAGGGTGGAGGGCAATGGCTGGGACACTGTAGTGCTCGACCATCACCTGCATGGGCAGGGTGGCCACAGCATGTCACACTGGTAGGTCGCTCTCGCTCTGACCGAGCAGTGACCATGGCATGTCCATGTTCTCACTTAGTGCCACACATTATTTGTCTTTAGTGATACCTGTGTGTTCCTGGCTCTAGGGCCCAATCATGGAGATACCTGCTTGGTGTTTGTGCTGTACATCCCACCTCTGGATGCATAGGGTTCTTCCACGAGTATACACTATGGACTAGCTAGTGGGCTGTTTGCAGTTAGTCTGTGCAAGGTAGAACCACCCTGTAGGATGCTGCAGATGCAGTCTGATTGTGCTGGTGGATGGCAGACTGTGGCATGGAGCCTTCCCCTACCCACCCCAAGCATCACTGCTGGTCTGCCATGGTCACATGTATGGCTCTGGCCCATCAGCCCTGGAGGGCTGTCATCGGCCAGCAGGACTGTGGTTGCTGGTATTAAGCCATTCCACAGGGTGCAGGCACCTGTCCTACCACACCCTCATCTACAATGGAGGTGATTGTGGGCCCCTTGGGGTATATAGTGCATACCACTTAGACCCATAGAGCAGTGATTCTTAACCAGTCCTCCATGAACCCCTAGCCAAGTCGGGTGTTCAGGATAGCCCTAATGAATATGCATGAGATATATATGCATTAGAGATATCCTGCCAACCTGACTGGTTTGTGGCCCTCTAGGGCTGGATTCGGAGACCCCTGCCTTACATCTCTGTCATTTAAGAATGTGAGTAGGCAAGGTGCAGATCTCCAAGACATCAAAAAGGTTAGATAGAATTTGTCACATGCCTCTTTGCTTCTCACCACCACCAAAATATTGTCTATTAGACAACTTTTTGGTGGTGGTGAGAATTGAGGAGGCATGTGACACATTCTATCTACCCTTTTGATGTCTAGGACATCTGCATCTTACCCACTCACAATCTTAAATGACAGAGGTGTACAGCAGGGGTCTCCAAATCCAGCCCTAGAGGGCCACAAACCAGTCAGGTTGGCAGGATATCTCTAATGCATATATGTCTCATGCATATTCATTAGGGCTATCCTGAACACCCGACTGGCCTAAGGGTTCATGGAGGACTGGTTAAGAACGACTTTCATAGAGACAGTGCTACCTAAACCTCATGCGAGTCTAGCCCCCCCATGCCCTGATAACAGGTACCTATGGCAACCAGACCCTGACACTGCATACACACTAATCTGAGTGGTGTTTAGTCCCACAGGACCACATGTGACTACAAGGTGGGCAAGGTGCAGATCACCAAGACATTAAAAGGTTAGATAGAATTTGTCACATGCCTCTTTGCTTCTCACCACCACCAAAATATTGTCTATTAGACAACTTTTTGGTGGTGGTGAGAATTGAGGAGGCATGTGGCACATTCTATCTACCCTTTTGATGTCTAGGACATCTGCACCTTGCCCACTCACAATCTTAAATGACAGAGGTGTAAGGCAGGGGTCTCCAAATCCAGCCCTAGAGGGCCACAAGCCAGTCAGGTTGGCAGGATATCTCTAATGCATATATATCTCATGCATATTCATTAGGGCTATCCTGAACACCCGACTGGCCTAGGGGTTCAAGGAGGACTGGTTCAGAACCACTGGCCTACTGGTCAGTACACTGACGTTCTAGGCCAGAGCTACTCACATCCAGTCCTGGAGGTCCGCAACCCTGCAGGTTTTCGGGATATCCCTAATGAATCTGCATGAGATATATATGCATTAGAGATATCCTGCCAACCTGACTGGTTTGTGGCCCTCCAGGGCTGGATTTGGACACCCCTGCCTTACACCTCTGTCATTTACAATTGTGAGTGGGCAAGGTACAGATGTCCAAGACATCAAAAAGGGTAGACAGAATGTGTCACATTCCTCCTCGATTCTCAACACCACCATAAAGTTGTCTAAAAGACAATATTTGAGTGATGGTGAGAATCGAGGAGGAATGTGACACATTCTGTCTACCCTTTTGATGTCTATGTGAGTGGGCAAAGTACAGATGTCATAGACATCAAAAGGGTAGACAGAATGTGTCACATTCCTCCTCGATTCTCACCATCACTCAAATATTGTCTTTTAGACAACTTTATGGTGGTGTTGAGAATCGAGGAGGAATGTGACACATTCTGTCTACCCTTTTGATGTCTATGGCATCTGTACTTTGCCCACTCACAATCTTAACTGACAGAGGTGTAAAGCAGGGGTCTCCAAATCCAGCCCTGGAGGGCCACAAACCAGTCAGATTGGCAGGATATCTCTAATGCATATATATCTCATGCAGATTCATTAGGGATATCCTGAAAACCTGCAGGGTTGTGGACCTCCAGAACCGGAGTTGAGTAGCTCTGTTCTAGGCAGTGGTCATGGGGTTCGATTCCTTGTTGTTCCTTCCTGTCCATGTCTGATGTTTTGCATGCCTGTGACAGTCATATCTTTGCAGATCTGTGCTGCCAGCCCATAATACCCTCACCACAGTTGTCATCACTCCCTATATGGCGTTATAAGGCACCTTATTAGGCACAGTACAAGGCATGTTACAAGGCACCTTATTAGGCACAGTACAGGGCACCTTACTAGGCACAGTACAAGGCACGTTACAAGGCACTGTTACCACTGGGGCTGTTCATTCCCTGGGGATACCATGACTGTTCATCAGACAGACCCTGTCTGTTGCAGTGCACGGCACCCACCTAAACGGGGCTAGGCCATGGTCTGCTTGGGAAGATGCCACTGCTCCCTCCGCCACCAGCACCCCTCCGCCACCATGCTGCCATGCCATTATGCTGGTGGTGCGCAGTCCCAGGCCATCCAGTATGCCGGTAGGCAGTTGCCTATGGTGTGGGTTCTCGAGTAGGGGTGCCTACATGGACATGCGCACTTCCCCCCCCCCCACACCGCCTGCCAATGTTATGTGCCCTTGGGGGTACCTGCTGGGTAATTTCCCCTGTGACACTGTGGGACACACACTCATGCCGATGTTGGACTCTCGTCAGTTGATGTCTTGCTGCTTTACAGTTTCGGCATTCCTATGTGCCACCTAGGCATCTGCCTAACACGCACTGTGCCCCAGCTGGACCACAGCATGTGCCGCCTGCAGCCCTCTATATCCCATTTACAGCATCAGTACAGTTGCCCTTTCCTATGTGCCCACTCTGCTGTTACTGCACATGTGCACGCCATAACAAACCTGCCCAATATAGACGTGAAAAAACCCTGATCAGCACTATGTCAATGTGGGATCATTCACTTTGTAGGGGGACAGAGAATAGACCCTTCCAAACATGATATCTTATTTTTTGAGTTTTGTCAGTGGTGTTACTTTATGTTTATCATTAATTTCACTTTTGGCCAGCTTGGTTATTGGGCTTTTAGATGTGGTTCTGGTCCTTTTATATGTTTATTTGCCTCTTTGTTCCCTGCACATGTATCACAACTATCACTTCTCTGGGTTTCCCTGCCTTTGCTGCACATTGCTGACTGAAATTGTTTCTCTTTCCTGCAAATGTGCCTTAACACGAGGGTTTCACTGGCATTAGTGTTCAGACCCTGATTCCACCACGTTAGTGTGCCTGGAGCCTCTCCCCTCCCACTCTCCGCCCATTGACCCCTTCTGTCTGCCCTCTGTGAAGCTTTACTCCATCCTTCAGACCCGGATTTCACAGCATTAGTGTGCCTTAATGCCGCCGCTGCGTTATCGCACGATAAGTGACATTATCACGCAATAACGTCACTTATCGCACGATAATACCACCACTGCGACGTTAAGACAGTTTAGTAAACATACCCCAAAGACTATCTTCCAGGCTTTGACCCATCAGTGAACCTGTGCATGCTCTTTAGGGGGGATGAGCTTAAAGTGAGGATACTGGTGGGGGGGGGGGGGTGGGGAGAGGAAGGTTGAGACAGGACTGGGGGAAGGAAATGAATTCTATTGTTGCCTTATCTACTCATTACTTTGGTAGGTTTTATCATGCCAAGAATCTACAGCAGTGCACCTTGGGTCCTATGGTAGCACACACGACAATATACATGATCAAACAAACCAATATTGTCAACATTTATTCCACATTTTTTCATCAAAGAGTTCAAAGTGTGATGACACATATAAAAATTACAACAGGGCATGTTTACTAAAGTGCGGCATGGCTGGTGCAGAGGTTAGGGAACACCATGTGTGCCATGGTAGTATTTACCATGCATCAACAATCCCATACTACAAATCCCACGCTAACTGCATAACAGGGGTTGGAGTAGAGACTGGAGGGTTCTGGGACAGAATGTGCACATTGTGGTTAGCAGGGGTGTCTTTGGCATGTTCTAACCAGCAGTGTTGCACTTAGTGTGAGAGCACTTAACCGCCACCTCAATGGGTGGCATTAAGTGCGCCTCTGTTGATCACGTCAAACAGAATAGCATGGGGATAGCGCAAAACCAACGCTAGCTACATGGGGACATGGCAGGCATACCTCCAATTTTTAGCACTGGTACAGCACCACCCCCAGGCTTGTTTTTCAGAGTTGAAAGTGCAGTAGGCACCCATGGTATAGTAAACATGCCTCATCACGTGTAAAGGACATATGAGAGAATTAAATCAAGCAATGAGCTTAAAAGAGGAGGGCACATGTAGAGAAGTAGGTAGACATCATAGCATAGGATGCTTTCATTAAGACAGTGGGTTTAATGACCATGCTGATCTGAAAGAGCACACAGCCACAAGAGAAAGTGGATGAGGTTCCAGGATGTTTCAAGTTTTCAGAGATCTCTTATATGAATTCACTAAGGCATCTTGCATTGTCATTAGAATGCCAACAAATGCAATGAATGACAGGATCCAATGACATTGACTGAGAGGGGCAAATAGGAATGATGTCCTTCTTGTCAGCCTTGTACACTTCTGAAATAGGATATTTTATGTGTTCATGGTATTTTCAATAACATCATATGGATGTGAAAGCTGGACAGTGAAAAAGCTAGGAAGAAAATTGATGTCTTTGAATTATGGTGCTGGCGGCGAATACTGCGTATACCATGGACTGTCCGAAGAACAAACCAGTCAGTACTAGAGGAGATCAAACCTAAACTTTCTTTAGAAGCTCAGATGACAAGACTTTGACTTTCATACTTTGGATACATCATGCGAAGAGAGAGATCATTGGAGAAAGACATCATGCTTGGCAAGATAGAAGGTCAACGCAAAAGAGGAAAGCCGCAATGAGATGGATCAATACAATAACAGCAGCTACGGGTACCAGTCTGTCAACAATGAGCCGCCTGACTAAAGACCGAACACAATTTAGGACAACTATCCAGAGGATTGCCATGAGTCGACACTGACTTGACGGCACTTAACAACAACAACAACACATGTTCATACCGAATGCACCTATCAAGTTTGGAACTGCATCTGTTATTTGTAGGTAGCAGAATTCTTACTTCTAAAAGTTTTAAGATATTAATTCAGTACAGTATCATTAGGTGATTAGGTTTGTAATTGAAGTTTCTGTTTTAAACCAACTCTAATCTTCCTAGAGACAACATTAATTAAATGGCCTATTAATAATTAAAATAAGTTCAAAGGCCCTACTAACACATCTGGCATATATGTTTCCAGGCATATACTTTATTTAAAATATTTGTATTATTCTTTCTAATAAAATTGCCTTGGTTTCTTTTTATTAAGACTGACATTTTTTCTGCTAATTATACTTCAGTTGCTTCATAGATTAGAAATTATGAGTCATCTAATTTTGACATGTGTAGTGCCGACTTATAACAGTTTAGCCCTGCACAGCATCATGTCCATCCGGAATACTCCCTATACTATTTTATGTAGAGACGTGCATTTGTTAATCTATTCATTAGTGCTCCTTAAATTTGGTGCATGGCAGATCAATTTAATGAGCATTAAGTCAATGCACCCACAGATACTTGGGTGCATTTGGAAGTATTCATGTTTGTTTCAATTCCTACCCTAACTCTTCCCCAAGGAACACTTCCACTCAGGCAAAGCACGTGTCTTCTAGAAGTATTGTGTATTCTGTTACCTGCACACAGAGAGGGCAATTTCTAAATAACTCATTTCTACATCTAAGGGGTATGTTTACTAAGCAGTCTTAAAGTGCAGCCGGCGTTAGTGTGCAGGATGCCATATAAGGTAGTGGGCGTTCCTGTCTTAAGGTAGCATTTAGGGTTATCGTGCAATAAGGTACGTTTTTGTGCGATAGAGGGAGCCGTGGCATGTTAATGTGCGTTAGCCTTAATTAGATGTGCTGACCTACAAGCACAGCAACAGAGGTGTAGCACAATGGTTATTACATTGATTGATGAAACAGGGGACATGAGTTTGATCCCCCAGTGGGCCTGATGAGTAAGGCTGTCTGAGGCATTACCCTTTACTTTAAATCAGTTTGTGTGGTGATCTACAGTCCTTCTGTAGCCAGCCAGGGGTTCATTAGTAGCTATAGAGCTGTAGCTCACTCTTAGCTTCACTGCCTGTAAAGCCAGAGGTCATGGGTTTGATCCCATAGTGGGGTTATTTGATAGGGCAGTCTGAGGCATTTTCAATTTAAATTAGTGCTGCCAGGAAACACACCTTCACAGTGCCGTAACCTAAGGCACTCCAGAGGGCACATTATAAAGTGCACTGTCTACCAAGGCACCTTATAGGGTGCCTTATAGAGGGCACCTTAAGGCTACAGCACTATGAGGGTGGGCCAAACTCCAGTCCTGTTTGGGTTTTCATGCTGTCCCTAATGAATATGTATGAGATACAGCTGCATACCATGGGGGCGGTGCATAGACATGCAGCACAGCCACATTTATTAGAGGCAGCATGGAACCTGAATGGTGTTTGGCCCTCCAGGACTGCATTTGGGAGACTCTGCTCTAGGTAATGCGCATGTTTATGGTGTCTGTGCTCTGTAGGGTAACATGTAGGTTTATTAGGCATGTTTCTGTTATCTGCAATAAAGGTTCTGTGTGCATTAGCACGTTTTAGTAGTGGGTAAAATATGGGTACTGGGTTGGCAGGAACCATAGCTGGGACTTGAACCTGTGACCTTCTGCTCCTGAACACACTGTCTGTGTTCACTGCACCACTGTGTTGCCACAGAGAGTGTGCATTCCCTGGAGATACCATGACTGTTTGTCAGACAGAGCCTGTCTTTTGCAGTGCACAGCACCTACCTAAACAGGGCTAGGCCATGGTCTGCTCTGGGCAGCTGCCACTGCCCCCTCCACCACCAGTACCCCTCTGCCACCATGCTGACATGCCCTTCTGCTGGTGGTGCGCAGTCTCAGGCCATCCAGTATGCGGGTAGGCGGCTGCTTATGGTGCGGATTCTGGGGTAGGGGTGCCTGCATAGCTGTCCACGCTTCCCCCCAGCACCGCCTGCCAATGTTCCGTGCCATTGGGGGTACCTGCTGGGTACTATTCCCTGTGACACCGTGGGAAGCACACTCGTGCCCATGTTGGGCCCTCAGCAGTTGCTGTCTGGCTGCTCTACTGTTTTAGCATTCCTATGGGCCAGCTAGGCATTACCCTAGTCCGCACTGTGCCCCAGCTGCACCACAGCATGTGCCGCCTGCAGCCCTCTGTGTCCCCTTTTCCAGCATCTGTCCAGTTGCCCATTCCGACATGCCCGCCCTGCTGTTGTGGAACATGTGCACACCATAGGAAACCTGTCCAATGGAGAGGAAAACCCTGATCAGCGCAATTTCACTCTGGGCTCATTCACCTTGTATGGGGACGGAGCATAGACCCTTCCAAAATTCATATCTTTTTTTTGGAGCTTTCTTGGGAGTGTTTTTTGATGTTTCCCATTGATATCACTATTGCCCAGCTTGGTTATTTTATTTTACATTTTCTTCTGTTCATTTTCACTGTTTATTTGCCCTTTTGTTCCGTGCACATGTATCACACTTATCACTTTTTGTAGGTTTCCTTGGTTTTGCTGTACATTGCTGACGGAAATGGTTTCTTAAATCAGCTCTAATGCCAGGGTTTCACTGGCGTTAGTTTTCAGCCTCGGATTTCACAGCATTAGTGTGCAGGGAGTCTCTCCCCTCGCACTTTCCGCCCATTGACCCTCTCTCTCTGCCCTTGGGGAGCCTTCCTCCGCCCTCCGGGAGCCTTTCTCCGCCTTCAGTGCTCGTTTGCACCGCTGCGCGTGTTAACACGCGTTAAGGCGCCTTATCGCCTGGTAAAGCGCCATTATCGTGCAATAAGGCGCCTTATTGTGCGATAACGTGACAACAGCGCAAATAGCGCCCTTTAGTAAACATACCCCTAAGACACCAAATGATCCATGGGGGTGGCTCTCAAGCCAACACAAACTAAGAATGCAGGTGAACTGGGACTTGATCTGTATTGGTAAGGTATATATTTCTCTGGCTCTCCTGTATCATGTATCAGCTTATCTGCATTTAAGAAGGGCAAAACATATATTGCTCTTTTGCAAATAATTTGGCAAGATCATGTTTTTTTTAATGGATTATTCTTTCGGATAGGGTTTGTCCTAGTGTCTTTGAATTCAAAACCTTTTAGAATACTATTCACAATCTTGAATAAGCTTTTGAGAAAAGGCTTATGATGTTCTTGTGGATTTCGTTTCATTCCCCAGCTCTGCTTTCTCATTCATACTTTTTTAATATACTTCTGTCCTAGCCCATTCCAGAAATGGTCTACCCATCAGGCAAGACTAGGCACTGGCCGTTGCTTAGGGAAGCAGCTTTGGACGGATACCAGGCAAAGCAAAATGATATATCTTGACAGACACGCAAACTCAAAGAGCCATCATCAGCACATTCTTTTAGACACATACATATAAAGCAAAATTTCAGCTTTATCTTTATCTTCATTCACACATTTGATTAACCGCCCAGACCGAAATATCAGGGCGGTGTACAATAAAAACAAATAATCGCTGCTAAAAGAAAGAAAAGAACGCCAAAGTCTCATGATAGGACAGTGAAGAGGACAGGGCAAACGAGAGAGATAGAAAACATAAGTAAGCAGACAAATAGAGAAAAGGGGAGGGATATGCTATGTGATCCTAGGCGGGCGGGGGGGGGGGGGGGTGTGAGGAGATCAAAGGCAATGCCAAAGAAATGAGCTGTCAACATAGTCTTAAATCGAGGGAAGGACTGCTCAGCACGGAGAGTAGATGGTAAAGAATTCCAAAGGACTGGACCGAGAAAGAAAAATGCGGAATGACATATGAGTTCCAGATGTGCATGAGCTGGGGAGGGAAGAAACAGACGGTTATTGTGAATGGAATGGAGGGCACGGGGGGGGGGGGAGGGGGGAGGATGCATGTGCAATAAGTCAGCAAAATATTGAGGAGTGCCACTATGAAGTACCCGATGCACAGTGATGAGGACCTTATACTGAAACCGGTATTGAAGAGGGAGCCAGTGCAAATTAAAAAGGAGAGGAGATACATGATTGGTACGGAGGCATGAGTAATAATTTGGGCAGCTGAGTTCTGCAACAACTGTAAACGGTGGAGCTGGTAGTGGGGAAGGCCGGCCAGAATAGAATTACAATAATCGAGCCTGGACAGGAGAAGAGACACTGTAAGAGTAACCAGAGAGGACGTCGGGAGAACAGAAAGTACTGCTCTCAACTGGCGCAGTGTGAGAAAAGAGTGACGTACAACAGAGGTGATGTGCCGGTGAAAAGAGAGGGAGGAGTCAAAGGTAACGCCTAGATATCGAAGAGTTGAGGTGGCAGTGCCAGAGAGAGAAGGAGCCAGTGAGAGAGAGGGAGCGCCAAAGGTGAATCAAATGGCGGCTGATTTAGCAGGATTCAAATGAAGGTAATTAGACGATAGACAGGAAGAGATCTGAGCCAAACAAGCGTTCAGGGGGGGTGAGAGCCAGAGAAAGAGAACTAGTACAGAACAGGAGAATAATGCCATCAGCATAATAATATGCCGAAAGACCAGATTGCTGTACAAGTAAAGTCAGCGGTGCAAGGAACAGATTGAAAAGTAGAGGTCCTAATACAGAACCCTGCGGGATGCCATATAGGAGTGGGGTGGAGGGTGAAGATGAAGAGCCAATGTGAAACGAGAAGGAGCATAAGGATAGAAAAGACTGGAACTACCAATAAACCGTGCTGTGAATCCCATAATCACGGAGATGAGGCAGAAGTGTAGGGTGGTCAACAAGGTCAAATGCAGAGGAAAGATCAATAAATATCACTATGTTATGCACTTTTACAGGATTGTTGTGGGAAGAATGGTGTTTTGATGATCATTGATTGTTGAGTTTAATTATTAAAATCTCATGGGGGAGGGTTTTGGGAATTTGCCTAGGGTGTCCAGTACCCTTGCATTGGCCCTACCCCATACTCCTCCCCCTCCCCCAATCACTTTCCCCTTCAAACTGCCTTTCATTATTGGCATTTAACTTTCATAATGGGAGTCGTTAAGCAGAGAAGTTGCTGGATATAATGGAGCTTTGGTCAAAGGTTGCTTTAGTGCCTCCTTCCTTTTCGAATTTGTATGCTCACATACTCAAAACTGATGCACATACTATTCACATTCTGGAAACACCTCAACAATGGCAACACAAATTCTCCACTACCTGACACTTTGGCAAAGAATGCAAAATCCCACAAAGGGAATCGGACTTCAGGCCTACAGTAGATAGAGAATCTGCTATACTAAGACAGCACTAACTCTCAGGACTCAGCCACCAAACATCCTGTTACACCACAACCTAGAATGATGGAAACGGTAGTAGGCAACAACTGGGGAATCATACAGATGTAAACTGTGTGTTGGTACCAAATCAGTCTGGGTTTCGGGCTAATCACAGGACCGAGTTGTCATTGTGGTCCTTATTAGATGATTTATATAGGAATATGGCTCGTGGTTGGGAATGTGCTATTATATTGGATCTTTCGGCAGCCTTCGATACCATAGACCACCATATTATGCTGACATGGCTGAAAAGCTATAGTGTTGAAGGCATTGCTCTAAATTGGTTTCCTTCTTTTTTGAAAGGTAGAAGTCAGTGGATCAGTTGGGAAATGCTTTGTCAAAACCTTGACCGTTGGGATTCCACAGGGCTCTATTTTGAGTTCAGTGTTAATTAATATTTATGTGCCCTTTAGCTCAGGTTTTTGAAGAATTTAATATAGATTATTTTATGTACACTGATTATATTTAATTGTGTGATGTAGCCATTGCAAATTTAAATATGTGTTTAAGATGTCTGGAAGCTTGGTTAAGATTAATATGTTGAAGCTGAACCTGAAGAAAACTAAGATGTCAAGATTCATAGATGGTTGTCAGCACTTTTAAAGTTCCTGGCCACCGCCACTGAAATTAAAATTGGGTACTCAGCAACAGAACCTATCTGGCATCTGGCACTGAATATCCAATTTCGCTGGCAATTGCGGCAGCAGTTCAATCAGCGGCAATATTCAGCCGCTAATCAGATAGCTAAACTGCATAAAGTTAGGACAGCCGTTGACCTAATAGCAGCCGTGACTACTCTCGTTCCATCTACAGACCACCCTGGATCTAGCCAGGCACCTTTCCTGTGGCCTGCTGAGATATTTGGCGACACAATGCGGATAGTGCATTCTACCCTCTTAAGTCCATTGTAAAATTCAAGCTCAACCAAATTTGATTAAAGATAGAGCAGTATATAAAAAACGTTAAGTAAATTAATAAAATAAATATGGGGACTGCTGGAGTTTAGCCGGCTGGCAGGTCCTGCTAACTGGCTAAACCATTTTGAATATCGACCTCTGTATTTTATTTATTTATTTATTTATTTACATTCTCTTATATACCGCGCTATTCTGCATCAGTGCGGTTTACATTGAACAAACTGAAATTACATTGAACAGGGCATTATAACTTGGAGATAACTATTTTACAGGGAACATGGGCTATGGAGGGTTAAGTGGCTTGCCCAAGACCACAAGGAGCACCTGTGGGACTAGAAACCCCAGTCCTTCCGGCCCAAGGTTGCTGTCCTCTAGTGGGATTTGAACCCCCAACCTTCCGGCCTGAAGTACCTTGTAAACTGTTATGTCCTGAGATTAAATTGGGGGAGGATATTTTGTGCCCTAGGACAGATGTGAAGATATTGAGGGTGTGAGTAGATTCCTATCTGACCATGTATAAGCATATTATGGTGAGATGTGTTTTTATCAAGCGTTTAAAGCCCTATTTACATGGAGATGATGCACGTAAAGTTGTCCAGGTGTTGTTTTTCACGCACAAAGACTACTGTAACTCTTTGATGTAGGTTTGCCTCAGAAAGAACTTCACAGACTCCAGGAGCTACAACACACAGCAGTTCGTGTTATTACTGGTATTAAAAGCTCTAAAGCCTAAAGCTCGTCATTGGGTTCCTGTGGAGAAGTGAATTGATTTTAAGGTTCTTTGGATGATGTACAATTTTTTTTTAATCAAGAAGTTCCAGAATATCTTTCAAAGCAGTTATGTTCCTGGTCAACACCGCAATCTTCCCAGCAGTATTTGTTGCAAATACAAGGAGATATTTCTTTAGCTTCAACACAACAAAGGATGATTTCATGTAAAGGTTCTTATTTATGGAATTCAATTATTTAACAGTTCTTTTATCAGTTCAGTCTGCATTGTAACTTAGGGGTATGTTTACTAAACTGCGTTAGTGCAATTCGCGTTAGGAGCCGCGGTAGTGACAGAAACCCCAAATAAGGACATGGGCGGTACATCGTCACCACTAACACGCGTTAAAAAAATTAACGAGCGTTACCGGGCGCCGTGGCGCGTTACTGCGCGTTAAACGTAAGAAGACGTACCGACACAAAGCACTGAAAGAGAGCTGTAGCACAATGGTGTGTGCCTAGCCACGTATGTTGTTGCGTGCATTGGTATGTGCCTAGCCACGTATGTTGTTGCGTGCATTGGTATGTGCGTAGCTGCGTGCGTACAATCGTGCGTGGGTACGTGTGTTTTTACCAGTGTGCGCATCTTATATTACAGACTCTGTAGGGTGTCTTGCACCTATGCATTATGCTAACAGATGTACGTGTGATGGCCTATGGTTTATCAGAGTCTGTGAGCAGGTGCTGGAGTTTCACAGGGTTGGATTGTGCCAGTCACACCCATGATGCACTGCACATGCAAATCAGCTGTCCACAGATACACACCATGGGGAATGCACCCCCACAGCACCTCGGCCTGGTAGGGGGAACTGACCATGTGCACCCCCACAGCACCTCGGCCTGATAGGGGGTACTGACCGTGTGTTGTACTGGCACAGAGTAGCTACACACCGTCACATTGTGCGGGTACTGTGCTCACCCTGAGGGTGCAGTGAGGCACCCAGCACTAGGTCCACAGCACCTTCCATGGCTGAAAGAGGCCATGGCGCAGGTCCAAAGCAGTGTTACTGTGTGAGATAGGTAGTTTCTGCAGGAACACCTTGGACATCTCTGTCTGTTTCAATCAGGTGTAGCCCCCATGCACCACCGCCCCCTCCCCCAGGGCCAAGGGCAGCAAACAGGGTCTCCCATCAAAAGATCCACAGTCTACCTCCCTGAAAAGGTAGCAGTAGAGGGGAACATTAACCCTAGTCCTGCTGAGGAACAGACACCCCACAGGGCAGTCAATGCAGCTCTGTACACAGCCATAACACAATAGCAGACAGACATTAGGCCTGGATATGGTATGCTGCACCCCACCACCATCTGATATTCCCCTGGTGCAAGCAAACAGCCACTGCACCCTGCAAGCCACTCCATCACAACACCTACCAGCTGCAAACAGTCTGCTAGTGCCCAATGGAGATGCCTGCACCCAGAACTGGGATGTCAGCATACACAGCAAGCAGATACATCAGTGACTGGGCCCCAAAAGGAAACCCATATATATCACATGAGAGAAATACTAGATAGCACTATGGGAGTGCCTAGCCATGCTGTGGTCACTGCACAGTCAGGGTTAGAGTGATCTCTCAGCAGGATATACTGAGGTCACCCTGTCTGTGTAGGTGGTGGCCGGGCACTACAATGTGCCTGTCACTGCCCTATGCCCTGTGCAGATGCACCCTGGCCAGGCCACCCTGTCCGGCCTATACCCATGGTACCTTGCTCCTCATTATGCACATTGGCAGCCCAATACTGGCAACATTGCTGGCAGTGTGGGCTGTGGAAGGTGTTTGCAGCCACCACACACTGGATAGACAGACAGCCACCCCCACACCTATGCCAGCATTGTGCTACTATAGAGGTGGTCAGCAGCCATACCCACCACACCAGTCATGGGCATAGTACAGGCATGGATATGGTACACAAGACTGTTGGGGGGTCACTCCCCAGGGTGGTGAACACTGTCAGAGACCAGACCTGCAGCACACACACCGCAGACATCAGAATGATTGTTATGGTGGAGCTCAATGAGCAAAATGTGCTTAACGTAGGAATTGATATCTGCCAGTTATCATAGGAGACGTTTGATAGCTGTGTACCATATACCCAGGTGTAGGGTGGCATTGCTAAGGTATGCAACTGCTAGTATTGGGAGATACAGGCAGGGCCCAATGTCTTGCCTCTCCAGGTGGCATTGGCCAATGGGGCCTGTGGGTGTGTGTGGCCCTGTTGGCTGCTGCTTTACGGCAGAGTTCCCCAACTCCAGTCCTGGTGTTCCAAACACTGTTCGGGTTTTCATGCTGTCCCTCATAAATATGCATGAGCTACATCTGCATACCAAGGGGGTGGTGCATAGCTATGCAGCACAGGCATCTTTATTAGAGGCAGCATGAAGCCGGAATGGTGTGGGGCCCTCCAGGACTGCATTTGCGGGACTCTGCTTTAGGTAATGTGCCTGTTTCTGGTGTCTGTGTTTGGTGTGGTAAAATATAGGCCATGCGTATGTTCTCTACAATAAAGGAGTGTCTTTACTATCACTGTTTAGTGGTGGGTAAAACTATGGGGACTGGGTTGGCAGGAGCCCCAGCTGGGATTTGAACTTGTGATCCTCTGGTCTTACAGGCACTGGCTGTGTCTGTTGCACCACACTGTAGCCACAGAGACAGTGCAGTCCCTGGAGTTAGTTAAACCGGCCTGACGAGTCAGAAACCCTGCTCTGCAACAGGTTTACTGTGGCCTCATTTACCTTGTATGCAGACAAAGGTGCACATAAACCTCAGAAAAGACCTCACAAAAGGGGCACACACCCATAACCAAGCTGGGCAACAATGATATCATTGGGAAACATTACACAACACTCCCAGGACAGCTCCATTACAATGAAATGATCTTTGGAAGGGTCTGCGGAGCGTAGACCCTTCCACACATCATTTCTTTTTTTTTGGTGCTTTCAAGGGAGTGTTGTTCCTTGTTGCCCATTGCTATCACTGTTGCCCAGCTGAATTATGCTTTTTACAATGTTTCTTGTGGTCATCTTTAACGTTTTATGTGAAATTTTGTTCTGTGCACATGTATCACACTGCTCACGTTTGGTGGGTTTCCCCGGGTTTTCTGTACATTGCTGACGGAAATGGTTTCTCTTCCCTTTAAATGCCTTTAACGACAGGTTTTCATTCGCGTTGGAATTGAGCTCAGGAATTCAGTGCGTTAGTGTGAGGGGAGCCTCTCCCCGCCCACTCTCCGCCCATTGACCCCTTCTCTCCACCCACTCTCCACCTTCTGCGCTGTTTTAACGCGCCGCGGGACTTTACGATCGTTAACTATGCTTAACGCGCGTAGTATTATGTTAACGGTCGTTAGCGCGTCGGTACGCGCGTTATACGGCACTTACGGTCGTTAACATCGTATAACGCGCGTTAGTCACGTTTACCGCACTTTAGTAAACATCCCCCCAAGACTTCATACTATTTATTAAATAGGCCATTGGTAACTGTCTGAAGCAATGGAGAGTGAAGTGACTTACCCAAGGAGCGCCAGTGGGAATCAAAGCCTGGTCTTTTGTATCCCAGGCCACTGCTCTAACATTAGGCTACTCCTCCACACCACTCAATGTCTTTAGCTTTGGAAAGGGTAACATACATGAAGGTGTTTCAGAAAAGGCCTGGTTATTTAAGTGTTTAGGAATTTGCTGTAATTTAAAGAAATGTCTTAGTGGATGTTTATTTAGTTTTGAATTGCTTAGTGGTTGCACAGTGTAAAATGGTATAAAAGAATGTTAAATAAATGAAGAAATACATTTCCTACTGGGAAAATAGAAAAGGTCAGACTGCTAAAGATCCCTACACAAAAATGAATAGTTAGAGTTATTAAAGAAAGCTAATTGTTAGCATGCGCTAAAGCTAATTGTTAGCATGCGCTAACACTAATAGCGCGTTAGTAACTAGGTCACCATAGTAAATTAACATGCGTCAACAAAGTTAATGGACTGGAGGAGTAGCTAGTACCCTTGGGCAAGTCACTTTACCCTCCATTGCCTCAGAAAAAGAGGCCTGGCAAGCTACGTCTGGTCACACCATGCCAAGAAAACCCAGGGGCTGCTGGGTCGCCAGGAATCAGCATTGACTCGATGGCACATAAAAAATGTTAAAGAGATAGTGCACATTAGTAACTTCTAGCTTCTAGTGAAATGCTACATTTCTGTCACACACGCAGAACACAAAGAAACCCTCACCAAACAGGATTATTCACCGGCTCCAGTTTTTCAGAATAGGGTGATCCAGGCCTGGTTTTTCCTAATGGTAGTTCTGATTTCCCCCATTACATACTCTAAGGGGCATGGTTACTAAACTGCGTTAGTGTGATTCGCGTTAGGATCCGCGGTACAGGCAGAAATCCCAAATAAGGACATGGGCGGTACATCGTTACCGATAACACGTGTTACCAGGCGCCATAGCCTAACGAGCGTTAAAAAACATTGTGTAGAGCGCCACGCAACACCCGCCCATAAGGCGTCTGATAAGGTATCTAGCAAGGCATCTAGAACTGTAGCACAATGGTTAATACACTGACTAATGGTGCAGGGGGTGTGAGTTCAATCCTCCTGTGGGTCTAATGAGTAAAGCTGGCTGAGACATCACCTTTTTCTCAAAATCAGTGCTGTTTGAAGCATTTTGTTTGTTAATTTTAATTAGTGCTGCCCGCAAACACACCCTCACAGGGCCGTAACCTAAGGTGCCGCATAAGGCACCCTATAAGGCACCCCAGAGTGCACCCTAGAATGCCAAGGCACCCTAGAATGCCCCCTATGGGGCACCCCACAGGGCGCAGTATAGGGTCCCACATTGGGCACTGTATAGGGCGCCTGATGAGGCACCGTAAGGAGACAGCACTGTGAGGGTTTGTTGCTGGCAGCACCAATTTAAATTAAAACAAGAAAATGCCTCAGACAGCCCTACCAAATAACCCCACTGTGGGATCAAACCCATGACCCCTGGCTCCACAGGCAGTGAAGTAACTAGTGGGCTACATCGCTAGTGCTACTAACAAATCCCTGGCTGGCTGCTGAAGGACGTCAGGTCACCACACAAACTGTCTGCTGTGGTGGCCAGAATTTGGGTTATTCCACTCATAAGCATGGTGCACTGCACATGCAGATCTGAAGTCTATAGATGAACACAAGATGGGGTATTTATTTATTTATTTATTTAAGGTTTTTCTATACCGCACTATTCGGTATCAGCATGGTTTACAATGAACAAGTTTGTACAATGAGGAACAGCCATACATTGAACTTACATAGAACAGGGAATTTAAACATGGATAACAGGTGAACTTTATACATAGTATACAAAGGGAGATTTAAACAAGGATAACAGGTGAACTTTATACATTATATACAAAGGGATTGCGTCACGTCTAAGTCTATGATACAGGCCCTAAGGGGGGGATAGATGGAAGAGGTGAAGAGTTTTCGTCGGAAATTGGTTAGGCAGTGTTGGATTGTTAGACTATAAGATCATGTGATACTGTCTAGGTGATGCTGTCGGAGTTACCAAAGTGTTGTATGAATAGGTGCTGTTTGAGGGCTTTTCTGAACTGGGGGAGGTTATTTATGGTGCGGATTTCTGTTGGGAGGGAATTCCAGCATGAAGGGGCGAATAAGGCAAAGGCACGCTTTCTAGTGGATTCGTTGCATTTTGTGATGGCTTTTGGAAGGAGGATGGTATTGCAGGATGTGGTTCTTCTTAATCTGTTGTTTGGAGTAAGTTGAGTCAGATCTGACAATGTGGTTGCGGTGATACAGTTGACTGCTTTGAAGGTCAAGGTGAGGATCTTAAATGTGATCCTGTACTGGACGGGGAGCCAGTGCAATCTCTTCAGGATAGGGGTGATATGTTCTCTGCGAGACGCGCCATAGAGGGTTCTTGCTGCGGTGTTCATCGCAAGCTGTAAGGGGTTTATCGAGCTCTTTGGGAGTCCAAGTAGGATGGAATTGGCGTAATCGAAGTGGGGCATGATTATGGCCTGGAAGACTGTTCTGAAGTCGTTTGGTTCAAGGGTGTTCTTTATGAGGCGTAGTGTCCGTAATTTATGGTATATTGTTCTGATGGTATTGTCTATATGGGCATGCATGTCAAGGCGCTGGTCCAGTGTTACGCCTAAGTATTTGATCGTTGTCTTGGAGAGGAGTTCTGCGTTGTTCACCTTGATTGAAGATGGGGAAGTGAATGACTGGTTTCTTCCGATGAATAGAACTTCTGTCTTTTTCAGATTTATTCTGAGCATTTGGTTGTGTAGCCAATCTGTGACGGCATTGAAGCAAGAGGAGAGCTGGTCGAGGTTTGGATGATCTGTGTCTATTGGGGTGAACATTAGGACATGTTAAAGGACCGGATAAGATTGCAGATGGGCTGCATATAGATATTGAATAAAAGGGCTGAGAGGGATGAGCCCTGGGGAACGCCTTTTTCTAGTGGGAAAGGGTCAGATAAAGAGGATCCGGAGCGGACATGTTGCCATCTGTTATTCAGGTATGAAGCGCACCAAGCTAGAGCATTGCCATGAAGGCCCTTCTCAGCGAGGCGTGATAGGAGTATCTTGTGGTCCACTGAGTCAAAGGCGGCAGCGATGTCCAGAAAGATAAGGGCTAAACCCTTCCTGATGTTATCGAGCCCAATGGTAAGGGAGTTGAATAATGTAGTCAGAAGGGTATCAACTCCATGGGACTCTCTGAATCCATGCTGGCAGTATGCATCCCCCCAGCACCTCGGCCTGGTGGGGTGTCCTGACCATGTGCAACCCCACAGCACCTCAGCCTGGTGGGGGTACTGACCGTGTGTGTTACTGCCACAGAGTGGCTACCGTCCATCACAGTGGACGGGTCCTGTGCTCACCCTGAGGATGAGGTGGGGTGCCCAGCACCTGGTCTTGCTGAGATAGGCTATGCTGCAGGTCCCCATCAGTGCCAATGTGTGATAGGTAGTCTTTGCAAACACCCCTAGGATATGCCTGTGTCCACCTGTATTTCACATCTAGCCCTTGTGGACTATGATGCACCCAGAAAAATGCATATTCTGTGTGGGTGCCATGGTCACATGATTTAAGTGAAGGGGGTGTGTTTGGACCCACAGGCAGATTACATACCACCACAAAACCCACCCTCTGGGGCTCAGGGTGGGGGACAGGATCTCCCACCAACAGATCCACATTCTACTCCTGCAAGGGTGGCAGTAGAGGGGATCATCACCCCAGTCCTGCTAGGGAACAGACACCCTACAGGGCAGGCAATGCAGAGCTGTACACATCCATAAAGCAATAGCAGACAGACAGTAGGCCTGGAAATGCACAGCTGCCCCCCACCATCATCATCATCTGACATTCTCCAGCAGCAAGCCTCCAGCCACTGCACCCTGCAAGGTGTTCCAGCAAGACACATACTAGCTGCATGCAGTCTGCTAGCTAGTCCATAGTGCATGGTCCTGGAGAAGATGCATGTACCCCGAACTGGGATGTCAGCATACACACCAAGCAGATAAGTCAGTGATTGGGCCACAAAAGAGAACCCATAAATATCACATGAGGGAAATACTATATAGCACTATGGGGGAACCTAGCCATGCCGTGGTAACTACTCAGTCAGGGTGAGAGTGACCTCCCAGCAGAACATGCTGTGGCCACCCTGTCTGTGCAGGTGGTGGCTGGCCACTACAATGTCCAAGCCATTGCCCTATGCTATGTACAGATGGATCCAGGCCAGGCCATCCTATCCTGACTATTCCCACAGTACCTTGCTCCTCATTATGCACATTGACAGGCCAATACTGGCAACAGTGCTAGCAGTGTGGGCTGTGGAAGGTGTTTGCAGCCATCACACAGACAGACACACACTCCCCACACCTATGTCATCATTGTGCAACTATAGAGGTGTTTGGCAGCCCTGGCCACCACACCAGTCCTGAGCAGAGTGCAGGCATGGCTATGGTAAGCAATACTGTTGGGGTCACTCCCCAGGGTGGTAAACACTGTCAGACACCAGACCTGAAGCACACTCCACAGACATCAGAAAGGTTGCTATGGTGCAGCTCAATCAGCAAATTGTGCTTAACTTAGGAAGTGCTATCTGCCCGTAATCATAGCAACCTTTTGATAGCTGTGTACCGTATTCCCAGGTTTAGGGTGGCATTACTAAGGTATGCAAGTGCTAGTATTGGGAGATGCACGCAGGGCCCAATGTCCTGCCTCTCCAGGAGGCATTGGATAATGGGGCCTGTGGGTGTGGGTGTGTCTGCCCCTGTTGGCTGCTGCTTTACGGCAGAGGTTCCCAACTTCAGTCCTGGTGTGCTAAATACTGTTCAGGTTTTCATGCTGTCCCTCATGAATATGCATGAGATACATCTGCATACAATGGGAGCGGCGCATAGAAATGCAGCACAGGCATCTTTATTAGAGGCAGCATGGAACCTGAATGGTGTTTGGCCCTCCAAGGCTGCATTTGGGAGACCCTGCTCTAGGTAATGTGCATGTTTATGGTGTCTGTGCTCTGTAGGGTAAAATTTAGGTGTTTTGGGCATGTTTACGTCATCTGCAATAAAGGTTCTGTCTGTATTAGCATGTTTTAGTAATGGGAAAAATATGGGGATTGGGTTGGCAGGAACCACAGCTGGGACTTGAACCTGTGACCTTCTGCTTACACTGGTTTACTGCACTGCACCACCATGTTATCACAGAGTCAGTGCATTCCCTGGTGATACCATGACTGTTCGTCAGACAGGGCCTGTCTGTTGTAGTGCTTGGCACCCACCTACACAGGGCTAGGCCTGCTCTGGGCAGCTACCACTGCCCCCTCCACCACTAGTAACCCTCTGCCACCATGCTGACATTCCCTTCTGCTGGTGGTGCTGGTGGAGCGCAGTCTCAGGCCATCCAGTGTGTGGGTAGGCGGATGCGTAGACCCTTCCAAAAATCATTTCCTTTTTTTGGAGCTTTCCTGGGAGTGTTTTTTATTGTTGCCCATTGATATCACTGTTGCCCAGCTGGATTATAATTTTTTAGAATTTTGGTGTGGTCATTTTCGATTTTTATTTGCTATTTTGTTCTGTGCACATGTATCACACTGCTCACGTTTTGTAGGTTTCCCTGGTTTTGCTGTACATTGCTCACAGAAATGGTTTCTCTTCCCTTTAAATCGGCTCTAACGCGAGGTTTTCACTCACGGTATTTTTTTTGTTGAATTTCAGCCCCGCTCCTGTGCGGGAAGCCTCTCCCCTCCCACTCTCCACCCATTGACCCCATCCCTCTGCCCCTCGGGAGCCTTCCTCCGCCCTCAGAATGCCTTTCCACGCCTCTATCGCACATCAGCGTGCCGCGCACTTGTGCGGGCCCGTTAGTGCAGCGCGCACGTGTGCGGGGCACAAAAACGCACTATTAGCATGCGCTAAGGTACCTTAGCGCACGCTCAAGTGCGCCCCGCACAATTACCCGGTTTAGTAAACATACCCCTTAGTGTCCCCCTCCCACTTTGCCCCCCAAAAGGTACATTGCAGGTCCTTTTTTAAGGGCCTGATTTACTGTTTCCCGTATTGCATGGGAAAAGAAAGTAATGACGCTTCTTCTCACTGCTTCCCACCCACCCCTATGAGAATGTTGTCAGTAGCATGTTGATGACCCTTTATAGCTGCACCTGAGGCAACTTGCTTTGTTGCTTCACATATCACTATGGCCGTTACGCAGTGTCTCTCTCTCTCTTTCTCTTTGTCCTCTCTAGCCATCAGCCAGTGTGTATCTCTCTCTCTCATAGTACTTCCGCACAGCCATCACGCACTGTATCTCTCTCGCTCTCTCATAGCCCCACAGCCATCACCCACTGTCTCTCTCTCTCAAAGCCCCTAGCCATCACCCAATACCTTTCTCTCTCATAGCCCCCTCACAACCATCTACCAGTGTCTAATTCAGCCCCCTTCAAAAGGCAGCAAAGTGGAGGCTGGCAGCGCTAACCTTAAAAACGCAGCCAGTGAAGACACGTATAGCAAAATACTGCTGCAGAATGGAGCAGGGGTCGCCATAAGAAGCTACGATTTATCCAGATATGCAGAAGGCTTGATGTGCATCTCTGAGAGTACAGGAAATGTCTTCAAATGCATCCGTTTTATACACATTATGGCAGCAATAGACTTCATAACCAACAAAGCATGGCTTAGATGTGATCTCAATCTCGTTTACTTACATTCTGCCAAAAAGAACTACAGTACATCTCTTTGCTGCATTATGTTGGTCTATGAATTTCTTGGTTGTTGAAGATCTGTCTCCTTTTAACACAAAAGTAATTAGGCCGCAAATCTCGCCCCACCCCAATAAGTGAGCACAGGCAAGCACTGACCTCTATGGCCACTGATCCAGTCCTGGGACACTCGTTGTGCGCTTGCTAATTTTCCATGCTGGCCAGAGTTGCTGCGCTGGTGGCAGCAGGCAGACAGCATTCAGTAAGGTGGCGGTAGCTGCTCCCTCTGCGCTGCCGTGTCTTCCAGCGGCAAGTTTTCTCAGTGTCAGAGTCTCGCTGATAGAAACATAGTAACATGACAGCAGAAAAATACCACATGACCTACCTAGTCTGCCCTTCCATATCAACTACTACAACAGTCCCCTTTTTTCATTTAGAGATCCTCTGTGTTGGTCCTATGCTTTTTTGAATTCAGATACTGTCCTCATCACTACCACCTCCACTGGGAGACTATTCCACGGATCCACCGCTCTTTCCGTAAAGAAATATTTCCGCATATCACTCCTGAGTCTATCCCCTTTCACCCTCATCCTATGTCCTCTCATAGCAGAGCTTGCCTTCAATTGAAAGAGACTCGCCCCCTGTGCATTTATGCCACGGAGGTATTTAAACAACTCTGTCATGTCTTCTCTATCCCGCTTTTCCTCTAAGGTGTACATATTAAGATCTTTAAGTCTGTCCTCATATGCTTTATAACGAAGACCATTAACCATTTTAGTAGCAACCCTCTGTACCGACTCCAACCTGTTTATATCTTTTTGAAGGTGCGAGAATTGCACACTATACTCCAAATGAGGTTGCGCCAGAGACTTATATAGAGGCATTATCACCTCCTTTTTTCTGCTGGCCATTCTTCTCCCTATGCACCCAAGCATCCTGCTGGTTTTCACACTCACCTTTTCTACCTGTCTAGCCACTTTAAGACTATCAGAAACAATCATGCCCAGGTTCCGTTCTTCTTTTGTGGACAGACGTTCCTCACCCTCTACACCAGGGGTCTCAAACTCAAATTGCTTTGAGGGCCAAATGAGGACTTGTAGAGTAACCTGGGGGCCGCACAAGACGCAGGCCTCATTTGCATAAGGGCATCATTTGCATAAGGGCATCATTTGCATAAATATTTGCATAATGTTACCATACACTAACTTTTAGTAAACATGCCTCTTAATGAGTGTATGGATAAAGAAAGACTAAAAGATTTCTACATTACTATAAACCAGTGCCAACCACCAGGCACATTAGGAACTACTAGAAACACTGCTCATTTAGAACCCATAGCAAACCTGCCGTGTCCTAACAGCACTACCAGGACTCACAAAGCACCATACCCTAACTATCAAAAGGCAACACTGCAAATATTAAATCAACACATTTCAGAGAATAACAATACATGACCTACTCGGGAAAGAGAACAAGTGGCAATGTCAAATAGGAATTACATAAACAGAATACCTCAGCTCAGTTACACATGCAGAACATACACCATCACCAAACAAGGAATCACAATTTAGAAACAGGAAGACAATAATTAAACTGGGAATCCCAAAAGCCAAACTTAGAATGTACAACACTGTAGAAATAAAACTATACATTGATTTCCTCTTGTATTAAATAAAGTGCAGACGTTAAAGATGCACATTTCCAAGAGCTGACATATTTCAGTTAATAAATTCAAAATAAAGAGATATTTTTCTACCTTTTGTGCATTTTTTTTTCAGTTGCAATTGTTCCAGCCACTTTCTTCTGGTTTCTTCGTGTCTTCTGCTAACTCTCCATCGTCTGCTGTCCATTTGTCCTTTCTTCTTTCCTAGTTTTTTTCCATTCTCTCTACATCTGCTTTAACATACTAATCATTCTCCTTTTGCTCTTTCCTCATTCCTATTTCATCCACTCAAATTTTACCCCTCCATCCTCAATCCCCACTTACTCTCCCAATACCCGGCCAATTGTAGATTTTTCTTCCCTCCCACACTAAATATATTTCCCCTCTCCATTTCACTCTCCCAGCCTCATCCCATTCTAATCGTCCCCCAACATCAACTCCCTTCTAGCTCCTGCCCCACCCAGCATCCGCTCCCTTCTAGTCCCCGCATCATCAGCCCATTTCCAGTCCTAGCTCCCTCCCCTCCCAGCCCATTTCCTTTCCAAGCCCCCTTCCACTCAGCCCATTACCATTCCAAGACCCTGTCCCCATCAGCTATTTGCAGTTCAAGCTCCCCCTTCTACTCGGCCCATTTCCAGTCATAGCACCCCCCCAGTCCATTACCAGTTCTAGCCCCCCCCCCCCATAGCCCATTATCGGTCCTAAGCCCCCCAACAGCCCACTTCCAGGCCTAACCCTTCCATCACCCCAGCTGCATTCTTAGCCCCCCCATAACACCATTTTCAGTCTTAGCCCCCCAATCAGACCACCTCCAGTCCTAACCCCCATCACCCCATTTCCAGTCCTTACACAGCACCAGCAGCCCACATCAAGTCCTGCTCCCCCCCCCAGCAGCCCACATCAAGTCCTGCTCCCCCCCCAGCAGCCCACATCAAGTCCTGCTCCCCCCCCCAGCAGCCCACTTCAAGTCCTGCTCCCCCCCCACGCAGCCCACATCATGTCCTGCTCCCCCCCCAGCAGCCCACATCAAGTCCTGCTCCCCCCCCCAGCAGCCCACATCAAGTCCTGCTCCCCCCCCCAGCAGCCCACATCAAGTCCTGCTCCCCCCCCCAGCAGCCCACATCAAGTCCTGCTCCCCCCCCAGCAGCCCACATCAAGTCCTGCTCCCCCCCCCAGCAGCCCACATCAAGTCCTGCCCCCCCCCAGCAGCCCACATCACGTCCTGGTCCCCACACCCCGCTGCCCCCATCAAGTCCTGATCCCCCCCCCCGCAGCCCACATCAAGTCCTGCTCCCCCCCCCAGCAGCCCACATCAAGTCCTGCTCCCCCCCCCCAGCAGCCCACATCAAGTCCTGCGCCCCCCCCGCAGCCCCCATCCAGTCCTCCTCCCTCCCTCCCTCCCTCCCTCCCCCCGGCAGAGCCCTTCCTGCTTGCCTGCCTGCCTTGCTTGTGAGTTCTTCTCTGCTTCGGCTTTCAGAGCCGCGAAGGGAGAGCTTCTCCCTCGCGACTCTTTTAAGCTCGCCGGGGCAGATGGGAAATTTCCCATCTGCCCCGGTGAGCTTAAAAGATTCGCGAAGCAGAGAAGTACTCACAAGCAAGGCAAGCAGGAAGGGATGGGGGGCGGGACTTGCGATATTGCTGCTACCGCGCCGCGGCAGCAGCCAGCTTTTTTGTAAAGTTTAATTTTCCCGCGGCGGCAGCAGCAGCAGAAGCCGGTTTTTTTTTTTTTCCTGGGCATCGCGGGCCGAAGCCGGTTTTTTTTTTTCCTGGGCATCGCGGGCCGCACAAAGGTCTCTCGCGGGCCGCATGCGGCCCGCGGGCCGCGTGTTTGAGACCCCTGCTCTACACTGTATAGCTCCTTTGGATTGTTGCAGCCTAAATACATGACCCTGCATTTTTTAGCATTAAATGTCATCTGCCATATTCTAAACCATTCTTCAAGTTTAGTTAGATCCCTCCTCATGTTGTTGACTCCTTCCTGTGTGTCTACTCTATTGCAGATTTTGGTATCGTCTACAAACAAGCAAACCTTACCCAACAGTCCTTCCGCAATATCACTAACAAAGATGTTAAACAGAATCAGACCAAGGATAGATCTCTGCAGCACACCACTGGTAACCTCCTTCTCCTCAGAGTGAGCTCCATTTACCTGTACCCTTTGTTGCCTCCCACTCAACCAGTTTCTAACCCAATGAGTAACTTTATAGTCCATCCCTAGGGTGCTCAGTTTGTTTATAAGTCGCCTGTGCAGAATGGTGTCAAAGGCTTTACAGAAATCTAAATACAACACATCTAGGGCCCTCCCTCAGTCCAACTCCTTGATCACCCAATCAAAGAAATATATCAGATTTGTCTGACAAGACTTGCCTCTGGTGAATCCATACTGCCTTGGATCCTGCAATCCATTAGACTCCAGAAACCTCACTATTCTCTCCTTTAGTAGCCTTTCTAATTATTAACCACAGAGGTTAAGGTTGTAATTCTCAATGTCATCCTTATGTCTGCTTTTGTATAAAGTGACCACATGTGCCTCTCTCCAGTCCTCTGGCACCACTCCCGACTCCAAAGAGGCATTGAAAAGGTCAGACAGTGGAGCTCTAGAAAGTCCCCAAGTTCCCTTAGTATTCTTGGATGTATCCCATCTAGACCCATGGCTTTGTCTATTTTTACTTTAGCTAGTTCCTCTCAAACACAGTCTTCTGAAAATCATTCAAGATTCCTGTCGCTTCTGTTGCTATTTGTGGGTATTTTCTGAGATTCTGCTCCAAGCCCTTCATCTATGAACACAGAGCAGAAATATTTGTTAAGCAATTATGCTTTATCCTCATCAGTTTCTGCATATTACTCCCCTGCATCCTTGAGTCTGACAAAATCACTTTTGTCCTTCCTCCTCTCACTAACATATCTGAAAAATGTCTTATGCCTGCATTTTATAGCATTGGCTATTTCTTCTTCTTTTTGTACCTTTGCTTTCCTGTCTACTTTTCTAGCTTCTCTAAGTTTCTCCAAATACAGATGCCTATCTTCCTCTCTGTGTGATCTCTTGTCTTTCATGAAGGCCTCCCTCTTTTTCTTCAACTTCTCAGCTACTTGCACTTCTCTCCCTCCCTCCTCTTCTGATATGGCTACAATCAGCAGGAAACCAGTACCTCTCACTTCTGAAACTGTGAAACAGGTGTGAACCGTGAGGCTGGCTGCTACTGTGTGTAGTTCTCACCACTTCCTGGCTTTTGACAGAGGAGAGAAGTGAGAGGCAATGGTTTCCTGCCAATTGCATCTCTGCCCGAGGAGAAGAGTAGGGAGAGATGTGCAGAGAGTGCCAGTGAGAGTCTTTCCGCGAGGCCAGTCAGAGCTTCCTGCACCGTAGCTCACACGAGCTGCATTGCAGTGCATACAAGAGTTGGGGGAAAGAAATCCCAGGTGCCGGGTTGTAATTTTTAGTTGCTATGGTGACCTGGCACCTGGGATTTGTCGAACTACTGAGAGACCCACCCGACAATAGTGATGCACCCGTTAACCAGCCACAGAGTCTATGAAAGGGCGGCATACCAAATATAACAGTAGTTTTAAATAGTAGCAGTAGTAGTTGAAGAAACAACTCTTGTTGGGAAAAGAGAACAAATCAGTTTGCTACAAATCTCTATACAGAAATGCCATGCTCACAAAATACCTCACCTTGGTCCCAAATGCAAAATATGGATAGAGCCTTACCAAACACAGAATAAATGGCCGCATATTAGCAGTAGGAATGTGGAGACAAAAACTGAACTAGAAACTCCAAGAAGATGAAGACCGCCCCCATGCAAACAGGAAGTGAAATCAGAGAGGGGCAGAAGCAGGAATGGCACTGCAGTGTTGAAGATAGCTTCTGCGTTTCGGTGCCATTTTAAAAGTGTTGTTGCTGCTTGGAAGGAGGTTTGCCTCATACTCTTGCACCCAGGGGCGGCTCAAGGCAAACTGCTGCCTGAGATGAAGAATGAGATGGCCCCCCCACCTTAAAGGGGGGGTGGGGCTTTTTCAGAAATCCAATCAGAGACTGAACCAAACCAAAAAGCTGATTAGATTATATGGAAAAAATGCAAGATGTTTGCACACAGGGCCGTATCGAGCTGCAATCGCGCCCTGTGCGACTTGCAGCTCAGGCGCACACCCCCACTCTCCTCCCATACCTCCGTCCAGCGCTGCCTGCTCTTTCCCTGCTGCTGCTGCTGCCCTCTGTTTTTTTCACGGCGGCGCCGGCAGCAGGGAAAGAGCAGGCAGTGCTGGATGGAGGTATGGGGAGGAGGAGGTGGGACATGCGCCTGATCTGAAAGGCATCAGCACTTTAAGCAGATCTGTCCCTCCCTGCTCTGACATCGTGTTGGAGGAGGGAGGGACAAGACCTGCTTAAAGTGCTGTGAAAAGGCTTGGGGGGCGCATTTTGGCTGTCTGCTATTGTCCTGACAGTGGCGGCAGGGCAACAGCAGACAGCCAAAATGCGCCCCCCAAGCCTTTGCGCCCTGCGCAGCTGCACTGCTTTCACAGGGCAAGGTATAGTCATGTTTGCACACCAAGGAACTAAAAGACAGCAAGAACCAACAGCACAGTTTATAAAACTAAATTATAACTCATTTTTATTTTATTGTTATAAACTGCGTTATGGTTCTTGCTTTTTCTCTTTCAACATATATTTTGTATCCATAGTAGGTGCAGAGCAGAACCAGGACATCCACCCACAGAACTCAATATTTAAAAAAAAACCTGATTCTGATCATCTCACTAACAACAGCAATCACTATTCTCCAGTACCAGGCATATTGTAAACTAATACAAAACCCTACAACAAAGAGCAAACCTACCATATCATATCAGCACAAACTTCCAAAGCACACATAAGGAGCCCATCCAAAAAAAGCGTCACTGCAAATACTAAAGTGGGCCCTCGAACATCCATACACCTATTTGAAAAGCTGAACAAGTCAAATTGCTACAGTACAGTATAGATCTTTATGTACAAATGCCATGTTAACAAAACACCTGACCTCAGTCACACACTCACAACCTTGACCCTCTCCAAGTGCAGAAGAAGTAACCACTATCTAAAGTAAAAATAAAAATATGTAGACAAAATTTAAACTGAAACCCCAAGAAGCCAGAGTCCACATGCAGTGCAACATCAGATAAATAAGAGATGTAGTTCCCCAAAACTGTGTAAAATATAAAAATAGCACAAAGTCCAATCACTAAAATTAAATAAAATTATTTTTCTACCTTTGTTGTTTGATCATTTTATTCTCTGATCATGCTGATCCCAATCTGAGGCTTCTGCTTTCCTGTCTTCTCTTAGCTCTCTATCTGTGGTCTATGGTTCATGGTCCATCTGCCATTTCTTATCTCTTCTTTTGTTTTCTTCACTTCCTTCCATCAGCCCATTTCGAGTTCCAGTAACCCTCCCCACTATCAGCCCCCTTTTCAGTCCTCCCCTCCCAGTACCTTTCAATGTCAACTGCCTTGCATTCCCATGACTGCCACTGGTGTCCATTCCCTTCCAGTCCCCCTCCTTCCCCACTGTCCAGCCCCTTCTAGTCCAAATACCATTCCAGTTATCAGCTCAGATCCACTCTCAGTGCCACCTCCCAGTCAGCTCCCTTCCAGCCTCCTCCCCATTACCCAGCCACCTACCACTCCCATCCCCAAGTGTCAGCTCCCTTCCAGTCCCCCTTCAGTACATCCCAGGTGTCAGCTCCTTTCCAGCCCCCTCCTTTCCTCGTGTCAACTCCCTTCCTGCTCCATCCTTCCCCTGGCAGACCCTCTCAGTATCCACTCCCTTCCAGTCCTATTCTACCACCCCCCCCCCCGCTTCAGTCCTTTTGTAGCCCTAGCCCCTAATTTTCTTCCAGGGCCAGCAGCACTGTCCTCCCCTTCCCCATTAGCCCATTTCCTGTCCCAGCCCATTTCCAGTCCTATCCCCCTTATCAGCTCACTCCAGCCCTAGCCCCCCCAATCAGCCCATTACCAGTCCTAACTCATTTCCAGTGCTAGCCCCTCATCTGCCCATTATCAGTCGTAACCCCTCAATAAGTCCATTTTCAGTCCTAGCCCCCCAATCAGCCGATTTACTGTCCTAGCCCCCCTAATCTGCCCATTTCCAGTCCTAACCCCACCAATCAGCCCATTACCAGTCCTAGCCCCCCTCCCAATCAGCCCATTCCCAGGTCTAAACCCCCATCATCCCATTTCCAGTTCTAACCCTCCCATCAGCCCATTTCCAGTCCTAGCCCCCCGATAGCCCATTACCAGTCCTAGCCCCCTTCCCGATCAGCCCATTTCCAGTCCTAACCTCCCATCAGCCCATTTCCAGTCCTAGCCCATTACCAGTCCTAACCCCCCATCAGCCTATTTCCAGTCCTAGCCCCCTCCCGATCAGCCCATTTCCAGTTCTAAGCCCCCATCAGTCCATTTCCAGTTCTACCCCATCAGCCCATTTCCAGTCCTAGTCCCCCCATAGCCCATTACCAGTCCTAACCCCCCCCCATTTCCAGTCCTAGCCCCCCCCAGCCCAGGGAAATTGAAAAAAATAATAAATCCTCGGGCTGAAGAAGCAGCAGCAGTGGCAGAATGAAGAGCCCTGTGGTCGCGGCCACCGCCTCCCTGGAGAGCCATGCCAGGCAGCGTTTCCCCTCCGCGCCGGCTCACCTTTTGCAGAGCTGCATGAAGGGAGAGTGTTTCCCTTTTGTGCAGCACTGTTAAAGCTGAGCCCATCAGTGCCACGTGCTCAGCTTTAACAGAACCGCGCGAAAGGGAAACACTCTCCCTTCGCGTGGCTCTGCAAAGCAGAGCCGGCATGGAGGGGAAAAGGGCACAGCTCTCCAGGGAGGCGGCGGTTGTGACTGTGGGGCTCTTCATTCTGCCATGGCAGCTGCTTCTTCAGCCCGAGGGTTTTTTTTTAATTTTTATTTTGAAGGCCGAGTGAGGCGGTCTTTTTGGGGGCAATTTTGACGCCCCCAAAAAGTTGCCACCTGAGGCTACCGCCTCACATGGCCTCATTATAGAGCCGCCCCTGCTTTCACCGGCTCTGTGACTAGGCCATTCTTGTAGTATGAACCTCAGTATTATGGGATATCATGGTTTATGCCATGCGATTAGCCCCGCACAACAAAGGGAACTAACATGTGGGGACAGCACAAAGGTTCTTGCTGCCCTAGGCAGGGCCGATGTGCCACCCCCACCACACTGCCTCGCTGCCCCCAACATACAGGATCTCACCGGGGGTTGATGGGCGGCACGATGATCACCTCTTTGAAACTGTGGCAGGCCTTAAAACGCATGCAGGCACTCATGGCCTTGCCACTCCTGTCTCCTCCAAATTCCTGTCGAAGGGGGCAGGAGTGGCAGGATGCAAGTGCATGTGCTTTAAAAACTACTGTGGCTTCAAAGAGGTGATTGCCGTGCCGCCCATCAACCCCCGGTGAGAGCCTGGGTGTGGGGGCTGGTGTGCTGATGGCATAAGGTGCAGTGATGGCTGCACATTGGACTGTCTAGGGCTGAGCTGTCCACCAGGGTCTGCCATCCTAAGTGACTGCCTAGTTCACCTAGTGGATGGGCCAGCCCTGCTGACATGCCATTAATGCTGTTCCTTCTGCTGGCCATGTGGGTACCCAGAATAATGCTGCACTAAGGATGCAGCTACCAGGGGAGGGGAAGGAAACAAATCAAGTACTAGTCAGTATGGTCCTTTCCTGCCTCCAGAATCTTGGTTCTCCAGATGACTAGCTAATACCGCCTAATGGAAGCACCAGCCCGAATTATCTAGGATAAACTGCAACTCTTACTAGTAGTATAAATACTGACAAAACAAAATAACTCTTCACATATCTTCAAAATAAACAGATCTTCCTAATTTGACTTTCCAACTTTTCATAACCTTTAGTAGATGTTGTCTTAAGATAGTGATTCCAACACTATTAGAGCAGCCTGAGGAATCAGATCCCTTTCCAATCCTGGGGGGGTCTCGTTTTATTTTTCATGGCTAAACTCCAAGTGAATATCCTTTAAAAGTCATACATGTCAGAATTCATCTTATCCAACTCCCTCAGAGCTTCTTCTATGAGTCCCTCACATCGAAAATACATAATTAAAGAATTCCGTTTACAACTATTGAAAGTGATTCTAATAAATCATTAAAATAATCCTTTCACATTTTTAAACATCAAATCTTTCACACAGAACTAGCACTGGTGGTGAATTTGAGAGGCTGAGGTCATATTCCACATATTCTGGCTTAGAAGTGAGGTATGTTACTGCTGTGGTACGCACAAAATGAACTCATTTGGGGGCATTGACCCTAGAGAAAAATTCCATAGACATTTCTCCATTCATGGCTCTTGTATCATTATTAATGACTAACCTCTTCCTTAGTACTGACTTGCATTTCAAAGGAAAAAAAATGCAGAAAACAAGTTAACAATTACTGCAATTGAATAAGACAGTCTGGGAAAGGAGCCCAAATGCAGCCTCCAGAAAAGTTTTTGTAGTGGATCCTGCTATGGAATCTAGGCTGAAGCTTTCTGGACTGCACATAGCTGTAAAGACCTCATCTTATATATGACAAACTTCTTGGGATGTGGAACAAGCTCTTTAGTGCTAGTCATCACCAAGAAGAGAAAATTCCGGACTCCATGCCTTAGTCTGAGTAATCCATAAAGACAGCTAGATGTTAGCAGTTCCTCTGAGTCTCAAAATAACTTGTTGTTGACAAGAGGAGGCTTCAAAGACACTTCTTCAAGCAGCTGCTTTTGGGGGACACAGGAAAAGTAGGTCTCCATCCTTAAACTTGGACAACCTTTTAGACAATGAAGGAATAGGTAGGAAGCCACAAGAATGCACTGAGAAAGAAGAATTAGAATTTGCAAAATAGACCAAAACAGAGCAGGAATACAAAGAGCTACTTTGATAATTGTACACCAGTCAAAACCCGACTCCTTCAATCACCATATCAGATGGAATATGATCCTCAGGAAAAGATCTTTCATGCATTTCTCCAGAAAGTCTTCCATTGTGGTAAAAAATGGCAACTTTTCAGTACAGCATATGGAGAAAAAGTTCTGAAATATCTAAGGATGCAATTAGATACCAAGAAAATGAGCAACGAAAATGCAGAAATAGTCCCAATTGTCCTGAATTGAACTGGCTTGATTGAAAAGAACTCCCAAATGCACCTTGACATGGTACCTTAGATATTACATCCTAGACCTTCATATTAACTTCCGGTCTTGCAGGGCCCCAATGGGTCAGATGTTGAGGCTATACTTAATGAACATGCACGAGAGAGATTTGCATTCAGCTCTGATTTGTTCTGTGGTGAATGCTATTGATATACATGTACCATTGATAAAGGACAGATCAGTAGAAAGTGAAAGGTGGATGGATGAACATAAAACGAAAGTTAAGTGATTATTTTATTTATTTATTTATTTATTTATTTATTTAACAAACACTTATATACCACACTTTCCCATGGATCAGGTGCGGTTTACAAAGAACAATGGTATGAACAGGTGAAACGGTTATAGATACCTATTCATCTTACATGGACATCTGTGAACTTTATACAATGAACTTAGACCTTATTACATAGAACTAGAACTTATTTGTGATTGTACAAGATGAATACAATTGTAGTGCCACAGATTATATAAAAGTGGGCATGTTCTTTATGATGCTCATTAAAATTTGTCTATTTTCAATTTTAGAGTGGATAATAGAGTGGAGGAGTAGCCTAGTGGTTAGAGCAATTGCCCAGTATGCAGAAGATCAAGGGTTTGATTCCCACTGGCATTCCTTGTGACTTTGGGCAAGTCACTTTACCCTCCATTGCCTTCTGGTGATACATTGCCAAGAAAACCCAGAGGTAGCTGGGTTGCTATGAGTCAACACTGCCTTGATGGCACTAAAAACTAAGGAGTGGAGGAGTGGCCTAGTGGTTGGGGCAAGGTACTTCAGGCTGGAAGGTTGGGGGTTCAAATCCCACTAGAGGACAGCAACCTTGGGCTGGAAGGACTGGGGTTTCTAGTCCCACAGGTGCTCCTTGTGGTCTTGGGCAAGCCACTTAACCCTGCATAGCCCATGTTCCCTGTAAAATAGTTATCTCCAAGTTATAATGCCCTGTTCAATGTAAACTGCACTGATGCAGAATAGTGTGGTATATAAGAGAATGTAAATAAATAAATAACCCCACCCCCCCATGGAATAGAGTTACTAACCCTTGTGCTGTGGGGGCTTGTGTGCATCAGTGATGCTGAGAGCTATAACATTGTTAGTTTAGCTACTATAGCAGGCTCTACCAAGATGAACAGCTCTCAGCTGAAGTGCAGTCTATATGAGCAGTAGCAGCATGGGATGGTGTTGGTGGCAGGGGATCACATTTCTGTCACAACAGCAACACTGTCATTACCTGTGCAGAAGAAAGGTCTGACAATCTACTTCCATATCTTGCCACAAAAACTTAATGGCTAGTCACAGCAAACCAAATTGCGATACAATGCTGGAAGATGAGCCCCTCAGGTTGGAAGGCACTCAATGAGCTACTGGGGAAGAGTTGAAGACTCTTCAGAGTAAAGCCAGAATTTATGATGTGGTTGGAACAAAGTCCTCAGGATGTCTGACTGCTGATGTAGCTCCACATGAAATGAGAGTCAGAAGCTGAAAAGATGTCTTACATATTGGGATATGGAACATATAAAGCATCAAACAAGGGAAGCTAGATGTGGTCAAGAATGAAATGGAACATGCACAACTCAATCAATTGGGTGTCAGTGAACTGAAATGGACTGGCATCAGGCACTTGAAATCTGATGATCACATGGTATACTGTGTTGGAAATGAGATACAAATGGTCTTGCATTTATAATGAAGAAATAACTTGCAAGACTTGTAATAAAATACAATGCTTGGCAACAGAAACAAAGCTAGGGAAAGACTACTAGAATTCTGCTAAACCTACAATTGATTCATCACAGACACCTTCTTCCAGCAACACAAGTGACAACTGTACACATGGACTTTGCTCAATGGCTTGTACAAAAATGAAATTGATTACTTCTGTGGAAGTCAACGATAGAAAAGTAATATAATAGCAACAAAGATTGCCAGCAAACTCAAGCAAAAGCTGACAAAGGGCAAGCCACTCATGAGTGTAGAAAAGTATGATCTTGAAAATATGCCACCAGACAAACTCTATTCACTGCTTTGGATACAAATGACAAACCACCAGAAGAATTATGGGATGACATCAAGAAACCTGTGCTCAAAGAAAGTAAAAGGTCTCTGCAAAAAAGCAAGAAACAACCAAAATGGATGACTAAAGAAACTCTAAAAATTGCTCAGAAATGCAGAGAAGCTAAATTCAGAGGAGAAAGAGAGGTAATCACAGAATTTAACAGAAATGTCCAATGTGCAGTAAGATGAGACAGAGAAGTATTACAATGATGCATGCAAGGAAATATAAACTCTCTGAGGAAGAAGAAGATCAGCTTTCCTAAAGTCATGGGAGTTAAAGAGAAAATTCCAGCATCAAATTGGAATGTCAAAAATGCTGAAGGATCCATCTTGAATAATGATGAGAACATCAAGACGTGGAAAGAATTTACACAGTTGTTACACCATAAAGATCAAGTGAATCAAAAACCATTTCAACCTGTACCTTACGATCAGGAACCATTAATGATGAAAGAAGAAGTCAAAACAGCATCAAAAGCATTAAAGTATTATGGCAATCAGATGCAGCTGTTATAATACTTACAAGGCTCTGCCAGGAAATTTGGAAGGCAACATTATGGCTGACTAACTGGAAAATATCTGTGTTCATACCAATGCTGAAGACAGGTGATCTAAACGATTGTGGAAGTTATTGCACAAGCAACTCTGATTTCACATGCCAGCAAGATTCTACTCATAATCATGCCATACCTGGAACCATACCTGGAACGAGATTGCCCGAAGTGCAAGCAGGGGTCAGGAAAGGGCGAGCAATAAGAGACATTATCGCATAGTAACACAGTAACACAGTATATGATGGCAGATAAACACCACCATGGTCCATCTAGTCTGCCCAACAAGGTGGCACCTGCTGCCCCATGCAGGTCACCCCTCCGCATGCCTTTGTTTAGGGGTGTACCCACTGTTCTGTGCAGGTCACCCATAAGAACATAAGATATGCCATACTGGGTCAGACCAAGGTCCATCAAGCCCAGTATTCTGTTTCCAACAGTGGCCAATATAGGTCATATGTACCTAGCAGTTTCCCCAAGAGACACAAGTTCCACAATGCTTGTACTGGGTCAAGCATTGATATCTTCGGTCACTTCTTAATAATGGTTTATGGACCTTTCCTCCAGGAACTTGTCCAAACCTTTTTTAAACCCAGCTACACTAACAGTCTTTACTACATCCTCCGGTAACAAATTCCAGAGTTTGATTACACGTTGAGTGAAAAAATATTTTCTTTTATTAGTCTTAAATAGTTTACCCTGTAGCTTCATTGCATGTCCCCTAGTCTTTCTATATTCTGATAACGTAAACAATCAATCTACGTTTACCCGTTCCACTCCGTTCATTAATTTATAGACTTCTATCATATCTCCCCTCAGCCGTCTCTTTTCCAGGCTAAAGAGCCCTAACCTTTTTAGCCTTTCCTCATAGGAGTATCCTTCCATCCCCTTTACCATTTTGGTGGCTCTTCTCTGAACCTTTTCTAAAATCGCTATATCCTTTTTAAGATACGGCGACCAGAATTGCACACAATATTCAAGGTGCGGTCTCACCATGGAACGATATAGAGGCATTATAATATCTTTTGTTTTATTTTCCATTCCTTTCCTTATCATACCTAGCATTCTATTTGCTCTCTTGGCTGCTGCTGCACATTGGGCCGAGGGTTTTAACATGGTATCCACAATGACGCCTAAATCTTTTTCCTGGGTGGTGGTTCCTAATGTGGAACCTTGCATCGTGTAACCATAGTTTGGGTTGTTCTTCCCTAGGTGCATAACCTTGCACTTGTCCGCATTAAATTTCATCTGCCATTTTTATGCCCAGTCTTCCAATTTATCAAGATCCTCTTGCAATTTTTCACAATCCTCTTGGGTTTTAAATAGTTTTGTGTCATCTGCAAATTTGATAACCTCACTCGTTATTCCACTTTCCAGGTCATTTATGAATATGTCAAAAAGCAGCGGACCCAGCACAGATCCCTGGGGTTCACCACTATTCACCTTTCTCCATTGGGAAAATTGGCCATTTAGCCCTACCCTCTGCTTTCTATCTTTTAACCAGTTCCTGATCCACAATAGTACACTGCCTCCTATCCCATGACTCTTTAGTTTTGCCAAAGGTCTCTGATGAGGGACCATATCAAAGGCTTTCTGAAAGTCCAGATACACAATATCAACCGACTCACCTTTGTCCACCTGTTTATTCACTCCTTCAAAAAAACATAACAGATTAGTAAGACAAGATCTTCCTTGTCTAAAGCCATGTTGGCTGTCTCCCATTAGGTTGTGACTATCTACATGCTGAGTAATTTTATTCTTTATGATGGTTTCTACCATTTTTCCCGGTACTGACGTCAGGCTCACCGGTCTGTAGTTTCCCGGATCACCCCTGGAACCCTTTTTAAAAATTGGTGTTACATTGGCGATCCTCCAATCTTCAGGTATTAGAGATGATTTTAATGATAGTTCACAGATTACTAATAGCAGGTCTGCAATCTCATATTTCAGTTCTTTCAACACCCTTGGATGTATACCATCCGGCCCAGGTGATTTGCTACTCTTCAGTTTATCTAATAGTTGTAAGACATCTTCCCGATGTATCGATATTTCCTTCAATTCTTCCGCACCTTTAAATACCACTTCAGTCATGGGTAACATCTTCCTCAATAAAGACTGAAGCAAAGAATTCATTCAGTCTCTCCGCTATCGCCTTGTCGCCTCTTAGTGCTCCTTTAACCCCTTTATCATCTAATGGACCAACTGACTCTCTCACAGGTTTTTTGCTATGAATGTACTTGAAAAGGTCTTTATTTCGTGTTTTTGCTTCCGCAGCAAGCTTCTTCTCAAATTCTCTCTTTGCCTGCCTTATCAATGCCTTGCATTTGACTTGCCAGTGCTTGTGCTGTTTCCAGGTTTCGTCATTTGGCTCTTTTTTCCATTTCCTGAAAGATGCTTTTTTGGCAACAACAGCCTCTCTGACCTCACCTTTAAACCATGCTGGCAGTTTTTGGACTTCCTTCCACTTTTCTTAAAGCGTGGAATACAGCTGGTCTGGGCTTCCAAGATAGTATTTTTCAACAACATCCAAGCTTGATGTACGTCTTTAACCTTTGCAACTGCTCCTTTTAGTTTTTTCTTAACTGTTTTCCTCATTTTATCATAGTCTCCCTTTCGAAAGTTAAAGGGTAGTACTGTGGATTTCCTTACTATCCCTCCTCCACTAATTAAATCAAAGGCGATCATGCTATGATCACTATTGCCAAGTGGCCCCAACACCCTTATCTCTTGCACTAGATCTGGTGTTCCACTAAGGACTAGGTCTAATATGGCTTCCCCTCTGGTCGGTTCATGAACCAGCTGCTCCAAGAAGCAGTCATTTATTTCATCTAGGAACTTTATCTCCCTAGCATGTCCTGCTGTGACACTGACCCAGTCGATGCCGGGGTAATTGAAATCACCCATTATTATTACTGCACTGTAACGTTTGCTAGCTTCCTTGATTTCTTTGAGCATTTCATCATCCATTTGTTCATTCTGGCCAGGCGGACGATAGTACACCCCCACTGCCATCGCCTTCCCCTTTTTACATGGAATTTCAATCCATAGAGATTCTACAGCAAATTTTGTTTCTTGCAAAACTTTAATCCTTTCTGACTCAATGCCCTCTCTAACATAGAGCGCAACCCCTCCACCAATTTGATCAGCTCTATCATTACGATATAGTTTGTACCCAGGTATCACAGTGTCCCACTGGTTGTCCTCCTTCCGCCATGTCTCTGATATTCCAATCATATCTAACCCCTATTTATTGAGATAGCAGAGACAGTTAAGGTTATTTTGATTTAATCCTGTTGCTATAAACGGATTCACTGTGTCTATCCCATGCCATTTTGAATTCTGTCACTGTATTTTCCCCCATCACTTCCATCAGGAGGCATTCCAAGCATCCACCACACTTTCAGTGAAAAAGTGAGATGGATTCTTGAAAAGACAAAAAAATGCCAAAAGGATATCTACAGGGTGGCCCAAAAAAAGTGAGAACATCCAGTAAATTAAAAGCTTAAATAGTTTACTTATTTACCTTTTTTATCTATATAACGTCTTTATTTCCACAATTTCTGGTCACCATCTTTTTTTTAAAATTTGTCAATTGTTTACATCTGTTTTTTTTAATTTTTAAATAACTTATATGCTACAAGATGTTCTCACTTTTTTTGGGCCACCCTGTATATGTGTTTCATTGACTACAGCAAGGCCTTTGATTACATAAGCTATGAAAACTTCTGGGCCACATTAAGAAGCATGGTTATACCAGAATACCTGATAATCTTCATGCCCAAGCTTAACGTCGATCAATAAGCAACAGTTTAAATGGAACAAGGATACGCAAAGCAGTATAAAAGTGGCAAAGATGTATGACAATACCTATTCAGTTTATATGCAGAACAAATCAGAGAAACAGGGCTGTATGAAGACAACTGAACTATGAAGATTGGTGGAAGGCTCGTCAACAACATTCATTATGCTGATGATATCATGTTACTGGCTGAAAGTGAAGATGATCTAAAACATTTGTTTATCAAGATCAACGAACATAGTCGTAAAATAGGCCTGCACCTTAATGTGAAGAAGACAAAGATTCTGAAAACCTGCAAAATTAATAATTTCTCCTTGATGGAGAAGAAATAAAAATAGTAGACCACTTCAACCTGCTTGGATCAATAATCAATAATGAAACAACAAGCATTCAAGAAATCCAGTGATCCATTGTTCTTGACAGAATGGCTATGAAAGACCTGGATAAGATTTGACTTGTCCAAATCATGGTCTTCTCAATAAAGTCATATGGATGCAAAAGTTGGAGAGTGAAGAAAGACAGGAAGAAAATAAATTGATACCTTGGTGCTGATGAAGAAAACTGTGTCTGTCATGGAATGCTTGAAGAACAGAACAGTTGGTAATATTGTTGTTGTTAAATGTCATTGAGTTAGTTGGTAAAGCTCAAATGACAAGACTTCAACTTTCATAATTTGGATGTATCATGCAAAGAGGGAGATCATTAGGGAAAGACATCATGCTTGGCAAGGCTGAAGGTCAATGCAAAAGAGGAAGGCCAGCAATTAGATGGATCAATACAATAATAACAACTATGGATGCTACTCTATCAACAATTGCCGTCTGACAAGAATGAACAAAGATTAGGACAATTATCCATAGGATTGCCTTGAGTCAATATCAGATTTATGGCACTTAACAACAACAATGTAAGTAAGGTTTTGTTTTTTGTTTTGGAGTGATGAAGTACTTTGCAAGCCAGTGCTGTTAACAAGTTCAAATGATTATATTGCTGACTCAGCTGAGAGCTGAAATGGATGTATTGCCTTTGTACGCATCATGTAACTCCCTTCATATCCGCATGTACCTTCTCATGGAAGTAGGCCCTGTTATACAGTATAAACATCTATGAAGGGCAGTAATGTGGCACAATAATCTAGTGGTTAGAGCTGTGGGCTGAAAGCTTCAGATTCTGCTTCTTTCCCTGACACTTCTTGTGACCTTAGGTAAGCTGCTTAACCTTTATTACCTCAGATACAAAACTCATGATTGTAAGCCCTCAAGGCAGAGACATTCCTTACCTGTGTGTAGTGTACCTTGATCTTGGATTGAAAAGTGAGAAATCAGATCCTGCCATTTTGAAACTTCTCATCTGTACCAAATCTACAAACAAGTTTCAAAAATCAACAAAGCTGACCTGAAATGTTCCCTAGAGGATATTATTAAAATCTGCTACCCACTTTGAAAAATAACCTTTCCTACAGAATGATTCTTTTGCTACAAATTGGTGCTTGGCTCCCACTGGAAACTGTCTTGCCCCTCTGGAGATGATCTAACTTTATTGAGCACGCCGTAATTTGTCACAGAGTCTGAGACTCCCCTTGTGGCATCTTGAAGGGCTCAGCAACCAGGACCACAGCTATCAAATCATAGAACAAATCAATTTTCATCTAAAAGCTGCTTTCACATTCTGGAGGTATGAACAGCTACATGTCTGCATCGCCCACTTGCCTCAGAGAAAAAGCTTTTCAACTGAACTGATGTTCTTTGGTCACTTTAAACTATTCTCTTAGAGCATTTAAACCTCCCCTCACCACCATATCATATTAAGTCCAATTATATCAACATGAGGCATGAAAGTAAGATCAAGGTTTCAAGCTTAGCTAAGGAGTTTTTAGTTTAGACTTATTTTTGCTTTCTAATCTGAATAATTGAATACATACTGCCATCATCCATAGTAACATAGTAAGTGAGAGCAAATCACATCCCAGAAATGCCTTCCTTCGATCTGACTAGAAGTACTTTTTCTATCGAAGCCCATGCATGCTTTTCGCTGGACTGAGCAATATCAATTTTCAAAGAGTCACTTTTCCATTGAAAATTGCCTTCGGAAGGTTAAGAATATAGGGCCTGAATTGAGCGGCGGTAGCTAGTGTGATTACAGCAGCCAGCCATTGCCGTCGAACACTAAACCTGGATATTCAACGCTGGTACCATATCTGCTCATCGGCATTGGTTATCTGGGTCAGGTGCTGAAGCAGGAAACTAACCGGGAAGTAGTGATATTCAGCCGCTGCCCGGTTAACCTCGGTAGAAAAGGTCGGCCAGCCTTTGCTGTGATTTACTTTCGCTACTGAGGAATAACTGGACAGTGGCTTTATATTGCCTCCGACCAGTTATCCCCAGGTTCCGCCCCAGCTAACCGATTAGCATCGCAGCTGGTACCCATGGAGATTCAGCGGCACTAACCATGTCTTGTTTCCAACAGTGGTCAATCCAGGTCACAAGTACCTGACATATCCCAAAGGTAGCCAGGTCCGTGTAACTTACCCTCAGGGATAAGCTGTGGTTTTCTCTTGGTTTCCCTTAGTAACGCTTTATGGATTTTTCCTCCAGGAATTTGTCCAACCCGTTTTTAAACTCAGCTATACTACAGCTTTTACAACATTGTCTGGCAATGAGTTGCAAAGATTAATTACACGTTGAGAGAAAAATATTCCTCCTCTCTTTTTTAAAATGCTTCTTTGTAGCTTCATGGTGTTTCCTCTAGTCCGTGTAACTGCCAGCAAGTACATGCACATGTCTCAAAATAGGCATACATAAAGCCCCAACTAATGCTCCACATATTTTACAAAAGGCTTTGAATATTAGGCCATAAACATTTTGTCTGCTGTAGCCTTCTTCTCTCTTGGCCTTCTGAAGGCAAGATCTGCAGGAATCTCTCTGAAACAGGCAGCCTCTTGTATCATACTATAAATACAAATGTCTTTATCTCTCCTATATATTAAAATAAGGAATTTGTTAGGCATGAGAGGGTTCAGTAAAAGCGATCTGACAGAGAGAGGTGCTGCCTTTTTTTCTCCAAGAGTGGGGGTCAGAGTATAAGTTGGGGGACTTCATGAACTGGAGGGCATTGACCACTCATGGAAGCTGTATGGGACAGCCAAAAGGCTAATTTCCTAGGGGTTTCCAAAGTGTAACCCTTTCCTTTCCCAATTGTAGCAGGCAGGTCCAGCAGGGGCAAGTCTTGGCCAAACTGAGCTCCTTATCTTTCCTCCTAAACCCACCTCCCCTTTGCTCCTCGGTTTCTATGGATAACACGATCCTCTTCCCTGTTTCCTCAGCATGCAACCTTGGGGTCATCTTTGACTCTATTCTCTCTTTCTCTGCATGCCTCCAATATAGCTAAAATCTGTCACTTCTTTCCATATAACATCAGCAAAATTTGTATCTCCCTTTCTGAACACACTACTAAGACTCTTACTTGCTCTCTAGTCACCTTCCATCTTGACCATTGTAACCTGCTCCTCCCTGGTCTCCCTTTGAATCATCTCTCCTTTCAATCTGTTAAAAATTCAGCTGCACATCTTAGCTTCTGCCAGTGTTGCTATGCTCATGTAACCCCTCTTCTCAAGTCACTTCACTAGCTCCCTGTCCATTTTCACATCCAGTTCAGACTTCTCCTACTGGCCTACAAGTGCATTCATTCTGCGGCTCCTCACTACCTTTCCTCCCTTATCTCACTCTACACCCCTCCGCGGGAACCCCGCCCCTCTGGCAGATCCCTTTTATCTGTGCTCTTCCCTGCCACTGCCAACTCCAGACTCCATTTATTCCACCTTGCTGCTCCATATGCCTGGAATGAACTACCTGAGTCAGTACGTCAGGCTCCTTCTCTAGCCCTATTCAAATCCGGGCTAAAAAACCATCGCTTCGTGCAGGACCGTACCGAGGTTGAATTGCGCCCTGTGTGACTTGCACAGCGGGTGCACACTCCCCTTCCCTGCGGCGGGAGGGAAGAGGCGCGCCCGCTGTATAAGTTGCCAGCTCGCTAAGCAGATCTGTCCCTCCCTTCTCTGACATTGCGTCAGAGCAGCGAGGGACAGATGTGCTTAGCATGCCGCGAGAAGGCTTAAGGGGCACACTTCAGATGTCTGCCATTGCCTGCCGCCAGTGAGTGAAGAAAAAGTGGCGGCGGCAGGCAACAGCAGACAGCCAAAATGCGCCCCTTAAGCCTTTGTACCCTGTGCAGCCGCACCGCTTGCACAGGGCTAGATACGGTCCTGGCTTCGAGGATACTTTTGGATCCTGATGCTCCTCACTCTCTTGTTTGCCACTTAGCTGTATCTTACCATACTCTAGTCCACAGTTTTGTTCTTCATCTTGATTAGACTGAAAGCTCTGATGAGCAGGGACTGTCTCTTACATCTATATGTGCAACACTGTGTACCACTTGTAGCGCTATGAAATGATAAGTAGTAATAATAGTAGGTTTCAGAACCAGGGCTATTGCTACCATTGGGCAAACTAGGTGGCACCCTAGAGTTCTGGGCCTCCTGGGGCACCCATTGCTATCACCCCCTCTCCAGGGCCTGCAGCAGAGTCAATGGCCTGGAAACTGCAATGCAGCGCTTACCTACTGTAAACTCTCTGGCACAACATCATACTTTCTGCCTTCTATTATCTGGCGTGTCCACTCTCCTCCAGTGCAGACTTCCAGGGAGGGGCGGCAGTGGCAGCAATGGGGGGGGGGGGTAGCGGGGGGCATTGGCAGGATGGAGGGCCCGCCTAGGGTGCCTCCAATCCTTGCAGCGGCCCTGCTCAGAACAAGTGTGTCCCAGCTCTCTCCCACTCCTTCACTCCACCAGCACACACTCTTATCAAGGAGGGGGGAAGGGAACTCCTTCAAGGCCCTTAGTACCCAATGTTCCCTCTAATTTTCTGTAGGCTGTGTGCGCATAAAATATAAGCTATGCAGCTTTTGAATGAAGGTTAAATTTTTGTGCGCCACATAACGACACTCGGAGTTATATACTTTAAAATTTGACTACACGTCAGAATACAGTATGTACACCACATCTATTTTAATCAAATTAAATGAAAATAGACGATTGTTAAATGAAGCAGAAAATTTCTAGTAATTACAATCACAACTTTAAAATTTTAAGATGTCTGTGTTGTTTGCTATCAGAATCAGAACCTCTATTTTACCCTACAGAGCACAGACACCAGAAACATGCACATTACCTAGAGCAGATTCCCCCAAATGCAGTCCTGGAGGTCCACAAAACCTTCAGGGTTTATGCTGTCTCCAATCTAAGGATGGAGCGGTACTGGTGGTGAAGGTGGCAGCAGCTGGTGGCCACAGCAGACCATGGCCTAGCCCTGTCCAGGTGGGTGCTGTGCACTGCAACAAACAGGTCCTGTCGGATGTACAGTCATGGACTCCCCAGGGAATGCAGCATATCTGTGGCAACACGGTGGTGCAGTGCACACAGACAGTATGTGCAAGAACGCAAGGTCACAGGTTCAAAGCCCAGCTGGGGCTTCTGCCAATCCAGTCCCCATATTTTTCTCACAACTAAAACGTGATAGCAAGGACAAGCCTTTACTGCAGAGAACATACGCATGGTTAATACGCCTATATTTTACCCCACCAAGCACAGACACCATAAACAGGCGCATTACCTGTAGCGGAGTCTCCCAAATGTAGTCCTGGAGGGCCAAACACCATTCAGATGCCATGCTGCCTCTCATAAAGATGCCTGTGCTGCATATCTATGCACCACCCCCATGGTATGCAGATGTATCTCATGCATATTCATGAGGGACAGCATGAAAACCCGAACAGTGTTTGGCACACCAGGACTGGAGTTGGGAACCTCTGTCGTAAAGCAGCAGCCAACAGGGGCAGGCACACCCACACCCGCACCCACAGGTCCCATTGGCTAATGCCTCCTGGAGAGGCAGGACATTGGGCCCTGCATGCATCTCCCAATACTAGCACTTGCATACCTTAGCAATGCCACCCTACACCTGGGTATATGGTACACACCTATCAAACGTTTCCTATGATTACTGGCAGATAGCAAGTCCTACGTTAAGCACAGTTTGCTCATTGAGCTCCATCATAACAATCTTTCTGATGTCTGCGGTGTGTGCTTCAGGTCTGGTCTCTGACAGTGTTTACCACCCTGGGGAGTGACCCCCAACAGTATTGCGTAGCATATCCATGCCTGTACTGTGCCCAGGACTGGTGTGGTGGGCAGGGCTGCTAAACTCCTCTATAGTAGCACAATGCTGGCATAGGTGTGGGAGTGTGTGTCTGTCTAGACAGTGTGTGATGGCTGCAAACACCTTCCACAGCCTACACTGCCAGCACTGTTGCCAGTATTGGCCTGCCAATGTGCATAATGAGGAGCAAGGTACCATGGGTATAGCCCAGACAGGGTGGCCTGGCCAGGATGCATCTGCACAGGGCATAGGGCACTGGCTGGGACATTTTAGTGCCGGCCACCACCTACACAGACAGGGTAACCTCAGTATGTCCTGCTGGGAGATCACTCTCACCCTGACTGTGCAGTGATGACAGCATGGCTAGGCACCCCCATAGTGTTATATAGCATTTTTCTCATGTGATATTTATGGGTTTCCTTTTGGGGCCCAGTCACTGATTTATCTGCTTGTTGTGTATGCTGACATCCCAGTTCTGGGTGCATGCATTTCTACCAGGAACATGGACTAGCTAGCAGACTGTTTGCAGCTGGTATGTGTCTTGATGGAGTGGCTTGCAGGGTGCAGTGGCTGAAGATTTGTTGCAGGAGAATATCAGATAGTGGTTGGGTGCAGCTTAGCATATCCAGGCCTAATGTCTGTCTGCTATTGTGTTATGGATGTGTACCGAGCTGCATTGACTGCCCTGTAGGGTGTCTGTTCCTCAGCAGGACTGGGGTTGATGGTCCCCTCTACTGCCACCATTGCAAGGAGGTAGAATGTGGATCTGTTGATGGGAGACCCTGTTTGTCACCCTCAGCCCTGGAGGAGGAGAGTGGTGGTACATAATCCTCCTAGGAGTCCATAGGGGCTATACCTGACTGAGACAAACAGTGATATCCAAGGTGTTTCTGCAGAAACTACCTATCTCACACATTAACACTGCTTTGGACCTCCAGCATAGCCTCTTTCAGCCATGGAAGGTGCTGTGGACCTGGTGCTGGGTGCCTCACCGCACCCTCAGGGTGAGCACAGTGCCCGCACAATGTGTAGCTACTCTGTGCCAGTAAAACACACAGTCAGTACCCCCTACCAGGCCGAGGTGCTGTGGGGGTGCACATGGTCACTTCCCCCTACCAGGCCGAGGTGTTGTGGGGGTGCATACCCCATCTTGTGTTTATCTGTGGACAGCTGTGGACACCCTCATCGTACTGTACCCATAAGGTGCCTCAGAGGGCGCTTTATAGGGCGCCCTATAGGTTCCCTTATGGTTACTGTCCATATAAGGTGCACTATACGTTATCCTGTGGAGCAACTTATAGGGTGCCCTATAGGGGACATTTTAGGGTGCCGTGGCGGACAGTGCACTTTATAATGTGCCCTATGGAGTGCCTTATAGGGTGCTTTATGCGGCACCTTCAATTACGGCACGTGAGGGCCTGTTTGCTGGCAGCAATTAATAAAATACAACTAAAGTGCTGCTGGAAAAAATACATACATTGCAAAGCTGATGCCTCAGCCAGCCTTATGTATTAGGCACATTGGGGAGCAAACTCATGACCCCTGTATCAGCAGTCAGTGCCTTGACCATTGTGCTACACTGCTGCTCCTCTTTACATGTCAGCACACCTACTTATGCTTTTCATTCCTTAAACTGCACAGTTCTGCCATCAAAAACATTGCTGTGACCTATAAGCAACATTCTAGGGTGCCTTGGCGGACAGTGCACTTTACAATGTGCCTAATGGGGCGCCTTATGTTAACACGCTTTGCGAGTGCGTTTGCTAGTAGTAGTAATTGAAATAAAAAATAAAATGCCTCCTAAAGCAAACTTCCCCATAATAGGTGATGCCTCAGCCAGCCTTCTTCATTAGGCACAGTGGGGGATTGAACCCATGATCCCTGCACCATTGGTCAGCGTCTTAACCATTGTACTGTAGCTCTGCTCATCTGCTTGCACATCAGCGCACCACTTATGCCTCCCATGCAGCTTTCTCATGCGCTAATGTGCTGGGCGCACATGGGCGCCGCGCACATTAGCGCATGAATAATCCCGGTTTTGCTTTTTTCAGTCAGAAACGCCCACTCCTTATATGGCACCCGCACACTAGCACAGCCCGCACATTACCGGGGTTTTAGTAAACATACCCCTTTATGTTTTTTGGTGCGCTGAATCCGAAAATGACCTCCATTTTGTCATAGGACATCACGTTTCCTGACAATTTAGGTAACTTTGTTAAATAAGGCAATACCTCAAAATAAATGGAAATAGACTTATAAAATTAAAGTTTTATTACAATATTTTCATGACGATCCTTTTTTGAACTGAAATGAGCTCACCTACACACACTAAACTCGATTCTTCTTCCTTGTGAAGCTCCTCTTGGTGCATTTACGCTTGTGAGTATCATCTGGAATGTCTCTCTGAAGCATCCAACAGTAGTCTGCCATCATTGTAATGCTCCATTTTCCCTGGTATCTCCTTTCCATCTCTTTAATGTTTTGGTGGAATCGTTCACCTTGTTCCTCACTCACAGCTCCCAAATTTTCAGGAAAGTTGTCAAGGTGGGACTGGAGGAAATGCACTTTCAAACTCATCAGGCAACCGAAAGCTTGAAATGCTTTCAGCATTTGTCCGACGATCTTTTTGTAGAGAGGATCTTTGTAATTGCCTAAAACTTTCTCTACGACTTCTTTAAATGCAATCCACCCTTCTTTTTGAGGATCCGTCATGGTATTGACAAACTCTTGATCAACTATAAGTCTTTTAATGTCTGGTCCGACGAACACACCTTCCTTCAATTTTGCCTCCGACAGGCCTGGAAACTTGGTGAACAAGTATTTGAAGCATTCTCCATCTCTGGAAGTGATTTTACGAATTGCTTCATCAATCCCAATTTTATGTGGAGAGGTGGTAGAAGAACTTTATGGGAAGGTACCAAAGTTTCTCGGAGGACATTTTTTTCACCGACTGTTAGCAACCTCGGCTGCCAACTCTTCTTGGTCCAGTGATTTTGTCGGTCTCGACTGTCCATAGACACAGAAAACAAGGGTATTTGGTATACCTAGTTTGTTGCCCGAGCAGCATGCACAAGACCTTCAAGTCTCCATACACTTGCCAACCATGGTCTTCATATTTAAGTTTATGAAGAACCAATTCCAAGTTCTCGTAGGTTTCCTTCAAGTGTATGGAATGACCTACAGGTATGGAAGCATAAAAACAGTTGTGGAGTAAAACTGCTTTGAGACTTCTTTTTGAAGAATCTATAAAAAGACGACATTGCTCTGAATCATATTGGATTTTAAATTGACCCATCAGACCTTCGACACTGATGCAATAAACCAACTTGTTTTACTGAACGAAGTAAGGAATGAACTCCTTTTCACGATGTCTGAACCATGAAGAAAACACTCCTGGCAACAATAAATTCCTGCTTTTCAGCCTTGATCCAAGTAACTGAGCGGCATCTTTGGGAAGATTCAAGTCTCTTACCAAATCATTCATCTCCTCCTGAGAAAACAATTTTGGTCTTGTATAATCTTAAAAGTCAGAACTTGATTCGTCATCTGGTTCAGGTATGACTTCACCTTCATCGGAGCTAGGTATCTCTTCCAAGGTAGCAGGGGGCTTGGGTACTGGTATATCTGTGCCATGGGGGATGGGACGAATTGCTGAGTGAAGATTGGGGTTTGAAATGGAATGCTTCCATTTGGAATTAAACCCTTTCACATCGCATGAACAAAAGTAACAGTCGTCACTATGGTTCTTTTGCTCTCGCCATACCATAGGAATCCCATAACAGAAAGATTTTTTTCTTACCCTTGAACCAGTTTCGGAGGTCCTCAACACACCATTTGCACACTTTATGAGGCGCCCAGACTTTATCTTGATCTCCAATTTTTAGTCCAAAGTATGCAAAGTATACTTTTTTCACAAAGTCTGTAATATTCTGCTGTTGCTTCAACACTGTATATTCACCACAGATGAAACAGAAACTGTCTGGCGAATTAATACACTTTTGCGGAGCCATAACATAACAGTTGAAGAATGACGAGCTAACACGAATTGAGATGAAAAAGTGTGAACAGCCTAGAACCAAGAACCTGATGATGATTCGTGCACAAGTGTGGCATGCAGGAGAGAGCAGCTCTGTGTCTGTACACGAGACGTCACAGTGCTGGCCACGCCCCCCTGCACTGACCGGAGCTGCTGCTATCTGCCCTGTGTCTCCCTCCCACTGGATTCTTCAGGAAAGATTAACCCCTTCTACCATTAGAAGCACAGACTTAAAATTGCTTAGCTTATGTATATATTGCTGACCATCAGATTTACAGTGTTATATATTTTTTTTACATAACTCGGACAACCCCTTTAAGGTTTTTTTGGCATTTTATATCTTAAATGCACTGATGTGAATTAATTAATAGTAATTTGAATTAATTAATAGTAATTTGAAAAAATTTGATAAATTTGAAGACAATTTTGCATGTTGTGGCAAATCATGACGTCTAGGAGTTTTTTCAATATTTTATTTGTTTTCAGCACACCAAAATACATGGAAATTAGATGAAAATAACCAAACAGCTTTTTAGTCGCAGACTAAAATGCTAGGTATCATAAGGAAATTTTCCAAACTTTCCAACTTAGCTCTTAAAGAGATAAGATCTTTCATTATAGAAACATTTGAGTCCTGAATTAAGTGAACCGTAACATCTTGCTCAGCATTAGCAGCCTTCAATCCCTCAATCACATTCTGATGCTGGGAAATATTATTTGCATTATCTTGAATTTTCAACTGAAGTTGTTGAGTTTGACTCCATCATGAATGCCCATGGCAGTATCCACATAGATGTCCTCACTACAAAAGCTTGTGGTAGAAATGTCTATCACATGCTAGTTTGTATACGGGAATGTCCACTGACATGGCAAAATGAAAATAAGAGTCGCCATTCCCTCATTCCCCTTCAGTGACTCCTGTCAACATGGAAAATATAAGGGATATAAATGCACCTCCTTCTCCACACCTTCAAGATGACTGTCTGGCAAATCGTGCACTTTTCTAATGGTCCCTCATCAGAGACTTTTGGCAAAACTAAAGAGTCATGGGATAGGAGGCAGTGTACTATTGTGGATAAGGAACTGGTTAAAAGATAGAAAGCAGAGGGTAGGGCTAAATGGCCAATATTCCCAATGGAGAAAGGTGAATAGTGGAGTACCCCAGGGATCTGTGCTGGGTCTGCTGCTTTTTGACATATTCATAAATGACCTGGAAAAGGGAATAACTAGTGAGGTTATCAGATTTGCAGATGACACAAAACTATTTAAAGTTGTTAAAACTCAAGAGGATTGTGGAAAATTGCAAGAGGATCTTGATAAATTGGAAGACTGGGCATCAAAATGGCAGATGAAATTTAATGTGGACAAGTGCAAAGTTATGCACCTAGGGAAGAACAACCCAAACTATGGTTACACGATGCAAGGTTCCACATTAGGAACCACCACCCAGGAAAAAATTTAGGTGTCATCGTGGATAACATGTTAAAACCCTCGGCCCAGTGTGCAGCGGCGGCCAAGAGAGCAAATAGAATGCTAGGTATCATACGGAAAGGAATGGAAAATAAAACAAAAGATATTATAATGCCTCTGTATTGTTCCATGATGCGACCGCACCTTGAATATTGTGTGCAATTCTGGTCGCTGTATCTTAAGAAAGATATAGGGGTATGTTTACTAAACTGCGTGAATAACGCGCGTTATGTAACGTTAACGATCGTAAGCGCAGCATAGCACGCGTTATGCTGCACTTACGATCGTTAACGTTACATAACGCGCGTTATGATGCGCTAACGATCGTAATGCCCTGCGGCGCGGTAAAACACCGCAGAAGGTGGAGAGAGGGCGGAGAGAAGGGGTCAATGGGCGGAGAGTGGGTGGGGAGAGGCTCCCTTCACACTAACGCGCTGATCTGAAGAGCTCAATTCCAACGCGAATAAAAACCTGCCGTTAAATGCACATTACAGGGGAGAGAAACCATTTCAGTGTCAGCAATGTACAGCCCAGGCAGGGAAACCTAAAAAAAGTGATACGTGTGATACATGTGCACAGAACAAAAGGGCACATAAACACTGAAAATGACCCCAACAAACTGGAAAAAAAACCATAACCAAGCTGGCCAATAGTGGTATCAATGAGAAACATCAACCCCTCCCCCCCGAGTAAGCTCCATAGAACAGATATAAATCGTGGAAGGGTCTATAATCCGTCCCCATTCAAGGTGAATGAGCCCACAGTGAAATAGCGCTGCTCAGGGTTTTCCCCACCATCGGACAGGGTTCCTATGGCGAGCACATGTCCCGCAACATCAGGGCGGGCATGTCGGAACGGCAACTGGACAGATGCCGGAGAAGGGGATACAGAGGGCCGCAGGCGGCACATGCTGTGGTGCAGCTGGGCCACAGTGCGGACTAGGGCGATGCCTAGGTGGCCCATATGAATGCTGAAGCAGCAGAGCAGCCAGACAGCAACTGCTGAAGGCCCAACATGGGCACGACTGTGTTTCCCACAGTGTCACAGGGGATAGTACCCAGCAGCTACCCCCAAGGGCACGGAACATTGGCAGGCGGTGCTGGGGGGAAGCGTGGACACCTATGCAGGCACCCCTACCCCAGAACCCGCACCATAGGCAGCCGCCTACCTGCACACTGGATGGCCTGAGACTGCGCACCACCAGCACCACCAGCAGAAGGGCATGTCAGCATGGTGGCTGAGGAATACTGGTGGTGGAGGGGGCAGTGGCAGCTGCCCAGAGCAAACAGTGGCCTAGCCCTGTGTAGGTGGGTGCCGTGTACTGCAACAGACAGGCCCTGTCTGACGAACAGTCATGGTATCACCAAGGAATGTACTGACTCTGTGATAACAAGGTGGTGCAGTGCACAAAACCAGTATATTCAGAAGCAGAGGGTCACAGGTTCAAGTCCCAGCTGTGGTTCCTGCCACCCCAGTCCCCATATTTTACCCACTACTACAACGTGCTAATACAGACAGCACCTTTATTGCAGATGACGTAAACATGCCCAAGACACCTACATTTTACCCTACAGAGCACAGACACCATAAACATGCACATTACCTAGAGCAGAGCCTCCCAAATGCAGTCCTGGAGGGCCAAACACCATTCCGGTTCCATGCTGCCTCTGATAAAGATGCCTGTGCTGCATGTCTATGCGCCACCCCCATGGTATGCAGATGTATCTCATGCATATTCATGAGGGACAGCATGAAAACCTGAACAGTGTTTGGCACCGCAGGACTGGAGTTGGGAACCTCTGCCGTAAAGCAGCAGCCAACAGGGGCAGACACACCCGCACCCACAGGCCCCATTGTCCAAAGCCTCCTGGAGAGGCGGGACATTGGGTTCTGCGTGCATCTCCCAATACTAGCACTTGCATACCTTAGTAATGCCACCCTAAACCTGGGAATATGGTACACATCTTTAACGAGGTTGCTATGAGTACTGGCAGATAGCAATTCCTAGGTTAAGTACACGTTTCTGAGTGAGCTGCATCATAGCAACCTTTCTGATGTCTGTGGAGTGTGCTACAGGTCTTGTGTCTGACAGTGTTTACCAACCTGGGGAGTGACTCCTACAGTATTGCGTACCATAGCCATGCCTGCACTGTGCCCAGGACTGGTGTGGTGGCCTGGGCTGCCCAACACCTCTATAGTTGCACAATGCTGGCATAGGTGTGGGGAGTGTGTGTCTGTCTATCCAATGTGTGGTGGCTGCCAACTCCCTCCACAGCCCACACTGCTGGCACTGTTGCCAGTATTGGCCTGCCATTGTGCATAATGAGGAGCAAGGTACTGTGGGAATAGCCTGGATAGGGTGGCCTGGCCTGGATGCATCTGCACACGGCATAGGGCAATGGCTCGGACATTGCAGTGCCTGGCCACCACCTGCACAGACAGGGGGGCCATAGCATGTCCTGCTGGGAGGTCACTCTCACCCTGACTGAGCAGTGACCATGGCATGGCTAGGTTCCCCCATAGTGTTATATAGTATTTTTCTCATGTGATATTTATGGGTTTCTCTCATGTGATATTTTGGGGCCCAATCACTGATTTATCTGCTTGGTGTGTATGCTGACATTCCTGTTCTGGGTACATGCATCTTCTCCAGGACCATGCACTATGGACTAGCTGGCAGACTGTCTGCAGCTAGTATGTGTCTTGCTGGAGCACCTTGCAGGGTGCAGCGGCTGGAGGCTTGCTGCTGGAGAATGTCAGATAATGGTGGGGGGCAGCTGAGCATTTCCAGGCCTGCTGTCTGTCTGCTATTGTGTTATGGATGTGTGCCGCTCTGTCTGTTCCCCAGCAGGACTGGGCTTGCTGGTCCCCTCTACTGCTGCCATTGCAGGGAGGTAGACTGTGGATCTATTGGTGGGTGATCCTGTTTCCCACCCTGAGTCCCAGAGGGTGGGTTGTGTGGTGGTACATAATCTGCCTATGGGTCCATACACCTCCCCTCCTCACCCCCACCGCAGGTAACGATAGCACCAACACAGGATATGCACTATTCTGGGTGCAGCATCGCCCAGAGAGATTAGACATGACCGAGACATACAGCAGGACACAGATGTATCCTAGGTGTGTCTAACTGAACTACCTATCATACACTGATGGGGACCTGCAGCATGGCGTATTTCAGCCATGAAAGGTGCTGTGGACCTGGTGCTGGTTGCCCCATCTCAACCTCAGGGTGGGCACAGTACCCGCACAATGTGACTGTCTGTGTCTACTCTGTGGCAGTGCCACACACGGTCTGTTCCCCCTACAAGGCCGAGGTGCTGTGGGGGTGCATACCCAATCTTGTGCCCATCTCTCGTCTGCTGATTTGCATGTGCAGTGCATCATGGGTACGGGTGGGTTACCCCTATCTTGGTAACCACAGCAGACAGTTTGTGTGGTGACGTGCAGTTCTTCTGCAGCCATCCAGGGCTTTGTTCTCAGCCTTATAAGGTGTCCTAGGCAGTGGTCCCCAACCCAGTCCTATGGGGCCCACCGGCCAGTCAGGTTTTCGGGATATCCCTAATAACTATGCATGAGATATATATGCATCAGAGATATCCTGCCAACCTGACTGGTTTGTGGCCCTCCAGGGCTGGATTTGGAGACCCCTGCCTTACACCTCTGTCATTTAAGATTGTGAGTGGGCAAGGTGCAGATGTCCAAGACATCAAAAAGGTTAGATAGAATTTGTCACAGTCCTCCTCACTTCTCATCACCACCAAAAAATTGTCTATTAGACAACTTTTTGGTGGTGGTGAGAATCGAGAAGGAATGTGACACATTCTATATACCCTTTCGATGTCTAGGACATCTGTACCTTGCCCACTCACAATCTTAAATGACAGAGGTGTAAGGCAGGGGTCTCCAAATCCAGCCCGGGAGGGCCACAAACCAGTCAGGTTGGCAGGATATCTCTAATGCATATATATCTCATGCATAGTCATTAGGGATATCCCAAAAACCTGACTGACCGGTGGGCCCCATAGGACTGGGTTGGGGACCACTGGGGGACATTATAGGGTGCCTTGGCGGACAGTACGCTTTATAATGTGCCCTATGGAGCGCGTTATGGGGTGCCTTATGCGGCACCTTAGGTTATGCCACCGTGAGGGTGTGTTTGCTGGCAGCACTAATTAAAATACACGTCACATGCCTCAACAATCACTACTTAATTGTAAAGGGTGCTGCCTCAGCCAGCCTTATACATTAGGCCCACTGGGGAATCGAACCCATGACCCCTGTACCATCAGTCAGTGTTGTAACCATTGTGCTACAGCTCTGTTACTGTGCTTGTATGCCTGCGCGCCTTCTTAAGATTAACACGCGGTAATGTGCCCTGTAGCGCTCGTTCATTTATGGCGCCTTGTAACGCGCGTTCTCGGAAACGGTGTACCGCCCATGTCCTTATTTGAGGTTTCTGTCTCTACCGCGGCTCCTAACGCGAATCGCACTAACGCAGTTTAGTAAACATACCCCATAGTGTTATTAGAAAAGGTTCAGAGGAGAGTCACCAGAATGGTAAAGGAAATGGAAGGATACACCTATGAAGAGCGGCTAAAAAGGTTAGGGCTCTTTAACCTGGAAAAGAGACAGCTGAGGGGAGATATGATAGAAGTCTATAAATTAATGAACAGAGTGGAATGGGTAAACGTAGATCAATTGTTTACATTATCAGAATATAGAAAGACTAGGGGACATGCAATGAAGCTACAGGGTAACCTATTTAAGACTATTAAGAGAAAATATTTTTTCACTCAACGTGTAATCAAACTCTGGAATTTGTTACCGGAGGACGTAGTAAAGGCTGTTAGTGTAGCTGGGTTTAAAAAAGGTTTGGACAAGTTCCTGGAGGAAAGGTCCATAAACCATTATTAAGAAGAGACTCAGGATATCAATGCTTGACCCAGTACAAGCATTGTGGAACCTGTGTCTTTTGGGGAAACTGCTAGGCATTTATGACCTAGATTGGCCACTGTTGGAAACAGGATACTGGGCTTGATTGACCTTTGTCTGACCCAGTATGGCATATCTTATGTTCTTATGTCCTTATTCATGCATGGAGCAAGTATAAACTTTGACGTAACTTGGGATGTGCAGGGCATTTCCAAAATTGGATGAACACGCCTACACCATGCCCCCATTCCAACTTGGACGTCCTCATGTTAGGGACTTCCTTAAACCTTCTTTCTACTTTGGCTTAGAATTGGGTTTTTGACCACAGTAGGAAGCATGAAGGGTGTTAGTGGATGTGTCCTCGGGAAATGGTTTCTTTCTTTGCATAAAATTATGGTTGCATTGCAGCGAGCATATGTGATGGTGCTAAACCTTTTCTCTATGAAATCTGCTGAAGAAGTATAATAATAAAGTTAATTCTATTGCAAGATTGGTTGACTGGAGAGTAAATATGTTTCTTGGTAGACAATCAATGCATTTTGTTCACGGAAAAGTCAGGACAGATGTTAATATACTGTATATTAGAAATGGAAGAGCCCAGAAAGATTTTAAATCTTATTAATAAGATGAGTTCAGAACACTGAAATATTCCAATTGGTTCTGATTTGTTTGTTAATAGCTTTAAAACTATGATTCTTGTGTAGAATGAGTTATAAACAAATCTATATCACACAAGCTTTTAAAAGAAGACCATTTTGAAGTGTTGAAAGTAATAGTTTAAAAGGGGATCATTTTAGAAGCTCTATTTGTGATAGGGACATTCAGAAGCCCCAGTCATATCCACTTCCCAAGAGCTGATTTAGAATGTCCCGAACTTATGTGTCTGGTGTGATCATTTCCATGTCACATGGGAGAAGGCCGGGGCGGCACAAAACAGATACACGTGCCCCTGATGTTAGAACGGAGCTGCATGTCTCGATTTGCAGTGGAGATGTCCATGGCTGTGCGTGATTCGGCAATTCAACAACTATAAGGAGAAGAGGAGAAGGCCACCTCACTCCCCCGGATACTTTTCACTCCTTCAAAAGAGCAATGCAATAGGTAGAAAGGCACTTGTCCTAGTTCCCCTGACGCTGCACATCCCCATTTGCAAGAGGGCAGGCCTGGATGTGTATGTGGCGAGCGAGGCATAGCAATGTTCTGAAAATAGGGCCACGGGCATGCTCATGTTCCCGGAACGACAGAAACCTGCCTTTGTGGACACATGTTTCTTTCAGGGTAGAGGTGGGCCGATTTTAGACTGCATTTATATATGCTCAGCTTCTCTTCCGCCTCTCTCACTGTATTTCAGAGGATTTGTGCTAGATTTCACTTACATGGCCTTTCTAAAATGTGCCTCTGTAGGTACCTTTCCCTTGTAGGTATATACGTTCCCTTTAAGAATTGAGGAAAGATTTGTGCGTACAAGTCTCCCAGACTGTGCAAGTTCCTGCTTTCTTTAAAAAGTTGTCTCCTAAACTTTTTGGGTTGATGCAAGGTCCTGTAGAATGCTTCCTTATGCTGAAAGAGGTGCAATTAGTTAAGCTGGCGAGTGATTCAGTCTTTTTTGCATGTAAAGCCCCACTGATATCTCTTTGGTCAGTGCATATCACTCTACAGGCAGTCTCTAGGACATATTTTTTTCTAAAGAAGGATCAAACTCAGATCTTCACCAGCTTTTGGCAATAGCTATTTTCTTCTATCAGCAGTATTATTGAGTGTGCACGGCCTAAATAAATTAGGTTGGTTCTCATTTTAAAAGGTTTTCCTTGATTTATGGTCATTTTTCATGTTCATTTTGTCTATTTGTTTTTTATAGGCTTGCAAGAACTTAAAAAGGCGCATAATTGCTTATATGTGCATTCATTGTAAAGTATACACAGTGATTTCTGAGCATATTCAATTTATAGGCACCCAAATGAATTGAACGAGTGCTCATAAATACATGTTCCAAATTTACCATCATCCAGTCTTCGTTCTCTTTGCTCACCCTATTTCCAGTACGCATTTCGCTAATACAGAAGAGGCACATGTGACCAGGAGGAGGATAAACACAACTGAGAGGTGTTTTAAAGGCAATGTGATGGTTCAATGGACTTTGTAAAGATAAAAACAAAACTGTGAATTATGCCACTTCTGTGCGTTTAGAGGAGTATTTTTGTGAACCATGGGGGATAGAGTAATTGCGCTTTCTACAATGTTCTCCTTCCTTTCCATCTGTTTTTCATTTTCTATTTGCAAATATATTGAGAAGTGGCTGGTGGAATTATCCACTTGTCCTCTGTTTTACTTTGACAGATTGCTTTTTTCATTTCCCACACAGCTGATGCCACAACATTTTATTTTTACAAGGTTGACCTTTGCTTAGCCCAGTCTTCCCTCCTAGGGCTATAGGGAACAATTCATGTTCAGAAATTAGAATCAATTTATTTATTTACTACTTTCAATTTATATGTCACCTCCATTAAGACAATGCTGTAGGTGGGCTACAGAAACGTTTTATAAATAAATGCATGATGGAAAGAATAAAACAGTCTTATTATACAGTGCAGTCAATTGGCAATGTACTTCTCCAGCGCCACAAACTACCTATTTAACAGTAAAATTCAGCCTCTCAATGGACAATCAAACCAACTGGTTAAGGCCTAAACCAAATGGATAGTGTTGGCACAGTCATCGGCCAATCCATATATTCGGTGTTGTTACCTATATGGATAGCCATACTAAATATACAGTACAGATTAATTCAAGCACTTATCCGGTGACTGCACTGGGTCTAACATCTAAATTTCCCTATAGTTCCTATACAGTCCTTTGGTAAGAAGTTCCAAAGCCTGGAGCTATGATATACATCGTCAACTGCTGGTATACATAGGGGGTAATTTTATAGCGACATGTGCATATAAACTATGCATGCATACATTGATGAATTTTCCAAATGAAAGGATGCACATAATTCTGCTTTAGAAATGATCCCAGGGGATTTATGCATTGACACGTACTCTTAGGGGTATGTTTACTAAACTGTGGTAACGTTACATACCGTGCGTTATGTAATGTTAACGATTGCTAACGTCCCCGGCCGCGGTAAACACCGCAGAAGATGGAGAGAGGGTGGAGAGAAGGGGTCAATGGGTGGGGAGTGGGCGGGGAGAGGCCCCTTTCACACTAACGCGCTGAACTGAAGGGCTGAATCCTACCGCAAATGAAAACCTGCCGTTAGATGCACATTTGCAGGAGAGAGAAACCAATTAAGTGTCAGCAATGTACAGCCTAGGCAGGGAGCCCAAGAAATGTGATAGTAGTGCTCCATTTTCAGCAACACCATAGTGCCAAAGTATGAATGGCCACTATGGCGATGGTGCAAATGGGGCATAGGGGGCCGCAGGCGGGACATGTAGCATGGACAGACGGGGCACAGGGTGGACCAGGCGGGCGCCTAGGTGGCACATAGGAACATAGAAACCGGAAATCAGGAAGACAACAGCTGACCAAGGCCAAACACAATCCACCTATATCTACCTGGTTCACCCTAGCCAATAGTTGCTAGGGCACTGACCTGACATCCCCCCAGCCATCCCGCCCCCATGTGGAAGGGACATAATAGTGGTAGGCAGTAATGGGGGGGGGATGTGAGGGTGTCCATGTAGGCCCCCCCACCCTGGGATCCTCTCCCTAGGTGGGTGCCTACCTACACAGTGGATGGATGGCCTGGGACTGCGCACTACCAGCACTGACAGCAAATGCCATGTCAGCTTGGCAGGGGTGTGTGTGCCCATGCTGGAGGGGGCAGTGCCACCTCCCTGCAGTGGACCTAGACCATGCCCTGCATCAGTATGTGGTGTGCAGTGCAACATAGAAAGTCTGGCTGAGGAAAAGTACAGGTAGTCCCAGGGACTATTGTGCATCTGTGGCAACAGTGTGGTGCAGTACACCCAGCCAGTGTGTCTAGAAGCAGAGGGTCACAGGTTCAAGCCCCAGCTGTGGTTCCTGCAGAGCATGTCCCTATGTTTTACCCTACAATGCAGATACAACAGCAACATGTGCAAAACCCAAAGCAGCGGCGAACAGGGGTACAAACACCCACCCACACAGGCTCCACAATCCAAAAATGCAAGGAGAGTCAGGCTGTTGGCCCTAGCACTGAGCTGACGTTATCACCAGAGCACTACCACTACCCCCTGCACATTTTAGCAATATCGGCACTGTGATCAGGACCAGTGTGGCGGGCAGGGTTGCCAACCACCCCTATCTTTGTACAGTACTGCAATAGGAGTGTGCGTGTGTGTATGTCTATCCATTGTTTTGTGACTGCCCACCCTTGACTGGGCCCAAAATGTCCCACTGTTACCAGCGTTAGCCTGAATAGGTGCATAATGAGGAGCTTTGTTCCCTTCAGGAAGCTAGATTATTGGGGCAATTTTACAAGCTTCTTTTACATATAAACATAGAAAATGATGGCAGATAAATACCACAGAGTCTGTCCTGTCTGCCCTTGCACAACAACTACTAAGTTTTAGAAACATAGAAACATAGAAACATGATGACAGAAAAAGACCACAAGGCCCATCTAGTCTGTCCTTCCATAACAACAACTACAACAGTCCACTTTTTACCTTTAGAGATCCTCTGTGTTGGTCCCATGCTTTTTTGAATTCAGTTACTGTCCTCATCTCTACCACCTCCACTGGGAGACTATTCCACGGATCCACTACTCTTTCCGTAAAGAAATATTTCCGCATATCACTCCTGAATCTATCTCCCTTCACCCTCATCCCATGTCCCCTCGTCGCAGAACTTGCTTTCAATTGAAAGAGGCTCTCTCCCTGAACATTTATGCCACGGAGGTATTTAAACATCTCAATCATATCACCTCTATCGCCTTTCCTCTAAGGTGTACATATTAAGATCCTTAAGTCTGTCCTCATATGCTTTATAATGAAGACTACTAATCATCTTAGTAGCAACCCTCTGCACCGACTCCATCCTGTTCACATCCTTTTGAAGGTGCGGTCTCCAGAATTGCACACCATACTCCAAATGAGGTCGCACCAAAGACTTATACAGAGGCATTATCACCTCCTTTTTTCTGCTAGCCATTCCTCTCCGTATGCACCCAAGCATCCTTCTAGCTTTTGCCGTCGCCTTTTCTACCTGTTTAGCTACTTTAAGATCATCGGACACAACTACGCCTAGGTCCCGCTCTTCTTTAGTGGACAAAAGTACTTCACCTCCTATGCTGTATTGCTCCCTTGGATTGCTGCAGCCCAAATGCATGACCTTACATTTTTTAACATTAAATCCCAGCTGCCAAATTCTAGACCATTCTTCAAGCTTAGCTAGATCCCTCCTCATGTTATCTACACCTTCCTGGGTGTCTACTTTATTGCAGATTTTGGTATCATCCGCAAAGAGGCAAACCTTACCCGACAGCCCTTCCGCTATATCACTAACAAAGATGTTAAAAAGAATCGGACCAAGGACAGATCCCTGAGGCACACCACTGGTAACATCCTTCTCCTCAGAGTGAGCTCCATTTACTTGTACTCTTTGTCGCCTCCCACCCAACCAATTTCTAACCCAAGCAGTAACTTTAGGGTCCATCCCTAGGGTGCTCAGTTTGTTTATAAGTCGCCTGTGAGGAACAGTGTCAAAGGCTTTACTGAAATCTAAATACACCACATCTAGAGCTCTCCCTCGGTCCAACTCCCTGGTCACCCAGTCAAAGAAATCAATCAGATTTGTCTGACAAGACCTGCCTCTGGTGAATCCATGCTGCCTCGGATCCTGTAATCCGCTGGACTCCAGAAACCTCACTATTTTCTCTTTCAACAGCGTTTCCATTAATTTACTCACCACTGAAGTTAAACTAACCGGCCTGTAGTTTTCAACCACATCCTTACTTCCGCTTTTGTGTAAAGGCACCACATGAGCCTCTCTCCAGTCCTTTAGCACCACTCCCGACTCCAACGAGGCATTGAAAAGGTCAGTCAGTGGAGTTGCTAGAACGTCCCCAAGTTCCCTCAGTATTCTAGGGTGTATCCCATCCGGTCCCATCGCTTTGTCTACTTTAAGTTGAGCTAGTTTCTCACGAACACAGTCTTCTGAAAATTGTTCAAGATGTCCCTCGCTTCTGTTCTTATTTGTGGGTGTTTTCTGAGGTCCTGCTCCTGGTTCTTCATCTGTGAACACAGAACAAAAATATTTGTTAAGCAATTCCGCTTTATCCTTATCAGCTTCTACATATTCCCCCCCTGTACCCTTGAGTCTGACAATACCACTTTTGCCCTTCCTCTTCTCACTAATATATCTGAAAAATGTCTTATCTCCCCATTTTATTGCATTGGCTATTTCCTCCTCCTTTTGAATCTTTGCCTTCTTGACTACTTTGCTAGCTTCTCTAAGTTTTTCCAAATACAGATGCCTGTCTTCCTTTCTCTGTGATCTCTTGTATTTCATGAAGGCCTCCCTACAGTTTTACAGTCCTTTTTTCCCTGAGAGATCCTCTGTGTTTGTCCCATGCTTTCTTGAATTCATATACATTCCATGTCTCTACTACCTTCACTAGGAAGCTGTTCTATGCATCTACCACTCTTTTGCAAAGAAATATTTCCTCAAATTCTTCCTGAGTCTAACTCCTTTCACCTTCTTCTTATGACCCCATGTCGCAGAGTTTTCTTTCAATTGAAAGAGGCTATCCCCCTCTGCATTTATGCCATGGAGGTAGTTAAATATCTCAAAAAATATGTATTTATTTTATTTTATTTATTACACATTTCTATACCGCCCCTTCCAGAGATCAGGGGCGGTTTGCAAGGAACCAACATGTTATATATACAAGGTTTGAACTTTTTACATTATAACATTATCAGTCATAGACTTAACTAAACCAGAGAAATTATATACATATAACTATAAATACACGTTAACCGGGGTTTAGGAGAGTGGGATACAATGTGTCGGGGAGGAGGGGGCGATTAGGTGCGTAGGCGCTGTCATTACATGCGTGGCTAAGTTATTTGTGAGTTTAGGCAGGTATTGCCAGCTCCATAGTGAGCAGTGAAGAGGTGGATTTTGAGGGTTTTTATGAAAGCTTGAAGGTCTTTAATTGCTCGGATTGAGGGTGGAAGGAAGTTCCATAGGTTAGGGGCGGTGAAGGTGAAAGCTCTGGAGCTTGTGGTCTGTTTCGTTTTGCGAATTGAGCTGGGGATCTCAAGGCAGTATAGTGCATTTTCCCTTTGAGATCTAGTTGGTGGTGGGCTCTGAAAGAGTGTCGAGAGGGCAGATGGCGCTATATTGTCTCTCCCACCTTTCTTCCAAAGTATACATATCGAGACCTTTAAGACTGTCACTAAATGCTTTATAATGAAGACCACTAAGTGTTTAAGTAGCCACCCTCTGCACCAACTCCACCCTGTTTATATCCTTTTGAAGGTGCGGTCTCCAAAACTGCTTGTAAACTGCCATAGGCTGGGCCAGTGCAAGGACTTGAGGTGCCCTAGGTGGACCATCCATCCTACTGCCTCTCGTGGCCCTCCCACCTTGAATGCCACTGCTGCTGTCCCTCTCCGGGATCTACGGCAGCAACGGCCTCCAAACCGCAACACAGCACTTACCTGCCCATGCTGGTGCAGACTTCCAGTTTGCAGCATTGGCGTTTGCAGGTAAGCACTGCTTTGGGGTTTGGGCCCCCGAGAGGGGCGGCTGCCAAAGCTTCACTGGAGGGCCAGCATTCTAAGTGGCTTCCTAGTTTGCCTGATGGTAGCATATATGTGCATAAAAGTGTCTGCTGCTGATGTGTAGCATATACCTGTATGAGGTATACATGTAGATGTTGCCGGGGTGAGAGGCTGGGTGGAGCTAAGGAAGGGTTGCAAAATACATGCCTATGTTATAAAACAACATCAAAAGCTATCCAATATGGAGGTCATTTTAAAAGGCTTAGTCATGATTTAGGATATCTGAAGACGTGCACGTGGACATCAAAATCATGGAGATGGCTCCGAAGACATTCCACAAATGACGTTTACAGACGTCTCTAGTGCAGGGATGTCCAAGTAGGCAAGGTGGCGTGGTGGAGGCATAATAGACATGCACGTTCCTGTTTGATTTCAGAAATGACAAGAACATTTTCAGGCATGTCCATGTTTAGACCTACTGCAGGCATAAATAGGCATCAGGAAAGTGCTTGTTTTGGCCTTAAAGCATCAAGAGAGGATGGAGAGTTAAGTGATTAGTCTAAGATCACAAAGACTCACACTGGGACTTAAACCCTGGCCATACTGCTTCTAAGGGGTATGCTTACTAAACTGCGGTAAACGTGAATAACGCGCGTTGTACGACATTAACGATCGTTAGCGCGTCATACCACGCGCTGTAGCGCATTAACGATCGTAAACACTCCACAGCGCGCGGTATCACGCTCTAACGCGTGTGATGCTCCGCTGCGCGGTAAAACAACGCAGAAGGCGGAGAGAGGGCGGAGAGAAGGGGTCAATGGGCGGAGAGTGGGCGGGGAGAGGCCAACGCGCTGATTTTCAGAGCTGAATTCCAACGCGAATCAAAACCTGCCGTTAAAGGCATATTAAAGGGGAGAGAAACCATTTGAATGTCAGCAATGTACAGCCTAGGCAGGGAAACCAAAAAAAGGTAATAAGTGTGATACATGTGCACAGAACAAAAGGGCACAGAAACACTGAAAATGACCCCAACAAACTGGAAAAAAACAGCAACCAAGCTGGCCAATAGTGGTAGCAATGAGAAACATCAACCCCCCCCCCCCCGAGTAAGCTCCATTGAACAGGTATATATGTATTCCCCTATTTTAGTTATGTATGTAGAAACCCCGTTCCCATACAAGGTGCATGCGCCCACAGTGAAATAGCACTGCCCAGGGACCTCCCCACCATCGGACAGAGTTCCAATGGGCTGCACATGTCCCACAACATCAGGGTGGGCATGTCGGAACGGGTAACCGGTCAGATACTGGAGAAGGGGATACAGAGGGCTGCAGCTGGGCCACAGTGGGGACTAGGGTGATGCCTAGCTGGCCCTTAGGAATGCCAAAACAGTAGAGCAGCCAGACAGCAACTGCTGAGGGCCCAACATGTGCAAGGTGCGCTTCCCACAGTGTCACAGGGAATAGTATCCAGCAGGTACCCCCAATGGCACGGAACAATGGCAGGCGGTGCTGGGGGAAAGCGTGGGCAGCTATGCGGGCACCCCCACCCCAGAACACGCACCATAGACAGCCGCCTACCTGCACACTGGATGGCTTGAGACTGCATACCACCAGCAGAAGGGCATGTCAGCATGGTGGCTGAGGGATACAGGTGGTGGAGGGGGCAGTGGCAGCTGCCAGAGCAGACCGTGGCCTAGCCCCCCTCACGTGGGTGCAGTGCTCTCCAACAGACAGGCCCTGGCCGACCAACAGTCATGGTACCCCCAGGGAACACACCATCTCTGTGAGAACATGGTGGTGCAGTGCACAGAGCCAGTGTATTCAGAAGCAGAGGGTCGCAGGTTCAAATCCCAGCTGTGGTGTTCTCCAAACCAGTCCTCATATTTTACCCACTACTATAACAGGCTAATACAGACAGAACCAGTCTTGCAGATGACGTAAACATGCCCAACACACCCACATTTTACCCTACAGAGCACAGACACCATAAACATGCACATTACCAAGAGCAGAGCCTCCCAAATGCAGTCCTGCAGGGCCAAACACCATCCCGGTTCCATGCTGCCTCTGATAAAGATGCCTATGTTGTATTTCTAAGCGCCACCCCCATGTTATGCAGATGTAGCTGATGCATATTGTGATGACGAAGGCAGTTCAGAGGAAAGGAAATGGCAGAAAAGGGAAGCCTGGTCCTTTAGAAATGCTAGCATTCAGGGTTTCCCAGGCAACCAAGAACCTCTGAGTCAGAGCACAGCCAGCAGCAAGCCCCGCCCACTTCAGCACGTCAGGGCTAGGGTGAAGCCTAGCAGCTCCCACGTGTGCTGGGAGAAGGGTGTGGTCCCTAGCAAAGATAAGTTTAAAACTGCTGAGTTTGAACAGTCAGTTAGCACAGCAGGGGGCACGAGGACTAGCACAGCAGAGAGGTACACAGCAGGAAGGAGAACGAGAGGAGCTCAAGGGAATAAGCAAGGAGCTCAAGGAAGCACGAGGAGTGCTGGCCCCAAGAGCAGAGATGAGCTGTGGGATCTGGGAAGAGCAGGTCCAAGGCAAACACAGCCAAGAGGAAAAGTGCTACAAGGGAAACAAGCGTCTCCAGAGAGAAGGCAGCATGGCTGTGAGCAGGAAGGAGGGGAGCAACTAAGAGGCCCAGAATTCAGGCAAGTGATTGTTCCAGAATCCCTGCACAGGAGAAAATGGAAGGAGTTAGTTCCTACTGGAGGGACCAATTTCAGCTAGCCAGCTAACTGGTAGAAATAGGGAGAATAGCTTGTCTGCATTCCCTGACCAAAGGCTCTATGAGGAAATAGAGCAGAAAAAAATATTACTAGAAAAGTTAAACGAATTGCTGCAGAAGCAGCATAGTAAGCTCTACAGCCAGGTACCCTCTGAAGAGTGTTGTAATGATTCTGTGGAAGAAATGGAAATAGAAAGCTGCTGTGAAGGTTATGAGAATAGTCCTGAAGAAATACAATGTGCTTATTGTAGAACAAATGAGCTGCAAGTGGGCTGAACCCCACACACAGCTGAATGAGTGAATGTTTAAGATAAGGAAGCTGATTTGAGTGAAAGGTACAGCAGAGAAAATAGTTGGTAGTTTTAACCCAAGCTATTTCTCCTCAATGCTTACAACTGAAAGAAAACTCAATGGACATTTTGAAGCTAATTGTGTATGGAAGGAAACTGTGAGGAAACAGTCTTCTGTTGAAAGTAACTTGCCTGTAAGGAAGTTAACAGCCTGAGCTTGGTAAGCTAGTTCCGGTGTCCAAGTTAGCCATTGCTGAAGCTGACCAACCTATGAATACGTTGTTGTGAACTTCATTCCTTTGTTTTGGAGAAGTATCCAGTTTTTCTGTTCAGCCCTGTTACTTTTGTTGTGAGGTGTAAAACCCAAGAACAAATAAATATTCTCTGTTTCGCCTAACCACTTGTGGTCACACTACTTTGCCTGCCAGGATAAGCAAACTACAGCTCCCAGCAGCCTTAGCTGGTAGCCATCTTGGGGAAACTTATTCTAAGGGCAACCAGGCGACACTCTCCTGCTGCCCGGCTATACGCCCGGCCAGGAGGTGGCGACAATATTCATGAGGGACAGCATGAAAACCCGAACAGTGTTTTGCACCGCAGGACTGGGGTCGGGAACCTCTGCCGTACAGCAGCAGCCAACAGGGGCGGACACACCCGCACCCACAGGCCCCATTATCCAAGGCCTCCTGGAGAGGTAGGACTTTGGGCTCTGCGTGCATCTCCCAATACTAGCACATGCATACCGTAGTAATGCCACCCTAAACCGGGGAATATGTTACGCAGCTATCAGAAGGCTGCTATGAGCACTGGCAGATAGCAATGCCTAGGTTAGGTACAATGTCCTGAGTGAGCTGCATCATAGCAACCTTTCTGATGTCTGTGGGGTGTGCTACAGGTCCTGTGTCTAACAGTGTCTACCAACCTGGGGAGTGCCTCCTACAGTATGGCGTACTATAGCCATGCCTGCACTGTGCCCAGGACTGGTGTGGTGGCCTGGGCTGCCCAACACCTCTATAGTTGCACAGTGCTTGCATAGGTGTGGGGAGTGCGTGTCTGTCTATCCAGTGTGTGGTGGCTTCCAACACCCTCCACAGCCCACACTGCTAGCACTGTTGCCAGTATTGGCCTGCCGATGTGCATAATAAGGAGCAAGGTACCGTGGGAATAGCGTGGATAGGGTGGCCTGGCCCGTCCGCATCTGCACAGGGCATAGGGCAATGGCCGGACATTGTAGTGCCCGGTACCACCTGCACGGACAGGGTGGCCATAGCATGTCCTGCTGGGAGGTCACTCTCACCCTGACTAATCAGTGACCATGGCATGGCTAGGTTCCACCATAGTGCTATATAGCATGTCTCTTATGTGATTTCTATGGGTTTCTTTTTGGGGCCCAATCACTGACCTATCTGCTTGGTGTGTATGCTGATATCCCCATTCTGGGTGCATGCATCTCCTCCAGGACCATGCACTCTGGACTAGCTGGCGGACTGTCTGCAGCTGGTATGTGTCTTGCTGGAACACCGTGCAGGGTGCAGCGGCTGAAGGCTTGCCGCTGGAGAATGTCAGATAATGGTGGGGGGCAGCTGAGCATTTCCAGACCTGCCGTCTGTCTGCTCATGCTGTACGGGTGTGTACTGCTCTGCATTGCCTGCCCTTTAGGGTGTTTGATCCCGAGTGGGACTGGGGTGATGGTCCCCTCTACTGCCACACTGAGCCCTAGAGGGTGTGTTGGGTGGTGGTATGTAATCTCCCTGGTAACCACAGCTGAGTGTGGGCATGGTATGTAATCTCCCTGGTAACCACAGCTGAGTGTGGGCATGGGGCTGTGCAGTCCTCCTGTAGCCAGCCATGTGTTTATTAGCAGCTCTGGCCCACTGGTTACTTCACTGCCCACGGAGCCAGTGGTCATAGGTTCACAACCCACAGTGGGGTTCATTGATAGGGCTGTCTTAGGCATTGTCTATGTTTACTGTATATTAGTGCTGCCAGCAGAACCACCCTCAGGGTGCTGTAACCTTAGGGTAGCTCAAGAGGCGCCCTATAGGGCGCCTTATATGGCGCCCTATTGAGCGCCTTATATGGCATCCTATAGGGCGCGATTTATGCGGCGCCCAATAGGCCACGACTTACGCGGCGCCCTATAGGGCGAACTGTACGCGGCGCCCTATGGGGCGAACATTACACTTCGCCCTATATTATATGCATCATATGCCATTTGAGGGGAATATTTTGGCGCTCCCTATAGGGCGAGCCTTACACTTCGCCTTATAGGGAGCGCCTACATATTCCTGTCGACAGGTATATAATATATACTACATAATATATCATACCATGTCAGAGAGAACGTCACTGTTGGCACATATTTCATAGGAAGGGTACACTTTTCCTGACATATGCAAACTGTAACCCGCCTGCAGACTGCGGATTAAAATATTATAGTCGGCTTTCAAAGGGTTACACAGGATGCCTCAGTCAGCCTTGCTCATTAGGCACACTGGAGATTCAAACCCATGACTCTTGTACCATCAGTCTGTGTGGTAACCATTGTGCTACAGCTCTGTTTCTGATTTTGGGTGTCTGCGCGCTGTCTTACGCTTGTGCGCGCTGTAACGATTGTTGCTGCGCCGCGTGTAATACCGCTCGCAACTACGCGTTATCAGATACGATGTCCTGCCCATGTCCTTTTTTGGCTTTCCTTCCACTAACGCGGCTCCTAACGCGAATTGCACTAACGCAGTTTAGTAAACATACCACTAAGTCACTACTTTAACCATTAGGCTATTAGATATCTATGTTCTGAAGTGCTATTCCGGGGAGGTCTATATAGACATCTCTATAGATGTTCATATCGGGCACGTCCATGTTTCTGAAATCATGCCCAAAATTGCATGTGCCTACTTTTTTTTTCAGATTTTCTGGCTTCGATGTCCTAGATTGCCCTTGGACGTCCCATTGTAAAATGTGCTTTTACACAAATAAGAGTATTGCAACACAATCGATAAAATAACCTCTTCACTTAGCTGAGGGAGATATGATAGAGGTCTATAAATTAATGAATGGAGTAGAATGGGTAAACATAGATTGATTGTTTATGTCATCAGAATATAAAAAGACTAAGGGACATGCAATGAAGCTACAGGGTAACCTATTAAGACTAATAAGAGAAACTATTTTTTCACTCAACATGTAATCAAACTCTGGAATTTGTTACCAGAGGATGTAGTAAAAGCTGTTAGTGTAGCTGGGTTTAAAAAAGGTTTGGACAAGTTCCTGGAGGAAAGGTCCATAAACCATTATTAAAAGGGACCCGGGATATCACTGCTTGACCCAGTACAAGCATTGAGGAACCTGTGTCTTTGGGGAGACTGCTAGGTACGTATGACCTAGATTGGCCACTGTTGTAAACAGGATACTGGGCTTGATGGACCTTGGTCTGTCCCAGTATGGCATATCTTACAGTATGTTCTTATGTTCTTTCTAACAACCTTTTTTTGGACCATCAAAAATATATGAGAACACTTCATGGAATGAATCCAGACAATGAAACTATCATCACTCGTCCTTTAAATAAGAAATAATTAATAAATAATTTCACTATACTTAATCTTTCATATAGGATCATATCTTATTTAATCATTTGAAATCTTTTTGGATATTTAAAAAATTCATGTCAGAAAAAGAGATGAACTTATCTGTATTCAAAGTTCATCTCAAGCATTAGAATCCTCAGTCTTCTAGGGCTGGTGGTAAAAGTTGATGAGGGGCCTCAAAACCCACCTGAAGACTATGGGGTATGTTTACTAAATCGCGTTAGTGCAGTTCGCGTTAGGAGCCGCGGTAGTGAAAGAAACCCCAAATAAGGACATGGGCGGTACATCGTTACCACTACCGCGCGTTAGAAAAATTAACGAGCGTTACCGGGCGCCGTGCCACGTTACTGCGCGTTAATCGTAAGAAGACGTACAGACACAAAGCACTGAAACAGAGCTGTAGCACAATGGTTACGGTACTGACCTCTGTTACAGGCAGCATGGGTTCGAGCCCCCAGTGTGCCTAACGCAAAAGGCTGTCTCAGGCATCATCCTGTACATTACAGAAGGAAAGAGGAGGCATGTTTTTCGTTACGCTGAGTATTGGTGTCAGAAAAACACCCTCGGAGTGTGCCTAGCCACGTACGTTGGTGCGTGCATTGGTAAGTGCGTAGCCGCGCGCGTACATTCGTGCGTGGGTACGTGTGTTTTTACCAGTGTGGGCATCTTATATTACAGACTTTGTAGGGTGTCCTGCACCTATGCATTATGCTAACAGATGTACGTGTGATGGCCTATGGTTTAGCAGAGCCTGTGAGCAGGTGCTGGTGTTTCACAGGGTTGGATTGGGCCAGTCACACCCATGATGCACTGCACATGCAAATCAGCTGTCCACACATACACACCATGGGGAATACACCCCCACAGCACCTCGGCCTGATAGGGGGTACCGACCGTGTGTTGTACTGGCACAGAGTAGCTACACACCGTCACATTGTGCGGGTACTGTGCTCACCCTGAGGGTGCAGTGAGGCGCCCAGCACTAGGTCCACAGCACCGTCCCTGGCTGAAAGAGGCCATGGTGCAGGTCCACAGCAGTGTTATAGTGTGAGAGGTAGTTTCTGCAGAAACACCTTGGACATCTCTGTCTGTATCAGTCAGGTGTAGCCCCCATGGACCCATGCACCACCACCACCACCACCCCCTCCCCCAGGGCAGCAAACAGGGTCTCCTATCAAAAGATACAACATCTACCTCCCTGCAAGGTGGACGTAGAGGGGAACATCAACCCCAGTCCTGCTGAGGGACACACACCCCACAGAGCAGTCAATGCAGCTCTGTACACATCCAGAACACAATAGCAGACAGACATTAGGCCTAGATATGGCATGCTGCACCCCACCACTATCTGATATTCCCCTGGTGCAAGCCATCAGCCACTGCACCCTGCAAGCCACTCCATCACAACACATACCAGCTGCAAATAGTCTGCTAGTGCCCAGTGGAGATGCCTGCACCCAGAACTGGGATGTCAGCATACACAGTTAAATCAGTGACAGGGCCCCAAAAGGCAACCCATATATATCACATGAGAGAAATACTAGATAGCACTATGGGGGTGCCTAGCCATGCTGTGGTCACTGCACAGTCAGGGTGAGAGTGATCTCTCAGCAGCACATACTGAGGTCACCCTGTCTGTGTAGGTGGTGGCCGGCCACTACAATGTGCCTGTCACTGCCCTATGCCCTGTGCAGATGCGCCCTGGCCAGGCCAACCTGTCCGGCCTCTACCCATGGTACCTTGCTCCTCATTATGCACATTGGCAGCCCAATTCTGGCAACATTGCTGGCATTGTGGCCTGTGGAAGGTGTTTGCAGCCACCACACACTGGATAGACAGACAACCACCCCCACACCGATGTCAGCATTGTGCTACTATAGAGGTGGTCAGCAGCCATACACACCACACCAGTCCTGGGCATAGTACAGGCATGGATATGGTACACAAGACTGTTGGGGGGTCACTCCCCAGGGTGGTGAACACTGTCAGAGACCAGACCTGCAGCACACACCGCAGACATCAGAATGATTGTTATGGTGGAGCTCAATGAGCAAAATGTGCTTAACAGAGGAATTGATATCTGCCAGTTCTCATAGCAAACGTTTGATAGCTGTGTACCATATACCCAGGTGTAGGGTGGCATTGCTAAGGTATGCAACTGCTAGTATTGGGAGATACAGGCAGGACCCAATTTCTTGCCTCTCCAGGTGGCACTGGCCAATGGGGCCTGTGGGTGGGTGTGTGGCCCTGTTGGCTGCTGCTTTACGGCAGAGTTCCCCAACTCCAGTCCTGGTGTTCCAAACACTGTTCGGGTTTTCATGCTGTCCCTCATAAATATGCATGAGCTACATCTGCATAACATGGGGGTGGTGCATAGCTATGCAGCACAGGCATCTTTATTGGAGGCAGCATGAAACCGGAATGTTGTGGGGCCCTCCAGGACTACATTTGCGAAACTCTGCTTTACGGTAATGTGCCTGTTTCTGGTGTGGTAAAATATAGGCCATGTGTATGTTCTCTGCAATAAAGGTGTGTCTTTACTATCAATGTTTAGTGGTGGGTAAAGCTATGGGGACTGGGTTGGCAGGACCCCCAGCTGGGATTTGAACCTGTGACCCTCTGGTTTTACAGACACTGGCTGTGTCTGTTGCACCACACTGTAGCCACAGAGACAGTGCAGTCCCTGGAGTTAGTTAAACCGGCCTGACAAGTCAGAAACCCTGCTCTGCAACAGGTTTATTGTGACCTCATTTACCTTGTATGCAGACAACGGTGCACATAAACCTCAGAGAATATCTCACAAAAGGGGCACACACCCATAACCAAGCTGGGCAACAATGATATCATTGGGAAACATTACACAACACTCCCAGGACAATCCATTACAATGAAATGATATTTAAAAGGGTCTGTGACGCGTAGACCCTTCCACACATCATTTCTTTTTTATTTGGTGCTTTCCAGGCAGTGTTGTTCCTTGTTGCCCATTGCTATCACTGTTGCCAAGCTGTATTATGCTTTTTAAACTGTTTCCTGTGGTCATTTTTAACGTTTTATGTGCTATTTTGTTCAGTGCACATGTATCACACTGCTCACGTTTTGTGTGTTTCCCCGGTTTTGCTGTACATTGCTGACGGAAATGGTTTCTCTTCCCTTTAAATGCCTTTAACGGCAGGTTTTCATTCGCGTTGGAATTGAGCTCAGAATTACAGCGCGTTAGTGAGGGGGAGCCTCTCCACGCCCCCTCTCCGCCCATTGACCCCTTCTCTCCGCCCACTCTCCACCTTCTGCGCTGTTTTAACGCGCCGCGGGGCTTTACGATCGTTAAGCGCGGTTTCCGCGCGTAGTACGACGTTACCGGTCGTTGGCGCGTGTTTACGCGCGTTACACTGCACTTATGGTCGTTAACGTCATACTACGCGCGTTACTCACGTTTAGTAAACATACCCCTATGTCTCCTTCAGCGTGAGACAATCCCCTATACTGGCCCTGAATTCTTTATCTCTTATCTTTATCTACATTTGATATACCGCCCACGCCGCGGCATCAGGGTGGTTTACAATAAAATAGCCAAACATTGCTGCAGGAAGTCATTCTTTGGTGTCAAAAGCTTGTTGAAATAAGTGAGTTTTTAAGAGTTTCTTGAAAGTTACATAAACAGGTTCTAAACGGAGTGAAGGTCGTAGGGCATTCCAGAGTGCTGGGCTGAGGAAAAAGAATGCAGCGTGTCGAGTCTGTTCCAGGAGTGCTTGGGAAGGAGATGGAAGAGTGAGGTGATTGGAATAAAGGGAGTGTAATTGGCGGTATGGGGTATGTAAGGAGATAAGATCACAAAGGTATAATGGTGTTGATGAATAGAGTGCCCGGTGGGTTAAGATTAATATCTTGTATTGAACCCGAAAACGGAGTGGCAACCAGTGAAGGTTAAACAGGAGAGGAGTAACATGATCTGATCGACGGGCCTCTATAGCAAGTCGTGTAGCTGTATTTTGGAGTAACTGTAGACGTTGAAGTTGATAAAGAGGTAAATTAGCCAACGCTCCATTACAATAGTCTAACCTACTAATGACTAAGGCCAGTAATAAAGTAACAAAGGATGTAGGAGGCAGAAATGAATGGACTGCTCTGATCTGCCTCAGGGCTGAAAATGAACGGCGTATGAGGAGGGGCAGGTGTTCATGAAAAGAGAGAGAAGAATCTAAAGTTACGCCCAGATACCGAAAAGAAGATACTAGCGGGATAGCAGTGGACGCAAGTTGAGGAGTAATGGACGAACATGGAGTATTCAGGGATACCCACACTGCAGTTGACTTAGAAGGATTCACATGGAGAAAGTTGGTAGAAAGCTAAGACATAATATGGGAAAGACAATTGTTGAGAGGGGAGATATCTATGTTTATGGGAGATGAATGAAAGAGAAGAACAATATCATCTCCATACAGGTAGGGAGAGACCGGAAATTGCTGAATCAGAAGGGGCAGAGAAGTGAGGAAAATATTGAACAACAGAGGGGAGAGAACAGAACCTTGCGGTACCCCACAAGATAAAAGGACGGGGAACTATGGCTGGTTTTCAGAGTGAACAGAAAAAGTACATGAACTGAGAAATGAACGAAACCACTGTAACAACGTGCCACGTAAACCAGCTCTTCTAAAATTCTTCAATGGAATTGTCCATGAATCTGACATGATATCACGATTTGAATAAAGTCTGCCTCATGGATGTGTTCTTTTCTCCTTTCATTTGGTCTGTTCATCTAAAGACAATGTACTTCATATCTATGGTTATGGTTAGGCATTTGATATACCGCCCTTTACATATGCATCAGAGCGGTTTTACATGTATATACTAACAGGTACTTTTTTATTCCCTTGTCCCCGAAGGGCTCACAATCTAAGTGCAAAAAAACATGGATCCAAAGTTTGATAAAAGTCATTGGGTCCTCAATGAACCAAGAGAATTCCCAAGTTAATTACATCCAATCAATCTCAGCATTAAGTCCATCTGGAGTTAATGTTTTTAAATGGAATATTTGATACTCCTCTCTATAGTAACAGCTGGACTATAGAGATCAGTATTGGATATTTCATTGTTGGAATGGGGTAGGCCACATGAGCCCTGGCCCCACCAAAACTTTACCCGCCAGCAGCAGAGAAAAGAGAGCAGCCGCAATCGCGGCAGACTCCTGTCTAACCATGGGAGATCATATCCCCGCGGGCAGGGGTGGAAGGCCACCACAAAGGCAGCAGAAACTCTTCTGTCTGCCCATGGGGATTGCGATTGTGGCAGTCTTCCCTTCCTGCCCGGGGGATCCGATCTCCCGCAGGTAGACAGAAGTAGTCTGCCGTGATCTCAGCAATTCCCTTCTCTTCTGCCCATGAGAGATGGGATTTCTGTGGGCAGAACAGGAGAAGAAGGCTGTGGGGGGCTAGGGGCAGAGAGAAGGTGGAGCTTGGGGTGGAGTCAAGGCAGAGCTCAGCCCTCCAATCAACGAGGCATTCCGTGGCCGTCTCTTGATCCCCACTATGCCAAACCTTGAAGGTACACAAGTGCTCTAAAGTCTACCACTGCACTGAATTTATTTTAGGTACAGCCATGGCTGTGGAGAGTAGGGAGGTAGAGAGGTGGTAGCACCTGTGGTTGTTGTGGCAGCGGTAAGGAAAGTGGAGGAGGGACAATGCTGGACACCGAAGGGAAGGGGGATAGGGAAGGAGAAATAATGGCCACCTGGGAGGTAAGGGGTTAGGGAAGAGAAAGGGAGATGATGTAATCCCGGGGGACATAGGGAAGGGAAGGAGAGAAGCTAGACACCTGGGGAGGGAAAGGATAAGGGGATGCTGCACATGGAGAGGCAATTAGGGGAAGGGAAGATGCTGTATTGTGGAGGGGTAGGGAAAGGGGGCTGCTATCAAAACCCTTACCAGCCCTGGAGCAGATTGGAGGAGGAATGCATCCTGGGAGCCAAGATGGACATCCCAGAGGAGAGGTGAGTTAGGAGAGTGCTACAGGCCCTATAAGGACTTTGAACAAGCCACCATTCTGTACCTTTAAACCACTTTGGACTGTATTGCTTTCTTCTGTTTTGTTCTGTTCTTTCATGAACTATATACATCCTCTATTTGTGGGATCACCATTAAAGGCATTTTATTTATAGATATCCCTGGTGTCGACTTGCCAATTTTTGCATTTTGTCTTTTAATTGCCTTCTAGCTTAGGCCTTGAGTGTTGCGACTCCCCCCGTCTGCTAAAACCTTTTTTTTACTATTTTGGTGCAGAGGCTTATGTGTATGTCAATTTTCTTCTTGCTTAAATTACCAGTCATCTCACATTGTTTTGCGTAGGACCTCTGGAGGTATCCTTGCCTCTAGTAAGAGGCCGGCTATATTGTAGAGTGGCTACTTATAAAATGATAGTCTTTCCTAAAATTTTATATGTTTTACAACTTATTCCATTGCGGCTATTGAGGAAAGATGTTCAAAAACTGGAAAGATTATTACAGAACTTTTTATGGAGAGGGAAAAAACCTAGGGGCATGTTACTAAACCTTCTTAATGTGCGCCCAGCATTAGTGTGCAGGATGCCATATAAGGAGTGGGCGTTTCAGTCTAAAGTAGCAAAACGGGATTAGCGTGCGATAACGTGCGCCGCTGCACACATTATCGGGCAAAGCGCCGCTAAGCGCGTTACCGCGCGGTAATCTTAAGTAGTGTGATAAGGAAGCTTATCATAGCTCAGGTAGGAGCTATAGAAAAGATGATGTGACTCTGAACAAGCAACCTGTCAGTTCTGGTAGAAGCAAGAAAACAGAGTTTTCACATAAAAGACTACCAGTCCCAGAATGCACCAGGTTTCCAGCAGCCATGAGAGGGGCTGAAGTGAGAGAATGTGTGTGCAATCAAGAGAGCTATGAGGTAATCCCTAAGCACTCATCTCAAAGGGCAGGGCCTGATTCAACACAGCTGCGCTGTGTTAGGGAGCAGCACACATTAGAACAGGATAAGAGTAGAGCTTATTCTTCAGGAAACAGTTTCAGCTACAGAGGGAAGAAGAGATACAGAGACAGCAACGGCTACAAGCACCAGTATCACCTGGAGAAACAGAAGCCAAGCCAAGCAGATAGAGAGAGAAGGAAACTCTCTGGAAGGAAGAGAAGAAAGGCCATTGGAAGGTCTGGGAGATTCCAAGGCAGTACTCATACTGGGAGGTATTCCAAAAGCCAGCAGAGTCCATTGGACTGGATTCAGCCAGAGGAATGGAGTGGCAGAGATAGGAATCACCAGTGGCTACCTGGAAGAGAGAAGACTGCATGTGGAAGGGACTTTCAGACCAAGGCCAGAAGGTATGTGAGAGAAGATCCAGTGTCCAGGGATCAAGATTGGAAGGCTGGACATCAGAATTGGATTACATATTGGCCAGGCTATACAGAGAGGAATAATGATAGCAGGAGAGGCTCAGGTATGAACACTGATCCAGACCCTATCTATAATAGAGAATGGCAGCAAGGGAATAAGCATTCTCATGATAGTGCCTTAATGAAAGACTCATCTGTGCCAATGTATGATATTGACCCTATGATTGTTGATGCAGGGGGAAATACAGCAGATGAAACTATTTACATGGACTGTTCTTTATCTAAATGCTATTGCTAGTTTTCTATGAGCAAACACATCAGCCATCACAAAGAAACCTAACTTTGTTCTTTATTTCCACTGCAAACAGCTCTTAAAGCAGGATTTGGGTTCACACAGTAGCAGCCAGCCAGCTAAAGGCTTTCAGCTGGTCCATTGATAGTAATTAGGGCTGCACCTGATTGTGTGTGTGAGCAAGAGAGAATCACTGCTGAGATCGGCGTGGAAAAATAAGCAGAAGTTAACCTAACCAGCAAAGTTTATTTTTTACTTTGTGCCTTGGTATTTGGTAATTATTTGCTAAGAAAACATTAGCTAATTGCCTGACAAGCTGAAGGTTGTTTTCTGGTTTGTTTTGTGCTTTTTGTTATTCATTTAAACACTGCAAGCAAGTATCCTCATTTATAGTGCTATCAAGCATACATGTGCTGGGTGAATTAAACCCCATCAATAAAAGAAGTATTTTATTGATCTTACCACTTGGTTTCACAACTCAAATTATTGTCATCAGCTGTGTTTGGGAGTGAATGAACTACAATACCCTCAATACCTTGCAAGAATCATATGAATATATGCATCGTCAAGATTGTGTAAGTTCTCACCCTAGGCAGCCGTCTGACAGTAGGCGTCCAGACATGCAGATGTAGAAACAGAGGTATAGCACAATGGTTAATACACTGACTGATGATACATGAGTTTGATCCCCCAGTATGCCTAATGCATAAGGCTGGCTGAGGCATCAGCTTTGACATGTAAGTATTGTGTCTTGAAGCATTTTATTTGTATTTTAATTATTGCTGCCAACAAACACACCCTCACGTGCCGTAACCTAAGGTGCAGCATAAGGCACCCTATAAGGCACTCCATAGGGCACATTATAAAGTGCACTGTCCGCCATAGCACCCTATAATGTCCCCTATAGGGCACCCTATAAGGCGCTCCATAGGACACCTTATATGAACTGTAACCATAAGGTGCCTCAGAAGGCGCTTTATAGGGTGCCCTATAAGGCACCTTATAGGGCGCCTTCTGAAGCACCTTAAGGTTACAGTACCCTGAGGGTGTTTTGCTGGCAGCACTAATGTACATTAAAAATAGACAATGCTTCAGACAGCCCTATCAAATAACCCCACTGTGGGTTGGAACCCATGACCTCTGGCTCCACAAGTAGTGAAGTAACCAGTGGGCTACAGCTCCATAGCTGCTAGCAAACACCTGGCTGGCTGCAGAAGGACTGCACGTCACCACACAAACAGTCTGCTGTGGGCACCAGGATAGGGTTAACCCACCCATACCCATGATGCACTGCACATGCAAATCAGCAGTCTACAGATGATCACAAGATGGGGTATGCACACCCACAGCACCTCGGCCTGGTAGGGGGAACTGACCGTGTGTGGTACTGGCACAGAGTAGCTACACACTGTCACATTGTGCAGGTACTGTATTCACCCTGAGGGTGAGGTGGGGCGCCCAGCACCAGGTCCACAGCAGAACTAGGCCATGCTGCAGGTCCCCAGCAGTGCTAATATGTGAGATAGGTAGTTTCTGCAGACACACCTTGGATACATTTGTATTTCTCAATCAGGTTTAGCCCTTATGGACCCATAGGAGGATTATGTACCAGCAGCGCCCCCCCCTGGGGCTGAGGATGGTAAACAGGGTCTCCCACCAACAGATCCACATTCTGCCTCCCTGAAATGGTGGTAGTAGAGGGGACCATTAACCCCAGTCCTGCTGGGGAACAGACACTCTACAGGTCAGTCAATGCAGCTCTGTACACATCCATAAAGCAATAGCAGACAGACATTAGGCCTGGATATGCTAAGCTGCCACCCACCACTATCTGATATTCTCCTACAGCAAGCCTGCAGCCACTGCACCCTGAAAGGTGTTCCAGCAAGACACATACTAGCTGCAGACAGTCTGCTTACTAGTCCATAGTGCATGTTCCTGGTGGAAACGCATGCACTGTGATGTCAGCATACACACCAAGCAGATAAGTCAGTGACTGGGCCCCAAAAGGAAACACATAAATATCACATGACAGAAACACTACATAGCACTATGAGGGAACCTAGCCATGCCGTGGTCACTGCTCAGTCAGGGTGAGAGTGATCTCCCAGCAGAACATGCTGTGGCCACCCTGTCTGTGCAGGTGGTGGCCGGGCACTACAATGTCCCAGCCATTGCCCTATGCCCTGTGCAGATGCATCCTGGCCAGGCCACCCTGTCCGGGCTATACCCATGGTACCTTGCTCCTCATTATGCACATTGGCAGGCCAATACTGGCAACAGTGCTGGCAGTGTGGGCTGTGGAGGGTGTGTGCAGCCACCACACACTGGATAGACAGACACACACTCCCACACCTATGCCAGCATTGTACTACTATAGAGGTGTTTGGCAGCCCTGGCCACCACACCAGTCCTGGGCACAGTGCAGGCATGGATATGGTACGCAATACTGTTGGGGGTCACTCCCCAGGGTGGTAAACACTGTCAGACAGCAGACCTGAAGCACACTCCACAGACATCAGAAAGGTTGCTATGATGGAGCTCAATCAGCAAAATGTGCTTAACGTAGGAATTGCTATCTGCCAGTAATCATAGCAACGTTTTGATAGCTGTGTACCGTATTCCCAGGTTTAGGGTGGCATTGCTATGGTATGCAAGTGCTAGTATTGGGAGATGCACGCAGGGCCCAATGTCCTGCCTCTCCAGGAGGCATTGGCTAATGGAGCCTGTGGGTATGGGTGTGTCTGCCCCTGTTGGCTGCTGCTTTACGGCAGAGGTTCCCAACTCCAGTCCTGGTGTGCCAAACAGTGTTCGGGTTTTCATGCTGTCCCTCATGAATATGCATGAGATACATCTGCATAGCATGGGGGCGGTGCATAGATATTCAGCACAGGCATCTTTATTAGAGGCAGCATGGAACCTGAATGGTGTTTGGCCCTCCAGGACTGCATTTGGGAGACTCTGCTCTAGGTAATGCGCCTGTTTATGGTGTCTGTGCTCTGTAGGGTAAAATGTAGGTGTTTTGGGCATGTTTACATCATCTGCAATACAGGTTCTGTCTGTATTAGCACGTTTTAGTAGTGGGTAAAAACTGTGGGCTGGGTTGGCAGGAACCACAGCTGGGACTTGAACCTGTGAGCTTCTGCTCCTGAACACACTGTCTGGGTGCACTTCACCACCGTGTTGCCACAGAGACAGTATATTCCCTGGGGATACCATGACTGTTCATCAGACGGGGCCTGTCTGTTGCAGTGCATGGCATTCACCTACACAGGGCTAGGCCACGGTATGCTCTGGGCAGCTGCCACTGCCCCCTCCACCACCAATGCCCCTCTGCCACCCTGCTGACATGCCCTTCTGCTGGTGGTGCTGGTGGAGCGCAGTCTCAGGCCATCCAGTGTGTGGGTAGGTGGCTGCCTATGGTGCGGGTTCTGGGATAGGGGTGTCTGCATAGGTGTCCACGCTTCCCCCCAGCACCGCCTGCCACTGTTCTGTGCCCTTGGGGGTCCCTACTGGGTACTATCCCCTGTGACACTGTGGGAAGCACACTTGTGCCCATGCTGGGCCCTCAACAGTTGCTGTCTGGCTGCTCTTCTGTTTCAGCATTCCTATGGGCCACCTAGGCATCACCCTAGTCCGCACTGTGGCCCAGCTGCAGTACAGCATGTGCCGTCTGCAGCCCTCTGTGTCCCCTTTCCCAGCATCTGTCCAGTTGCCCATTCCGACATGCCCACCCTGCTCTTGTGGAACATGTGCACCCCATAGGAAACCTGTCCAATGGAGAGGGAAACCCTGATCAGCGCAATTGCACTGTGGGATCATTCACCTTGTATAGGGACGGAGCGTAGACCCTTCCAAAATTCATATCTTTTTTTTGGAGCTTTCTCGGGAGTGCTTTTTGATGTTTCCCATTAATATCACTATTGCCCAGCTTGGTTATGCTTTTTTTATATTTTGTTGTGGTCATTTTCAATGTTTATTTGCACTTTTGTTCCGTGCACATGTATCACACTTATCAGTTTTTTGTAGATTTCCCTGGTTTTGCTGTACATTGCTGACAGAAATGGTTTCTCTTCCCTTTAAATCAGCTCTAACGCGTTAGTTTTGAGCCTCGGATTTCACATCGTTAGTGTGCGGGGAGCCTCTCCTCTCCCACTCTCCACCCATTGACCCCTTCTCTCCGCCCCTGGGGAGCCTTCCTTCGCCCTCCGGGAGCCTTTCCCCACCTTCAGCGCTCATTTGCGCTGCTGCGCGCGTTAACGCGTGCTAAGGGGTATGTTTACTAAACTGCGGTAACGTTACATAACGCGTGTTATGTAACGTTAACGATCATTAAGTAACGTCAACACGCATTATGAGACGTTAACATCTCATAATGCACGTTAACATTACTTAACGATCGTTCACGTTCCGCGGCGCGGTAAACACCGCAGAAGGTGGAGAGAGGGCGGAAAGAAGGGGGTCAATGTGTGGAGTGTGGGCGGGGAGAGTCTCCATTCATACTAACGCGCTGATCTGAAGAGCTGAATCCTAACGCGATTGAAAACCTGCCGTTAGATGCACACATGCAGGAGAGAGAGAAACCATTTTCATGTCAGCAATGTACAGCCCTGGCAGGGAGCCCAAAAACTGTGATACAGCATGTACAGCAATACCATAGTGCCAAAGTATGAATGGTCACTATGGCGATGGTGCAAATGGGGCATAGGGGGCATAGGGGGCCGCAGGCGGGACATGTAGCATGGGCAGCTGGGCCACAGGGTGGACCAGGTGGGCGCCTAGGTGGCACATAGGAACATAGACACCGGAGATCATCAAGACAGCAGTTAACCAAGGCCAAACACAATCCACCAATATCTACCTGGTCCACCCTAGCCAATAGTCGCTAGGACACAGACCTGACATCCCCCCAGCTATCCCGCCCCCATGTGGAGGGGACATAATAGTGGTAGGCAGTGAGGATGTCCATGTATGCCCGCCCACCCCGGAACCCGCTCCCTAGGCGGGCACCTATCTACACAGTAGATGGCCTGGGACTGCGCACTACCAGCACCAACAGCAAATGGCCACGTCAGCTTGGCAGGGGGGCATGTGCCCGTACTGGAGGGGGCTGTGCCACCTCCCTGCAGTGGACCTAGGCCATGCTATGCAGCAGTACGTGGTGTGCAGTACAACATAAAATGTCTGGCTGAGGAAAAGTGCAGGTAGCCCCAGGGACTACCATGCATCTATGGCATCAGTGTGGTGCAGTACACCCAGCCAGTGTGTCCAGGAGCAGAGGTCACAGGTTCAAGTCCCAGCTGTGGTTCCAGCAGAGCATGTCCCTATATTTTACCCTACAATGCAGATACAACAGCAACATGTGCAAAGCCCAAAGCAGTGGCGAACAGGGGTGCAAACACCCACTCACACAGGCTCCACAATCCAATGATGCATGGAGCGTCAGGCTGTTGGCCCCAGCAGTGGGATGATGTTATCACCAGAGCACTACTACTACCCCCTGCACAGTTTAGAAATGTTGGTACTGTGCTCAGGACTAGTGTGGCAGGCAGGGCTGCCAACCACCCCTATCTTTGTATAATGCTGCAAAAGGAGTGAGTGTGTTTGTATGTCTATCCATTGTTCTGTGGATGCCCACACTTCACTGGGCCCAAAATGTCCCACTGTTACCAGCGTTAGCCTGATTAGATACATAATGAGGAGCAAGGTATTCTGGGTATGGCCCGGGCAGGGCAGATTGGCCAGGATGCATCTTCACAGGGTTTGGGGCAATGGCTGGGACACTGTAGTGCCTGACCACCACCTGCATGGACAGGGTGGCCACCCCTCTGCCCTGATAACAGCTGCCCATGTCAGCTAGACCCTCACACGGGGTACACACTAATCTGGCTGGTGTCTGGTCCCACAGGGCCACATGTGACTGCAGGATACAGATGGACACCAAATTACCTTCGGCTGAACTGCACGGAACACCTATCACACACTGGTAGTGATGGGGATGTACAGCAGGACCTGTCTCTAGTAGCACATGTACTGCGGACCTAGTGCTGGGCACCCATCCTATCGCTCAGGGTGAACACAGAACCTGCACAATGGCATGGTCTGTAGCTACTCCGTGCCAGTATTACGCACTGTCAGTTCGTCTTTCCAAGCTGGGGGACTGGAGAGGTGCAGACCCCATTGCAGATCTGTGCTTCCAGCCCATAATACCCTCACCACAATTGCCAACATTCCCTCGGTCCGTCTATCTGCGTCTGTCAGCTGTGTAGAGTCCTGTCTGCCAGTGCAGGCTGCCACCCCATGTCATACCCTTTCCTGCATTGCGCCTCTTCATGCTTGCCTTGCCTGTGCCTGATCTGCATGGCACCACCACTCCTCTGTCCATCCATCATTGTAACTATCCTGCCACCTCTGCCTCCACTGGGGGACATGTATTCTGTAGTGAGGAATGCCCTCAAGAAGAGATGAAAATAGGTGAAACTCCTGATGGAGTAAATAGCACTGCACTGGCAGACAGGATTTTCAAGCCAGAGTTGAAAAAAACACAGCTCTCTGCTGAGCTCAGGCCACACCTCAACTCAGGGGAGGAGACAGGTGGGTTCTCTGATTGGTCACACCCAGGGGAAGGTCAGGGAGTGCAGGGAAGTGAACCCTTAAATCCTCAAGCAATACAGAGAGGGATGATCAGCACAGAGAGCACAGTGAGGACTGAGACGGCACACTAACCTAGGACACCATAACCTTGTTAGGCAACCTTAACCTATGGTTCCATAGCCCAGGGTGCCTTCTGCGGTGCCTTGTCCAAGGGTGCCTAATATGGCGCTTATCAAAATTCATACGTTCAATGTTATCTTCAATTGGTAGTAGTGAACCATATTAGCTTCATGTGATGGTCTTAGATAATTTCTATCTTTAAAACAGAGTGGACAAAAGTTTCTTCTCAAATATCTTCTTTAATCTTAAAACATATCATTCAAGAATATCATGATTATCCACACTTGTCATCAAACATTTCTTCTTCCTAAAATATCTTCTTTGATACTTTGACTCTTCTTTAATAGGTAAATATTTCTTTTAAAAGGGTTTTATATCTGCCAAACTTGTGAAACACTGATAGAAGCAATTCCCGACGCTCAACTGCAGCGTCTTTAAAGCGTTTCAGTGTATTACTTTCATCAGGAGATTCTTCTTAGTGTTATAGTTGTTGCTGCCCGCGTCTCAACGTTAGAATTTCACCTATATAAACAATTCAGATCAGTACTCATATGACTTGAATCAACCAAAGAACAATGGCTCTCATGTTTAATATGGCCACATTCACTCCCTGTTCCATTTTCACAATGGTGAAGACAAGAGAGCTGCCTGAGACCATCAGAAAAGCCAATATCACCAAACATCAAACTTCAAAGGGGTACAAAGTTATTTCTAAAGACCTTGTGTCTACAGTTCACAATGTTATTAAGAAATTTTTTTGCTCATGCAACTGTCAAGAACCTTCCAGGATGTGGTGGGAAAAGGAAAATTAATCCAAGAAGTCTTCAAAAGTTAGTGCGAACTGTTGGAAAAACAACACATACAGTACAACATCCAAAGAGTTTAAAGCTGACCTGGAGCAATCTGGAGTGGTGGTTTCAACCTGCACCATATGTCGTGCACTAAACAAAGAAGGACTTCGTGGGCGAAGGCCAAGGAGGACCCCACTGCTCAAAAACAGACATAAAAAGGCACACCTGATCTTGCCCAAACCCACCTTGAGAAACTACAATCCTTCTGGGAAAATATTCTGTGGAGAGATAAAATCAAACTTGATCTCTTTGGCAATGCAGATCAGCGATACATTTACAGGCGAAGAAATGAAACTTATACGACAGTGACCCAAAACATACATCCAAAAGTACAAAAGAATGGTTAAAGTGGAACAAATGGACTGTTTTAAACTGACCAGCAATGAGTCCTGATCTGAATCCAATCAAGACCCTTTGGAAAGAGCTGAAATTTGCCATAGGTAAAAGGAATCCTGGAAACATTCATGAGATGGAACCGATTGCACTTGAAGAGTGGGAGAAACTACCAGCAAACAGATGTAAGAAACTTATAGATGGCTACAAGAAATGTTTGGAGGTTGTCTTCACTGCCAAAGGTCACACAATCAAATATTACAGGCATGTTTACTAAAGTCCGCAAAATAGCGCTTCGCAAAATAGCGCACGGCAACGCAGCACTGAAACGCGCAGAAACGCGTTTAAATGCCCCGCACACGTGCGTGTCACTCCCGCACAGGTACGCGGCTCACTAACGGGCCCCGTACAAGTGCGTGGCCGCAAATGTCCGATAGAGGCGTAGAACGGCGAAAGGAGGGCGGAGGAAGGCTCCGGAGGGGCGGAGGGACGGGGTCAATGGGTGGAGAGTGGGAGGGGAGAGCCTCCCCGCACGGTATCGGGCCCGAATTTGCATGTGAAAACTACCGCGAGTGAAATACTCGCGCTAGAAAGCATTTAAAGGGAAGAGAAACCATTTCCGTCAGCAATGTACAGGAAACCCGGGGAAACCTGCAAAACGTCAGCAATGTGATCCATGTGTACAGCACAAAACTGCAATTTAAAATAAAAAATGAGCAGCACAAAAATATGATAAAGATTATGTCAGCTGTGGAACAGTTATAGAAATGTTGAAAAATAAAATACACACCCAGGAAAGCACAAAATAAAAATTTACCTCTGGAAAGGTGTTGGGAGCGGAGAGTGTTCCAAAAAGCAGGCGTTTACTTTGCAGATGTCCCGTTAGTGTATGCAATGGTTGGCCATTAATATCACTGTTGCCTTGCTTGTGTATATGTTTTTCCCCATTGTTCTGTGGCCCTTCGTGTGTTTTATTTTCACGTTTGTCCTGACAGTGGTTGAAGGAGCCCACAGTAAATATGCGCACAGCAGGGTTTGTGACATCATCCTGCTAGGTGTACTATCTCCAGGGAGTGCACAGTCTGTGTGGTGCAGCAGACAGATACAGTACCTCAAAGACCAGAGGTTCAAATCCCAGATGGTACATTTGCCAGACCAGTTTGTAAATTTTATCCATCACGAAACAAAGATGGCACAGACACCCCTGTATTGCAGGGAACATAAGCATGTTGAAAAAACCTATATGTTAACCAACACCGCACACACCCCACAACAATGGTCCTCACTTACAGCAAAATCCCCCACATGCATTACTGTAATGCCAGAATGCAATCAGGTAATTTATAGAGTTTTCTGAGAGAAGGACATGCCACCATGTTTGCAGACGAGTACATGTGGTGCAGGAGGCAGTGGCTGCCATCCCCAGAGAACAGTGACCTAGCCATGTGTTGTCTGTCACCGTGCACTGCAACAGACAGGCCCTGCTGTATGCACAGTCATGAGCCTCCCAGGGAAATCACCCAATCTGTGACTAGACAGTGGTGCAAAGCACACAGACAGTGCATGCAAGAACAGAAGGTCACAGGTTCAAAGCCTAGTTGGGCCCACTGCTAATCCTGCACATATATTTTTTTTCCCACCACCAAACACAGAAAGTGAAGACACTCAGTGATGGCAGAGTAAATAATCATGTTTCCAAAACCAGTGTTTTACCTAACACCGTGCCCCCCCCCCCCCCAAAATGGGCATTAGGTACAGGCAAGTCCTCACAACTCAGTCCTGGAGTGGCACAATGCAATGAAGCTATATGTGTTTTTCCAGATAACGACATGTCGTCATGTTGTGCGAGGTGTACAAGTGATGGAGGGGGCAATGGCAGCAAGCCACAACAGACAGTGCCTTAGGTGTGTGTAGGCTGGCCCTGGCCACCACACCAGACAGCCTATATTGGATGTACAGCCATGGATTCCCCAGGGAATGCAGCCATGATGTGGCAAAACCGTGGTCCAGTGCACACAGTCAGTATTTACACGAACAGAAGGTCAGAGGTTCAAATTTTGTCTGTGCTTCCTGCCAAACGAGCCCCCAGAATGGAACCACTTTGGAACATGGCATGTAAGACAGAACCTTTGTGGCAGATAATCCAGATATTGTGATATAAATTATTTCTTTGGTTTCCCTTCAACACCACACACCAAATAAACATGTGCATCCTCTACAGTAGATTCCAAGAAATGCACCTCTGGAGGGTCACTGATTGTGCATCTGCTGTGCATGTGCCAATATAAGGCAATGTGAGCATGGTGATGGCAGGGGAACTGTTGGCAGCTGTGCACATCACACCAAGGCCTGGTCTGTATTAAGTGGGCGCTGTGCACTGCAAGTGACAGGGTCTGTCTGAGAAACAGCCATGTATTTTCCTGGGAATGCACTGCCCCTGTGTCAAGATGGTGGTGCAAAGCACACAGGCAGTGACTACAGGAGCAGAAAGTCACATGTTCAAATCTCGTGTGTCTGCTCAGCCAACACAGTCCCCTCAATTGTCACACCATGCAAGTATTTAGAAAAATAAAAGATCCTGTAGTGCAGATAATGCACACATGTGTAAAACCTCTATATTTTACATGAAAGTGTACAGAAATTAGAAACATCTGTATTACATAGAGCAGATTCCCCAAATGCAGTCCTGGAGTGTCACAAATCATTTACATCTTATGAAGTGGGAAATAAAGATGTGTCTCTCCATGTCCATATGCTGCTCCATGGTTTGCAGATTCTAATGCAGATAAGGAAACCTTCTTGCATGCTATGGACTCCCTACAATATACACAATTAATAAATGCTCCTACACATAAATACGGATCTACGCCAGATCTCTTCTTTGCCCCCAACCACCTTGTAAATAATGACAGCTTCTCCTCACCCATAATCACACCAGTCCCATGGTCAGACCACCTTAGAATTAAAATAGAATTCTCAAGCAGGATTGACAAACTTGATAAGATAAAAACTTCTACATTTACTCCAAGAAGATTTAAAGCCTTCAATAAAGAGCAGTTCTTACTTGACACATTACCTTGCCTTGACTCAACTGAACTTGATTTGAACAAACAAGTGAACAACTGGTATAACACCATTAGCACTGCATCCAAGGCCTTTTCAGACTCAAGAACATTCAAAAACAGACATCATGCTCCATGGTATTCCAAAAACATACGCAATGCTAAGAGGGAATTAAGGAGAATTGAACGCCACTGGAGACGATCAAAATCTCCTACCTCTCAAAATTTATATTTAATTCAGCAAAAGAATTACAACGATCTCATCAACAAAACTAAAAAAGAGCACCACACAAATACTATACAGAAAGCATTTAACAAACCTAGAGAACTTTTTGCAATTGTAAAAAATCTAGTCAACGAACCAAGCTCTGATAAAGACATTCAGATCAGTCCTCAAGTATATGCAGATCATCTTCAATTGAAAATAGGCCAAACACCACCTTTAAAACAACCTGAAAACAACAGCCTTATTTTACCAAGTACAATTTGGAACAAGTTTTACACTCCCTCGACTACACAACTTTCAGACATCATTGCTGCACTTAACACAAGCACTGCACCCACAGATCCTTGCACTGTACCTTGGATCAAAGCTACCAAGTCAAACTTTATTAATTTTATTCACAATCTTGTAACTAACTCCTTAACTCATGGAATCATGCCAGAACAACTTAAATTAGCAACAATTAGGCCTACCCATAAAAAAACCAACCTTGAAAAAGACAATCCAGCTGCATATAGACCAATTTCAGCTTACCACTCTTAGCAAAAATTATTGAGAAGGCAGTACAGCTACAACTTCAAGACCATATTGATGAACATGCGCCACTTGATATACATCAGCATGGCTTCCGCCCCAACCATGGTGTTGAAACGCTCCTACTATACTTATTTAATGACATCACTCAAACAATAGATAATTTCAACAAAGGTACCTTAATGATCTTCTTAGATATTTCAGCTGCCTTCGATACAGTGGACCATGCAATCCTCTTAACAAGACTAAAGAGCATCGGATTAACTGGCACCGTCCTAAAATGGTTTGAATCCTACCTAGTTGATAGACAGTTTCCAAGTTAAAATTGGCCTAAACACTTCACGTCACATAGTAATCAAACAAGGCGTGCCGCAAGGATCTGCACTCTCTTCACTTCTTTTTAATTTGTTTATCCAACCAATCTGTCACATAATAGCAGATCATCAAATAGATTACACGATTTATGCGGATGATATCATGATTTACACTCCAATTGATATCAACTGCCCAGATTACAGCAAAATTTCAAACTGTATTACCAGCATTTCAAATTGGCTAACAAATAATAACCTTGCAATAAACCTGAACACAACGAAGCACTTATTGTAACTAGAAACACCAGCTTTATCCCTCCACCTTACATTACATGCAACAACACAAAGATTCCAGTTAAGGACGAAGTAAGATACCTCGGAATAACCCTCGATAAGAAGCTAAACCTGCGTTCTCATATAAGAAAAACTGTTAAAAACGCGTATTACAAAATGAAGATAATTAGACGACTTAAGCCTCTTATCTCTTATGATCACTTTCGAACAGTCTGTCAGGCACTCATTACTCCCATTCTGGATTTCTGCAACCCTATTTACAATGGACTGCCTAAGCATGCTCTCAAGCCACTTCAAATGGCACAAAATACAGCAGCTAGAATCATCAATGGATCCTCAAATTATGAACACATTACCCCCATCCTTAAAGAACTCCACTGGCTCCCAATAATCCTTCGCATAAAGTATAAATTAATCATAAATATATTCAAAATGAAACACAACAGTTTCTGCAATCAGCCTTCATGCCCTCTTACTCCATGATATCAACAAAAGACCAAGAAGGTTATCCACTTCTAACACCCTCAGCACCCCAAAAAACTACTCTAAATCATGCAAATGTACCTCACAAAGAGCAATTGCTTTGGCCGCCCCTTTAATTTGGAACTCTCTCCCTCCTGATTTACGCTCACTGGATGATTTAAAAGACTTTCGTAAACAATTGAAAACTACACTTTTCATTGAACAATATGGATCAACAATTGACTAAATATATTATATTTATTTTAATTATTTTAACTAATTTGCCTTATTGTTAACCCTTGTTATTTTTCCTATATTACCATTGTACTGTTATGTTTATACTGTGTTTGTTTCCCTTGCCTATAACCTTTGTATTTCTTGTGACCGCTTTGATTGAAGGAAAAGGCGGTATAGAAAACTTGTTAAATAAATAAATAAATAAATATTCCTGAGGCACAGTTGCAAAACATGATCAGTGTGTGGGGCAACACGACTGGAGTTGGGGACCTCAGGCTGAGAGTATCAACCAACAGGAGCATAAATGTGCAGAGACACAGGCTCCATTAACCAAACACTACAGGACAGTCATGATATTGGCCCTTCTGTACATCTCAAATAACTAGTACGTGCACACCGTAGCACTGTCACCATAAACCATGAAAAACAGTAAACATATATCAACGTGTAGATGTGAAAGGTTACATAGATCAATGCCAACGTCAAGCACAATATGGTTAGTGAGCATTAGAACACCAATATGTCAGATGTTTGGGAAGTGTGTCTCAGGTCAGGTGCATGACAATGTTCACCACCCTGTGTTGTGACACCAACAGTATGCCATACCATTGCCATTGCCATGCCTGTACTGGGTCCAGGACTGCTCAGATGTCCGAGACTGCAAAAGCAAGCTATATTGGCACAGTGATGGCATAGGTGTGTGAATGTGTGCCTGTCCATCCAGTGTGTGATTTGTTAAACATATTACTCAGCGCACAATGTTTGCTCTGTGTCCATTGTTAGCTTGTCTATGTGCATAATGAGGAGCAAGGTATTGTGGGCATACCTCAGACAGGCTGCCTTTGCCATGATGCATGAGGATAGATCATTAGTCAATGTATTGGACATTGTAGTGTGCACCATCAGCAACATGGACATGGTAGCCCCTGCATGTCTTGCTCGAAGTTCAATATCACCCTAACTGAGCAGTTAGCATGACATGGCTAGGTCAGCCATAGTGTAATCCATATCTTCTGCAAGTGGTATGTATGGGTTTCCTTTTGGGGCCCAATCACTAGCTTAGCTGCTTTGTGGGTGTGCAGACATCCCAGTTTGTGGGCCACACCTATTCACCAGTAATATGCACTATGGATGAGCTAGCAGTTTGCTGCCACCTAGTATGTACAAGGCTGCCACACCTAGAAGAGTGCAGTGTTTGTGCTTTTGAGGCTGGTGAATGTGCGCTTTGGTGGTCTGCTGAGCATTTCCAGGCCTACTGTGTGGTCTGGATGTTCACATAAATGCATGGACCCTCTTAGCTGGTGTCACTCCATCAGCTGTAGGCAGGTTTACATTTTCCTCAAGCACCACCATTGTAGTGAAGGTGGATGTGTTTCTGGGTGACCATGAGTTGTATTGCTCAGTTTTGGTGTTGTTGTAAAATAATCTGTCTATGTATTTCAAACAACTTCTCCCCCCCTTTACTAAACTAACCTAATTAATGTGTTGCTGTGTAACACACAGAATATGTACAATGTGTTATCATAAAATTATAAAATGTATAAACCTGACACACAAATAAGAGATGGACACAAGTGTAGTTAGCAATGGATCTAGAAGACCTACCCATCAGACACAGTCACTGATGTGTACACACAACATAGACTAGCTTAGCTTATCTTGTTGCCTTGGACATGGTGTTGTGTCTCCCCTCTCACTCTCAGGGTGAGACCAGGGCCTGCACAATGTGATGCTCAGTATAAGCTCTATGTCATTGATCTACATGCTTATTTAAAAGTATCAGGATGAGTGGGTTCATTGCCCTCATAACACATCTGAATGTTATGTCTGGACTGCTTTTTTGCATGTGCAGTGCATCATGGGTATCTTTGTTTTGAGCCTATTATTATAAAAAAGGGAAAAAGGTCATGTGGTGGTCCTCAGTCCCAATGTATGCAGCCAGGGGTGTGTTAGTATAAAGGGCAGTGTTTATCAACCCATTCCTCGGGGAACGCCAGGCCAGTCAGGTTTTCAGGATATCCATTATGAATTGGCATCAGATATACATGCATTAGAGATAGTTTGCCAACGTAACTGGTTTGTGGCCCTCAAGGTCTTGATTTGGAGACCCCGGCCTTACACCTCTGTCATATAAGATTGTCATTCTCCAAGGTACACATGTCCCAGACCTTGAAAGGCTAGATAGAATGTGTCACATTCACCCTTGATTCTCAACAACAACAAAGATTTGTCTAAATGACAATATTTTGGTGGTGTTTAGAAATAAGGAGGAATGTGGAACGTTCTATATACCCGTTTGATGATAGCCCCTGTGATGGCCTTCCTTAACCTGTGTGGATCGGGAGACTATATTAAATGGTGTAAGCACACCCAAAAATATTAGCATGGTGACTGATAGCCCACATTGATGTTTTCTAAGCAGACATTGCTATTTTATCTGCGGTATTGGCAGTCATTCCACTGTGAAAGACATAGCACATGACATCACACAAAAGGCTAAGAACCATTGTGCAGGTGTTGGTAGGTTTAAGTCCAAAATGTGTATACACAATAACAATCTGAAATGTTTTGTTTGAGGTTTTAAAAAAAGACACATAGCAGTGTATAATGTGTGTTGCGCATGTGTGCCCTTTTTTGCGACAATTTCTGCATTTGCGTGGCGGAGTTGCACGTGCACTAACGGCAACATGCGCCAGCTGCGTAGGCCACATGCACGTAGTTTGTCACGCACATGGACGTAATACATGTCTGACCTGCGCCACATGAGTGGCGCAGTTGCACGTAAATCGTTGCGCAAGTTGCAATGCGCATGCGCGAGAAGCCCGCTGCGTGCAATCAGGTGATAATATCTGAAAATGGCGCCCAGAGCAAGGAAGCCCTCCTTCACCCTCCGTGAGCTCAGGTACCTGTCTCGCCTGATTGCACCACGCCAGCAGAAACTCTTCCCTGGCACCACCGGGCAGAGGGACAGCTCCAAGGTACTTAGGGCATGGCAACGTCTACAAAGACGTTTCAATAGAGAAGCTGACTACCCAAGGGAGGTAAGTGTATAGGGCCAGGTCTTAAGAATCATATATGTAGCCTGTGCTCATTGCAAATGTCCATGCTGTTGTGTTGAGGTACTATGAGTGAAAACTGTGCAGAAGAGGAGAAGACATACCATAATGTATCTGTATCACTTGTGACTGTGTTGTCCTGCACCCTGGTGTGGATGTAAATGGTCAAAGAGGTTAAGATGCTAACCTTGTGACATGTGAGCTGCTGCTGTGGCTGTGCATCAACATACTGTAACTGCGTAATACCTTACATCAGCATATGTAAATATATCCAACAACATATGGATATGGTGTCATTTGTACCTTGAACAAAACACCTTGGGACCAGCACAAGTATATGTGAAACATAACATTAATGGTATGTGACTCACTCAAGTGATATGGGCTCTATTGGTCATGAATTGCAAATCACATGCCTATCTGCATGGCTCCTCAGAGCCCATCACAGTGGGCTTGCTGTCATCCCTGTGCTATTGGTCTGTGTGCTGTCAGACTTTGAAAATTTCCCACCAATGTGCAGGTGTCCAAACAGATCCTCCCAGTAGGCTAACAATCACCCTGGGGTAATGCTTGTGTGTGCCCACCCACTGTCACACATCCACCCTAACACCAGGAGGACAGAGAGACCATCACAGTGGGCTTGCTGTCATCCCTGTGATATTGGTCTGTGTGTGCTGTCATACTTTGAAAAAATCCTCCCAATGTCCAGGGGTCCAAACAGATCCTCCCATTAGGCTATAAATCACCCTGGGGTAATGCTTGTGTGTGCCCACACACTGTCACACATCCACCCCATCACCAGGAGGTCAGAGAGACCATCACAGTGGGCTTGCTGTCATCCCTGTGATATTGGTCTGTGTGTGCTGTCATACTTTGAAAAAATCCTCCCAATGTCCAGGGGTCCAAACAGATCCTCCCATTAGGCTATAAATCACCCTGGGGTAATGCTTGTGTGTGCCCACACACTGTCACACATCCACCCCATCACCAGGAGGTCAGAGAGACCATCACAGTGGGCTTGCTGTCATCCTTGTGCTATTGGTCTGTGTGTGCTGTCAGACATTGAAAAAATCCTCCCAATGTCCAGGGGTCCAAACAGATCCTCCCATTAGGCTATACATCACCCTGGGGTAATGCTTGTGTGTGCCCACACACTGTCACACATCCACCCATCACCAGGAGGTCAGAGAGACCATCACAGTGGGCTTGCTGTCATCCTTGTGCTATTGGTCTGTGTGTGCTGTCAGACATGTAAATAATCCTCACAATGTTCAGGGGTCCAAACAGATCCTCCCAGTAGGCTAACAATCACCCTGGGGTAATGCTTGTGTGTGCCCACCCACTGTCACACATCCACCCTAACACCAGGAGGACAGAGAGACCATCACAGTGGGCTTGCTGTCATCCTTGTGCTATTGGTCTGTGTGTGCTGTCAGACATGTAAATAATCCTCACAATGTTCAGGGGTCCAAACAGATCCTCCCAGTAGGCTAACAATCACCCTGGGGTAATGCTTGTGTGTGCCCACCCACTGTCACACATCCACCCTAACACCAGGAGGACAGAGAGACCATCACAGTGGGCTTGCTGTCATCCTTGTGCTATTGGTCTGTGTGTGCTGTCAGACATTGAAAACTTCCTCCCAATGTCCAGGGGTCCAGACAGATCCTCCCAGTAGGCTAATAATCACCCTGGGGTAATGCTTGTGTGTGCCCACCCACTGTCACACATCCACCCTAACACCAGGAGGACAGAGAGACCATCACAGTGGGCTTGCTGTCATCCTTGTGCTATTGGTCTGTGTGCTGTCAGACATTGAAAACTTCCTCCCAATGTCCAGGGGTCCAGACAGATCCTCCCAGTAGGCTAAGAATCACCCTGGGGTAATGCTTGTGTGTGCCCACCCACTGTCACACATCCACCCTAACACCAGGAGGTCAGAGAGCCCATCACAGTGGGCTTGCTGTCATCCTTGTGCTATTGGTCTGTGTGTGCTGTCAGACATATAAATAATCCTCACAATGTGCAGGTGTCCAAACAGATCCTCCCAGTAGGCTAACAATCACCCTGGGGTAATGCTTGTGTGTGCCCACCCACTGTCACACATCCACCCTAACACCAGGAGGACAGAGAGACCATCACAGTGGGCTTGCTGTCATCCCTGTGATATTGGTCTGTGTGTGCTGTCATACTTTGAAAAAATCCTCCCAATGTCCAGGGGTCCAAACAGATCCTCCCATTAGGCTATAAATCACCCTGGGGTAATGCTTGTGTGTGCCCACACACTGTCACACATCCACCCCATCACCAGGAGGTCAGAGAGACCATCACAGTGGGCTTGCTGTCATCCCTGTGATATTGGTCTGTGTGTGCTGTCATACATTGAAAAAAGCCTCCCAATGTCCAGGGGTCCAAACAGATCCTCCCATTAGGCTATAAATCACCCTGGGGTAATGCTTGTGTGTGCCCACACACTGTCACACATCCACCCCATCACCAGGAGGTCAGAGAGACCATCACAGTGGGCTTGCTGTCATCCTTGTGCTATTGGTCTGTGTGTGCTGTCAGACATTGAAAAAATCCTCCCAATGTCCAGGGGTCCAAACAGATCCTCCCATTAGGCTATAAATCACCCAGGGGTAATGCTTGTGTGTGCCCACACACTGTCACACATCCACCCCATCACCAGGAGGTCAGAGAGACCATCACAGTGGGCTTGCTGTCATCCTTGTGCTATTGGTCTGTGTGTGCTGTCAGACATGTAAATAATCCTCACAATGTTCAGGGGTCCAAACAGATCTTCCCAGTAGGCTAACAATCACCCTGGGGTAATGCTTGTGTGTGCCCACCCACTGTCACACATCCACCCTAACACCAGGAGGACAGAGAGACCATCACAGTGGGCTTGCTGTCATCCTTGTGCTATTGGTCTGTGTGTGCTGTCAGACATGTAAATAATCCTCACAATGTTCAGGGGTCCAAACAGATCCTCCCAGTAGGCTAACAATCACCCTGGGGTAATGCTTGTGTGTGCCCACCCACTGTCACACATCCACCCTAACACCAGGAGGACAGAGAGACCATCACAGTGGGCTTGCTGTCATCCTTGTGCTATTGGTCTGTGTGTGCTGTCAGACATTGAAAACTTCCTCCCAATGTCCAGGGGTCCAGACAGATCCTCCCAGTAGGCTAACAATCACCCTGGGGTAATGCTTGTGTGTGCCCACCCACTGTCACACATCCACCCTAACACCAGGAGGGCAGAGAGACCATCACAGTGGGCTTGCTGTCATCCTTGTGCTATTGGTCTGTGTGTGCTGTCAGACTTTGAAAATTTCCCACCAATGTGCAGGTGTCCAAACAGATCCTCCCAGTAGGCTAACAATCACCCTGGGGTAATGCTTGTGTGTGCCCACCCACTGTCACACATCCACCCTAACACCAGGAGGACAGAGAGACCATCACAGTGGGCTTGCTGTCATCCTTGTGCTATTGGTCTGTGTGTGCTGTCAGACATTGAAAACTTCCTCCCAATGTCCAGGGGTCCAGACAGATCCTCCCAGTAGGCTAAGAATCACCCTGGGGTAATGCTTGTGTGTGCCCACCCACTGTCACACATCCACCCTAACACCAGGAGGTCAGAGAGCCCATCACAGTGGGCTTGCTGTCATCCTTGTGCTATTGGTCTGTGTGTGCTGTCAGACATGTAAATAATCCTCACAATGTGCAGGTGTCCAAACAGATCCTCCCAGTAGGCTAACAATCACCCTGGGGTAATGCTTGTGTGTGCCCACCCACTGTCACACATCCACCCTAACACCAGGAGGACAGAGAGACCATCACAGTGGGCTTGCTGTCATCCTTGTGCTATTGGTCTGTGTGTGCTGTCAGACATTGAAAAAATCCTCCCAATGTCCAGGGGTCCAAACAGATCCTCCCATTAGGCTATAAATCACCCTGGGGTAATGCTTGTGTGTGCCCACACACTGTCACACATCCACCCCATCACCAGGAGGTCAGAGAGACCATCACAGTGGGCTTGCTGTCATCCCTGTGATATTGGTCTGTGTGTGCTGTCATACTTTGAAAAAATCCTCCCAATGTCCAGGGGTCCAAACAGATCCTCCCATTAGGCTATAAATCACCCTGGGGTAATGCTTGTGTGTGCCCACCCACTGTCACACATCCACCCTAACACCAGGAGGACAGAGAGACCATCACAGTGGGCTTGCTGTCATCCTTGTGCTATTGGTCTGTGTGTGCTGTCAGACTTTGAAAAATTCCCACCAATGTGCAGGTGTCCAAACAGATCCTCCCAGTAGGCTAACAATCACCCTGGGGTAATGCTTGTGTGTGCCCACCCACTGTCACACATCCACCCTAACACCAGGAGGACAGAGAGACCATCACAGTGGGCTTGCTGTCATCCTTGTGCTATTGGTCTGTGTGTGCTGTCAGACATTGAAAACTTCCTCCCCATGTCCAGGGGTCCAGACAGATCCTCCCAGTAGGCTAAGAATCACCCTGGGGTAATGCTTGTGTGTGCCCACCCACTGTCACACATCCACCCTAACACCAGGAGGTCAGAGAGCCCATCACAGTGGGCTTGCTGTCATCCTTGTGCTATTGGTCTGTGTGTGCTGTCAGACATGTAAATAATCCTCACAATGTGCAGGTGTCCAAACAGATCCTCCCAGTAGGCTAACAATCACCCTGGGGTAATGCTTGTGTGTGCCCACCCACTGTCACACATCCACCCTAACACCAGGAGGACAGAGAGACCATCACAGTGGGCTTGCTGTCATCCTTGTGCTATTGGTCTGTGTGTGCTGTCAGACATTGAAAAAATCCTCCCAATGTCCAGGGGTCCAAACAGATCCTCCCATTAGGCTATAAATCACCCTGGGGTAATGCTTGTGTGTGCCCACACACTGTCACACATCCACCCCATCACCAGGAGGTCAGAGAGACCATCACAGTGGGCTTGCTGTCATCCCTGTGATATTGGTCTGTGTGTGCTGTCATACTTTGAACAAATACTCCCAATGTCCAGGGGTCCAGACAGATCCTCCCATTAGGCTATAAATCACCCTGGGGTAATGCTTGTGTGTGCATATGCAAAGTTAAGACATACACCCTATCCCCTGGAGTCGAGGAGTTCCATTGCAGTGGCCCATCTGGCAACATGGGGATATGGTTGTGTGTCACCTAACAGTTTGCTTTTTGCACCCTATCCCCTGGAGTCGAGGAGGGCCATTGCAGTGGCCCATCTGGCACCATGGGGATACGGTTGTGTGTTACCTAACACGTTGCTTTTTGCACCCTATCCCCTGGAGTCCAGGAGGGCCATCGCAGTGGCCCATCTGGCACCATGGGGATACGGTTGTGTGTTACCTAACAAGTTGCTTTTTGCACCCTATCCCCTGGAGTCCAGGAGGGCCATCGCAGTGGCCCATCTGGCACCATGGGGATACGATTGTGTGTTACCTAACAAGTTGCTTTATGCACCCTATCCCCTGGAGTCGAGGAGGGCCATCGCAGTGGCCCATCTGGCACCATGGGGATACGGTTGTGTGTTACCTAACACGTTGCTTTTTGCACCCTATCCCCTGGAGTCGAGGAGGGCCATCGCAGTGGCCCATCTGGCACCATGGGGATACGGTTGTGTGTCAATTGACGGTTTGCTTTTTCCTCCATATCACCTGGAGTCAAGGACGCCCATCCCAGTGGCCCATTTGACACCATGGGGATATGGTTGTTTGTGACTAACACGTTATATGCATTCTCCCTATCCCCAGGAGTCCTGTGAGCTGCGTAATGGGTCGTGTTAGTGACCCTTCTTCAAAGGTGTATGCAGCTGATGATCTGTGGTAGGACCCCCAACCCACAGGGGGCAAGATCAACATTTGTTCTGGTGTGTATGTTCATAAGCTAAGGTGGTTTAATTCATGGCAGGTACGTTGCAACTACACCATAGTCTGTGAGAATAACATCTCAGCACACATGTGTGTGATGTTCCCGGATGATATGCTAGCTTCAGAGGTTAATGTGCGTATATGCACCCCATCCCCATGAGCCATGACATGTGTTAGCAAATACCTGTAGCATTACCATGTCCCCATACCGTCAATAATACACAGGACCAACACCTTGCCACCTAATATAACCTCAACACCAGCAGACACATTCAGATCACAGATGGTGTTTCAATGATACATGCAACTGTTGTGGCTGGAGAACACACATACACCATTTAATTAAGCATTGTAGCAAATACCTGTTATGTTATTATGTCCCCTGGTGCTATTGATGTTAGTAAACACATGCTGTCAGGCAAGCTGAGCCAGGTCACATGAGGATAACAACATAACATAGACCACTGAGGATTAATTCCCCCCCCCTCCCCCACATTATGGTGTGAGCAACTGTGTCCAATGTAATTTGCACAGAGCAACCAGGTTCCCCATAAGACACAACTCACACAATGGAACTAGTGGTCCAAACATACATATCGTGGGCCCTGTCAAAGATGAAAGTTAAGGTTTCCTTCCCCTGCCAAGCTCAGTAGGACCACCCACACAATGTTTAATCTAAATAAACACAGCCTATGATTGATGGCACATCAGGTTCCCATTGGGGGTGAATACTGGGATGTATACAGAGCATATGAACATTGATGTGTGGGACACATCACATGCTGCCTAACTGTGACTATCATGGACATCATCATGTTGCAACAACCTGTGGCATGTTGTGTCAAGGTCATGCAAGTGGGGGACAGGGTAGTACCAGGATGTGCGGAGGGTGCCAAATACACAGGGTACAGGTGTCAGCGCAAACATGTGCACACACAATGGAACAAATTAAGATGGTAGTATGACCACTAAACGTTGTTAGGAAAAAGGGATGTAGGCCTGCCATGTGTGTGTAAATTGATGACAACACAGGATGCTTAGAAAAAATAAAAACAGTGTAGCGTTATGATCACATCATAAGCTAAATGATGTGCATGTGTGCGGTGATGTTGCCTGTGCAATATGCCTTTTCCAAGTCAAGCTGTTTCACACATCAAGCATGTCACTGTGGCTGTTCAGGCAAAACATCAGCTATTGTAGTGACACACGTGTGTTATTGTCCTTTGTGATGTGTGTCTTTTCACCTGAATGCCACAATGTACACAGATGAACTTAGCCAACACACCCACAAACGTGAACCATGATCCTAAAAGGTGCATGTTACGTTGTAAGACCACCCCTAGCTGTCAAAAGGCCATTATGAGATATGAATATGCAAAAAACATCCGTAGTCTTCCACTCAGGCTCTATGTAGGTTTGCTGGAAGGCACCTCCAGGCATGCCCCGGTTGGTCTGGCTGTTTTGCCACACACCCAAAATATGTCACCCACGTCTAGCTGCCACACACACAGGATGCTATAGAGATATGTGGTGAAAAAGGAGGCCAGCCACAGTCCATCCACACACGTGTCGAAACACATTAGCATTTAAAAAGACGGTGTTGCCAGATGTTTGCCCATGTGTTGTGTGAATCTGAAGACAGCATAGCTAAATCCCTGTCTGAGGTTTACTGCTGGAACAGCAGCTTCAGGAGGTCAAAACCCACCCAACCCCCCTTGGAGGGGGGGGCTCTCTCTGTCCGTGTCACTCTCCCACTATGTGTCTCATTGTTGGTCCCTGTGTAAGCTGTATACGTGACTGGTGAGAGACATGTTTGACAGGGGTGAGGGCAGCGCATTCACAACGTGGGATGCTCCCATACACCGTCACAAGTTATGCGTGTCAGCTGTGACGCACATGCTCCCTTGCCACCAGCAGTAAACACATGTCATTACATATGCCTTTTGCCCATGGGAATGCCTACTGATAGGGGATTAACTATGCTGGACAAGAGAGACACACACACCCAGCAGTGTGGCAGAAGCATTAAGACTCTATGCACAATGATTGGGGGGGGGGGGGGAAAGTCCCACAAGTAGAAAAAGGTGACCAGTCACTGATGCCCTTACCTTTTCCTTGCTTATCTACAGATTGAGGATCTCCGGAAGAAAGGCAGGGAGCTGCGTCTCCACCATGCAACCTACCTCCAGCACCTCCTGGGTGAGAACTAACAATAGGGTGATGTACAATACTCAGAAAGTGACGTATCTGTAACCAATGTTCCATTATGTCAGATGCCTGTGATTTGCCTACCTATCTGCAAGTGCTATATGTTTGACATACATACGTGCTGATGACTGTTATGTTTCACAGATGGTGATATCAATGAGGATGGGGCCACCACCTCTGCACATCTTTTCAGACGAACACCTACACCACATGATGCAGAGGTGGTGGTTCTGGACACCACGGACGAGGAGGAGGAGGAGGCGGCGGAGGCGGAGAAGGAGGAGGAGGAGGAGCAGGAGGCGGAGGAGGAGGAGGAGGAGGAGCAGGAGGCGGAGGAGGAGGAGGTGTTGGTGGTGGAGGCGCAAACACCTGCATCCCCGCAAGATAGGACACCAGAGGGCCAGAATGGGCTTTTGGAAGGGTTGTCTGGGGGGGAGCCTGCGTTGGGAGAGGGTGCAGGTGATGTTGAGGGGGGGGAAGTTGGAGAGGGCTCAGGGGGGGAGTGTTTCCCAGATGGTGTGTGGGAAAGTGACATGGAGGACAGGGCATCACAGGCCACTGAGCGGTCCCCCCAGCCACAACAGTTGCCTCCACCATCCAGGGCCACACACATGTCCTACGCAGATGCCACCACACAGACAACATGTACCATGTGTGTGTGTGGTGGCAGATGTGTGGAGCACCTGTCTGCGGCCTTGGATGGACTGGAGCAACGGATACACCAGCTGTGTCATTCACAGCAGTGGCTGGCCACCGTGATTGAGAGGGTGGTTGCCGAGGTGGCACATCTTCCATGTCGGCAACCACCCCCTCAATGGCGTCACTGGCGCCAGTAATTGGACCTGAAACGTCACAACATGTGCCCTGTGATGCCCTGTCCTCCATCTCTGGGCATGCTGGGGGAGGGTGGGACCCATGTGTGATTTTGTATTTTTGTGTGTGTGTAATATGTGTGGGTGGGATTTGGAGGGGAGGGGAGGATGGTTTGGGCGGTGGGAGGGTTATGGTATATTGCCCTTTCCAAAAGTTGTAAATAGTTTCTGGTAGCCATATTTTTCTAACATAGTAAATATATTTTTTGAAAACAGCTGTATGGGTCATGTGTCTCACCTAGTCTATGTGTGAGGATGTCAGCATTGGATATGTGTGTGGGCACATATATTTCTGTTGGGTAAACATGTGTCTGATGATAGCATTGGCCAGATATTATGGTGTTCTAAAATACCATGTGTGTAGGTGTGTTAAACTATGATTATCCATTAACTGTTGCAACGTTGCACCTTTCCCAATGCTGTACATGGCACAGGTAAGGTCCTAGGTGAAACAGAGGTCTGCACATATTTGAGTCTCCAACATAGGCTTTTGAACGATGTATGCCTCTGAAACAGGCATCCCTAGAGTGGGGTGGGAGGCAGGTGATTCATGATGTGGTCAAGGGCAAGGGTCACACATATGCCACCAATGTGTATTATATGATGGATTTCACACGGTGATGAGTATGTCAAGTAAATGAGCCATTTACATAATAGTCACCCTGTGACAACATGGATGTCTGTGCAGACTGTGTCACTGCAGCCTCAGGGCTGTGGCTAAACATGTTGCACATGACACATTACATATGTGTGTAGCATGACAATTGTACCTGTATTTTGCAAAGTCGTTGTCGTTCAGGACCTGTGTGTGGGTCATGTAATGCACCCAGCACTGTATCACCTGTGTGTGGCTCATATAGGGCTCCCACCCCCTAACTCCATGATATAAATGTGACAACCTGGACACTCATTGCACACACACACTGTATGTATGTTTAGAAAACGTTTTATTGTTGCAGCTGTACCCTCAAAGTTAGGACGGCATATAAACATATATATGTATATGTTTTGGAGTTTACATTAAACAAGATTTAACTCACACACACACTACATATGATTTGCTTATGTCAGATGTGTCACATGTGACACATAACAAACAACTCTGAGTTACGTTAAACTGAAAATATCTTTTATCAAAATGAGCATAGCCACATAGAAGGATATATTACAGTGTAATGATACAGCAAACTATGTTTTTCCATTATTGGCGACGTGGACGCCCACACCTGACACGTCGGCCCCCCAAACCTCTCCTCCCCCGTGCACGACCCTCGTGTGGAACCCGTGCTGGTGGTGGTGCAGGTGCACATCGTTGCATAACCTCTAGCATTCCCTCCAGGGCCTCAGATATACGTTGTACCGGCATATTTTGGACAACTTCACGCAATTGCCGCTGCTCAGCACACACCTCCCTGGTGTTCTGCTCCACTGCAAGGCGAATACGGTCCAGCATGCGTCTAGTGCCTGTGCATGGGATACAGGGTGGTATATCAGATACATCTCCACTACTCTGGCACCATACACAAACATGTAATGCACATCCCATACGATTGCTGATGTGATAGGGCAGACCACCTTACACACATGGATAGTGACAATAAACATCATGACCCCAGTAGTAAATAGCAGACTAACCCACAGGGCACATTCCACCACGTAGATCTGGGATGCCATCACAGCAATTTACAGGCTGTGGAGACATACCCACATACTACTGTTGACGCACCAGGATTGGACTATGAGAGCTATCACATATGCATCGTATCGAAGACGTGCAGCATGCACTAGACATAAATAAATCAGATGGACAACAGCAGTGTTTAACACAGGAAGGTGTACCTAATCCATCACAATTGGGAACACAGGTCGAGGGATAAACACAATTCCTGCCACATAACAAGTGTTTGTGAATGAATCAGTGTGATGTTAGTTAAGGGCAGAGAAAACACACCTCACCTGCACATGTGTCCCTCTGCTGCACATATGTGATAACCTGAGTGATACATATGCACCATCAATGATACACAGAGGAGGGTTTGGGGAGCATATAATGTGTGTTGTGCAGAAAACATGGTCAGTTTCAGCAGAGCAGCGGGAGCAACAGAGGGGCCCATCTGACGTCTAACGACATTAGGGCCAATAAGGGGATGCGGCATGCTACGTAACACACAGCTATTTATAGAACCTGGCGAAGGGACAGTGGTGTGCACAGTTGGCAGAGTATGTATTGGCTGTCTCTCGGCATGAGGTGTATTAGCTGAGTTTGGTCTACTGTTAGACATGTTATGGTCTTATTTTGGCCATCCTTTCTGCTTATGTGTTTGGGTTTTAGAGAGGGCCAAACAATACAATGATCACATATGTTTCATCACATAGGCCGCTGGTCACAGGGACAACCTGCAAGATACATGTATATGTGGCAACCTCTCTTTAATGTATGCAATACCTGCCTAATGACACAGATGCACCAGCAATGGAGGAATATATAGTCCTGCTGGACCCTCTGTGTGCCCTTATCCTATCTGCAAAAACTAACAGATATGTAGAGCGAGTGTGTATATCCTACCTCTCTGTTCAGGCCACAGGGGCTCATGGTAAATGATGCACATGATTGTGTGGACACAAGGCTGTGATGGATAGCGTTTCAATAGGCCCATTGGCGGCATTGTAAAGCAATGCAGACCATGTTCCCGTTCTGTGTTGTATGTCCCTACAGAGGGTCTCTGCCGACAGAGCTCCCCCACATCACGCCCTGGGACACTACAGGCAGCTACCACTGTATGAGCGATGATAAGCACATTGCAGTGTCTGAGACAGCAACATTGCCAATGTGGTGTGGGGTCCGGATGTGACGTGTATGGGTCTGTGGTGTGTGGTGGGTTAGCACATGAGATGTGCTTTGGGTAGGGCTCTAGGGCGTAAGGTGCCTCTTGTGGTGTCTCAGGACCGTTAATGCCCAGTGTGGGTATTGTACCTGTGATGTGCTGAGCAATGCAGGGCCATGTCTGACTAATGGGTCTTGCAGGATAAGTGCTAGTACTGAACATGAGCTGTTTGGTGATGGTATGAATTCAACTGTCTGTTGTGGCTGCCTAGGTCTCCATACTCTCCTTGAGTTGCTTGCACTGGCTGTAGCCTCATGGGGGTGACTCAGCCCTGATCTGGACCGTGTGCTGGTGATGTAAGTGTGGCCTGTGCTGGGGTTTGTCACAGCACATGACTCTGTATGTGATGATTCCTTTATATTTTGTATTCCAGAGGTGGCTATGTGTAATAATGAAGATGGATGTGTTAGCTAATGTTTGGTTTTGCCTCGTGCAAGGACTATAGCAGATTATCTGCGGACGTACAAAGGAAAGTTGAGTGAGGTCATGTTGGTGCATGGACAGAATGTGTTGGTGAGGGGACAGGTTAATGAAGAGATTTAGAAATTATTTGGCCGTGAGGGGTAATACATCTGCCATTGTTCTGTTTGTTGTAGGGTAGGTGTGGTGTGTAGGATGCCATGTTATGAACATGAGCAAGAGTGTGGGAACTGAGGGACATTCTACAGGGAAATAATGGGTATGATCAGGCAGATGTGACATGTGATAATGGAGAGGACAGTGAACTTTAGTTTTTGAAACAACGCGACATCTTACGCTGTGGGGTGCGCACAACCATCATGTAGCCTGCTTAATGTGTCTGGAGCAATTGTAAATTGGGAAATGTGGAGAAGAGTGGGCATGTTTCTGTTAATAATCCAGTTACATAGCATCTGTGATCGTTACATAAGATGAATACTACTATTATTTCAATTTATTTTGCAATGGACAATGTAGGAGTCACTGTACGGTTTGGTTCTTGATCTCTATATTTTTAGGTCAATGTACATGCACAAATGTTTATATACAGTGCTGATGTAAATTGAATGTTGGCCGTTTGTGGGTTCAGGTTTAATATTTGTCTTTCAGGATGTGATTTGTGTTTTCATGTATGATGAAAATATTTGTCCAGCTATACTATGTGGACTGAGGTATCGGGATCACATTATCACCCTTTGACGTTGACAATTGTTTACATCAACTAGTAGCCTCTGTAAAGTCTGTACGTGAGCTTGTCAGTTTAGCAGTTAAAGTTATGTGTATGTGAACCCATATATCTATGTCATGGATTCAGAGTACGGTGTGTATGATAGGCCTCTACATGTGTAGGTGTTGTCCAGGATTCCCATGTGTGTAGTCTTTGTCCATTTAGTACATCTTTTGGAACAGGGGTTTGGTCAACTTTATCCATATGCCAATTCCTAAACATTTCCCTTTCTTATCATTGTGTGGTTAAATGCAACAGCAATTGCAGGGCAACTGCTTATGCTCATGGTGCCCTTTGCAGAGGTCTGACACATTATCCCGCAATCCACCTGTGATGCACCAGCTCATAATATTTTTATTGTGTTGATGCATTGGTTGACTTTCCGTACAGGGACATGTTGTTTGTCCTACACTTCTGCATTGCAGTGTATGTCTGATGTTGCCCTACACATGTTATTACAATATGTTCCTCTTAAAACAACAACAGTTGTATTTATATAAGTTTGGGTCACCTATGGAACGCCTTGTCTATGGGTTATGTTACACATTTGCTTAGCTATATGCATATGCTATGTTATCTGATACCTGCAAATGCAGACATAGTGGAAAGTATGATTTGTGAAGTCACAACACAGAGGAGGGTTACAGAGTTTGATATATTTATGATACTTATGGAAGTAATGTGTTATTTGGCATTCTGCTGTTCCCAATACATTTGGGTGTTTGCAGAGAGTCAGGAGGTAGGTTTGCCAATGTCGCCATCTCCTTCTGCTGTTAGAACGTGCTGGCCCCTCATACACATTCCTCTTATGCCTGCATCTGTGTGTATCAACCTGACGTTACACGATTATACTGGGTGACACAATAACATCAGTTAATGTACCCTTCAAACATATTTTCACACACATATCCGATTTTTAATCATAACATGTAACATGTGTGTAGCTAATGTGGGGACAGCCACCACACAAACACCAACAATAGACTAATGGTGTGTGTGTTGTGGCTCTGAGAGTCCTTGGTCACCCACCTTCAGCATTGCGATGCGATGATGCACCATAGGCCCTCAACTCCCCCATCATCATCTGCCGAAGAGGTGCAGGTGCAGCTTCGGCTGCCATTGGATGTTGTGGTGGCCTCTATTGCGGCTTCTACCAGTGGTGTCCTGGTGTGCATGTGTGGCTCCATGGACCTCATCATCACCAATTGTGCTGCCCCCTGAGACAGCAGCCTCTGCCTCCCCCAGACTCATTGGGGCTGTGATGTTGAGCTCCACCTCCTCCACCACCGCCTCCTCCTCCTCCTCCTCCTCCTCCTCCTCCTCCTCTTCCACCTCCACCTCCGCAGCACCCATTTTTCTGTAGTCACCTGCATGGGAAACAATAAAAAAGAGAGACACATATGTTTGAAACATATACATATGTATACGTGTGTGATACAGACAATGGAGCAGGAGATCAGCCGTAGAAAACCTACACCATTAGTATTTTATGTGATACAAGGCAGTTTAATGTGCACATGCTCAATCACAAATTAATTGCAATATGGCTGTCCCCCGTACTCTGGAAAAAAATACATACCTTTCAGGACACTTCCTTCATTACAGGTATAGGAAAACATTTAATTGGTCCCGAAAACATACCATACCTCCTGTAAGTCTTTTTTCTTCCCGGTATTGATATGATTATGCAAATACGTTTTGGATGGTCTCCGCACCTATCTTTTTCCCCCTTCCTAATCCCAATTACAATGGGCAGTTATTCAACGTTTAACTTTAATACTTCCAAGGCCATTTAGACAATGTCTATGTGTAGGACAGCATGGCTCTGCAGCCTTTATGTGAGCAAATTCAATGTGATCCCTTACAGCTGCATTGTCTTATACTTTGTCATTTAAACATATTTATCCCATATTTAAAAACGGTACTTGTCGAGGTTAATTTAATTATTTGAATGATTTCAAATTCAACAGCAGCATATCTGTGTATTTAAAAATGTATATTGGTCTCTTCACAGACTTCAATTACAGGCCAAGCTTGTTATGGTTGTCAGCTTAATTCAATTAGCATGGGGCATAGGCAAATGCCTACCACTAACACACAGACAGGATGGGTTGACAACGGCCATGTGTGCGGCATGCCGGAGACAGGAAGCCCTACCATAAGTGTTTTTCCGCAACACGTAGCTCAGTCCTGGCCCTCATGTGTGTGTTGTGCCCATGCACACATGACATGTTGCCCTTGTGCATGTTCATGGTCACATTGCACATGTTTGCCCATAGCATGCTGCTCCTCAGAAGAGCAACAAAGTGTGTACATGCGTGTACCTGAACCCACCATACAATCTGCTTTTACAAATCAAAACGTTTTTTTTTAGAATATGAATATGGGTCTTATTTCTATGTCACCTTATGTTATCATTACTCCATGTGACTCTCAGTGACCTATTGTGTAGCGCATGTGATCTATACACCACCTATCACCCACTTAGCTGCACATGCAGCAATTTATTGATGGATTGTCATAGGAACATGCCTTGGAAATGACCAGGACTGTAATACAGTGTATGGCAATCCCAGGTGTCTTTGTAGTCTAGCTACATGTGTCTGTGTGTGTGTGTGTCTCAGAATAGTATAATATTATGAGGATGTATTTGGGAGCTAAGTTAGGAATGTTCATCACAGACATGACAACATGAGAGGTGATGTATGGATATATCAGACACATGTTCCACCAGCATAGGTACATAATGAGGATTTTGTGACCATATGGGGGGTTTATATGTGCATATGAGTGTTCTGTTTGACATGTTTTGATTATACGGACACAGAAAAACACATTTGTTGTACATACCTGCATGTGGATGTGCGGTATCAAGGGCCTCAGGCAGTCCACGAAGGTAGATATCTCCCAATCGTGTTGCAAGTTCTTGTTCGAGGGGTGTGAGGGTGGGTATAAAGGGTCCCACCGCCACCTGTGCCCATAGCATGTTTTTTTGTTTCAGCAACCATGTGCTGACGGACACCTCTTTTGATGTCTGAAAATCTTTTTTTTGGCACCTTCCACATCACGTGCAGGACCCCCTACCCTCAGCCATTTGCATCAACTGACGCATCCTCCCACACGCGCCAATCTGTTTGCACACGTTGCACGTTGTGGGCCTCATTTTTTCGGCCAAATAATACATCATAGTTGTCAATGACATATGACAGTAGTATGTGGTTTTCCCTGTCACTGAATTTGATGCTCTCTTCCTCTGTGTTGATGGCAGAGGGGTCGTCCTTTTTCTTTTGGCCGTTTGGATGTAAAGTGACTGTTGTGGCCACAGCAGATGGCCCTGCCTTGTTCCTGACTAGCCTGTGCCATGGGTGACTCCATCCACCAACTGACTGGCCCACAGCCTCACCACCTCACCCTGAGTCCTCACTTGTCACTGTCCCTCTCCATCTCCATCTTGGGCAAAGGCTACTCTAAACACACACCTACACTCTACTACACACAGCAGGACAGAAGCCCAAAACAAAAACAAAACCAAGGACACTCAACAGGTCAGAAGGACAGTACACTGTAACAATGGTGAACTGTGACTTAATAAACAAGGGGACCCAGAGATAATACAGGAACCTTTTTTGGTAACCACTCCTCTCTCCTAGTGCCGTATCCCTAACACCACCTCTCTATCCCTCAGACTCTGTCTAACTGTCTCTATCTCTCCTTCCTCAGACGTAATGCCCACCCGACAGCACTCAATCCCTATTGCATTCTCTACCAGTCTTTCTCACTCTTTTCTGTTGACTACGTGTAGCCTAGGCTCGTGTGTCCTGGATGTCTCTGCAACTCTCTGTCTGTCGTTGGAAATCCTCTAACAAAAGCCTCAACGTGTGCCTCGTGGTTCAGGCCGTTTATACCTTTTTTCAACTGTGAGTTTTGGCACATTGCGCCATTTGTGCAGGCGTGAGCGCTCCTTGCGTCGCGCTCGTGCGTCGCGCTCCTGCGACGTGCGTAACCGTTGCCGGCTTACGCCATGGTGTGTTCTTTACACGTCACCAACCTCATATGGCTCTGTAATAATATAGTAGTTACAACGCATGAGCGTAACGAGTTGTTGGCAGCATGGGCGTCTTTGTGCGTTTTGCGGCATGTGCGATGGCAATGCGCAGTGTACGTGAACCACGCACGTGCCCACACCATGCGTAGAGTCCGCCGCATGCGCGCCACACCCGGGATTGCCGTCTACGAGCAATTGCGCTTATGCTCATTGACAGTTTAGGCAAAGACACAATACTATATATTTGAAGGTGAAGAGTTTGTCCAGGTTTGCAGGGTTGATAGTTTGGAGGAGAGTAGTGAGTGTGTTTGCTGAGAAGAGACAGGAGGGGAGTTGTAGCAGGTGTATGTTTGGATTGTTTTGTTGCTGTTTGTACTGTTGATTGTATAGTCTTTTGTGTGTATAGTTCCTCGTGGTTGTGAAGTTGGTTGTACATGCTTAGATAGGGTTTTGGTGTGTGCCCAGTGTTTAATTTTGGGTTTAGTTTTTGGGGAGGAGGTGTATGGCGCATTATATATGTTGCTGCATGTGTCCTGTGCAGGGGGCAGAGGCTGGGGTTGCCGGACAGGGGAGATGGTGTCGATGGGGCTGGGGAACAGGGCGATGGGTATAGTCCCGCAGCCTAGCAACTCAGGAATGCAGCTGTGGGCGGCGGTCCAACCAGGTGCTGTGCGTGGCACGGCTGTCTGTCGACGTCCCGAGGTGCAGGCTCGGCAGCCCGCCTCTACAGGCCCCGGCCCCAGCTCCAGTGACTAATGCGAGAGGACCAGGGTCATCTCCCTTTACCGACTGAGGCAAAAAACAAAAAAAAAGAGCTATTAGGGGACTCTATGAGGATCTCAGGAACTGGACCTTGAGCCCCTAAACTGATCGGTCCCATGCAATACAAGAGTTTAGTGAAGCTCCCTTGCTGCCTTACATTTCTTTGCCTCCGGCTGTTTCAAGTAATCTCGTGGCCCGCAGTGGGTGGGATGAGCCGCCCCAAACATTCTCACGATGTCTCCACCAAGTTACTGCGTGCCATGGTTCAGAAGGGTGGTGGGAATTACCATAGCCATGCCCCACACTAGGCAACAATGGTGGGACCCTGCAAAACAGGCCTTTGAGGGCATTAGCCGGG